>CM031576.1:3806617-4382617 GCA_018467065.1 Ephestia elutella | reverse complement strand
GTTTCCGAAATTTCAGGAAGATTGATTCAGTAGATAAAGCGTGAAGAGGTAACAAACAAACAAAGAAACTAAAAAACTCACTTTTACATTTATAATACCTATTAGAATATTTCTCATCTATAATTTTATACAATAACTTTTTAGTTAGTAGAAAATATGTTACAAAGAAAATCTTTTTTAATACCGTAAACTGTTGCAACTTTGCACGGAATTTGACGTTTTTTGCGATTTTCTCGGAACCTATTCACAATTTTGACTCTCAATTGTTTTTAAATGGAAGACAAGCATATTGGCTTACTATTGAGACCCCAAATCTTATTAATTTCCACCAATTTTCTGAATTACAAGTGCTTAAAGTCGTAGGCAAAGTTGTATGTAAAAGACACAAGTTTGCCTAGAAGGATAATTCGATACCTATTGTACTTATTGTTTCCGTTATTTTTTTCCATGTGCATGAGACAGCCTACTTGTCCCTGCCAATTTTATCAGTGCAATATACTGTAGGTATATTTTTTATATTACAGCTACTAGGCCAAGTTGTAGCAGGTTCTACAGACTTTCCATACAAAAATGTCGTTGACTATAGGGTTGTCCAAAAGAATACAGATTATTATTAATACTTTTTTATAAAAGAAAAAAACCAGATGGCTACTTTCATTAAAAAATACAATTTTAATGCTTCTTGGTAATAATGTCTCATCATTTTAATCAACAATTATTATTAAACTTTAGTTTTGACTGTAGTATAAAAGAAAAGTAGGTATACAGAGTGTTGAATCTCTTTTACAATTATTTCTACAAAAAATATTTGAATATTGTTTTACAAATTTACAACGAGCACTTCTAATATAACTAGAGTAAAAAAATTCTAAAATATTTTTTTAAGCATAATGTAAGCGAGATTCACACGAGTAAAAAGCTGCGAGTAAAAGCTAGTTAACAAAATTTGACAACCCTAGACCCAGGCAAAGTTATGTCACTCAAGTTTTCAAAACACTACACATGATTGCCTTCTAAGTTTTTTTGATAAAAAACAATCTTTTGCGTAAAAAAACAAGTAATACTAGAAGAAGACAATATTATCCTACCTTAGGTAGTTAATCCTGTGGGAAAACACAGCTTTTTAATAGTTAAAATTCAAAAGATTTGGAGCGCAAAAAAAATGCTGCCTCACCCACCGATCTTTGTCGCTCAACTGACAGAGTATTAATGGAGTTACAATTATAAAAAATTAAAAAATATGTTGCCCAAATAATGAATAGTTACTACAGAATGGTAGAAAACGAGAATAAAGCAAGTGAATGCGATATATCGTAATTCAAATGAAATAGGAGAGCAATTTTGTGTGTAGTTGGATAAGTTGCAGCAGTTTACGGTAACCTCCGCCCCACTGCATCGGAGAGCCCATCGCTTCCGATGCATGCGATACTAGATATCCCCGGATATTACCTCGGTACCCCGGATATTGTACCAAGCAATAAAATATCATCTTATTGTGCAGAGCAACTACGCTCTGCTGCCAGAAAATGTGCGCAGAGCGAATCCGGACAAACGAAGCGGCGGGAAGAATTCTGTACCGGAACTTCACCGGGAAAAAACCACCGGTAAAAAATAAGTACCGGGAAGAAACCTCCACGCGGCACCACGTTTGCCCGACTAGAATCTAACTTAAGCTATACGCAGTCTGCTACCACCGTAGCTTATGAAGGGAGCTACAGGGCCCTATATGATAACCTAACCTATAAATTAACTAGAATTGAACACTTACCAAACTAAATCTTCTTTCTCTTCGGATCCAAACTTGAGTGTCTTCGGGAAGGGGGAATTCCTAATTACCCTACCTAACCCTTGAGATCTCAATTCCCCATAACAACTAAATAGATTTCTTCCCGTAGTTTCACTCGGGAACAGCCAGATGTGAACAGCCAGCCGCGTTTCACCTCTCACAAGAAAAAGTCACCATGACGGGTACACAAACACAAAGTTCAATAGTTATTTAACAAACAGGAAATTCACAAACACAACTCAAGCTAATTAGCAATCAAAGAACGCGGAACCTCTCGCGTATTAAAAATCAAACCGATATCGCATAGGGCAATGCAATGGCGACCGTCCGCGCGACGCCATCCACGCTAGCAATGTGAAAAACCCCGAACGCCCTCTGGCGGCAGCAATGCGAAACGCCTGCGTTTAGTTTTACCCAATATATTACAAACATCCCCCCGTCCCGGTCTGAGAAGCAGACCGCTAGCTTACTCTACGGGAAGGCGGGCGAGAGAGGTCACACCTCTCCTTAAAATCGAACCGTCGACCAACACCTCAGCCACACGCGGAGTGCCATCTCCGCCAAGAATCAAACGTAATATGCGAGCTCGTCGCCAAAGCAATGAGGGCAAATTTGCCTCTTTTAACAATACTAAATCACCCTCCCTGGGAGGCTCAGTCCTGTCTGTCCACTTCACTCTTTGCTGCAGCAAATGCAAATATTCAAGCGACCAGCGACGCCAAAAGTCCTGGCTCATTTGCTGCAACATTTGAAAACGCGACAACCGATATACGCGTTCATCCTTCCACGGGTATTCGGGCAGGGCATTCAAAGGCCCTCCCACCAAAAAATGACCAGGGGTGAGAGCTTCCAAGTCATTTGGATCTGGAGATAGCGGACAGAGAGGACGAGAGTTGAGGACCGCCTCAACTTTACAAAACACTGTGGCCAGCTCTTCAAAAGTTAGAGCCGTTTCTCCCATAATGCGGCGGAGGTGGGTCTTTGCGGATTTCACAGCCGCTTCAAAAAAACCTCCCCAATGGGGGCAACTTGGGGGACTAAACTTCCAGGTTATTCCCCTTTGGGCAGCAATTTGACTTAAACTAGTACAATTTTTATCAATAAACACAGAAACATCCTTAAGATAATTTACAGTTCCTTTATAGTTTGTGCCATTGTCAGACCTAATAAGGGAAGGTAGACCTCGACGCGAAACAAAGCGATCCAACGCGGCGACGAAGGCCTCCGTAGTCAGAGCCGATACCACCTCCAAATGGACAGCCTTGGTGGCCAAACAAACAAATACACACAAATAGCCCTTCACAATACGGGCATTACGAACGGGAGAAGCCTTGATCGAAAAGGGACCGGCAAAATCGGTTCCAACGCCGTCAAACGGCCTCGAAGGTCGAATTCGATCAACGGGCAAATCACCCATCTGTGGTTGCATCGTGGATGCCTTCAACCTATAACATGCAATACATCGAAACAGAACACTACGGATTGCTCTTCGGGCAGACAATATCCAAAATTCGCGTTGCAAAATAGCCAACAAAGCATTGCACCCAGCATGGGCGTTACGAATGTGTCGATCAGACACCAAAAGCTGCACCAAGGGTCCGCCCTTGGGCAACAACAGAGGATGGCGAGTCTCATATGGAAGATCCGCCTTCCGGAGCCTGCCTCCAACCCGAAGAAGCCCATCCGAGTCGATGTACGGGTTCAAACGAGCGACCGCGCCCTTCAACTTAGCGCGTCCGTCGCGCAAAGTACGAAGCTCTGACTCAAACCGTCCGGTCTGCACGACACGGACCCAATGCAACAATGCGCTCCGGCGCTCTTCTGCATCTGCAATCGGCTCCAACCGCTTTGCCTGTGGGTTTCTACAATTATGTATGAAACGCTTAATCCAACTGGTAACACCCAGAAGCTTATCCAAGCTGCTATACCGAGCAAGTAGCCAATCCGGCTCCGACGTCGTCTCAGCGACTACAGCATGTACACGAAGCCCAGTCAAATTCAAAGAAGGAACATCTGTCTGACAGACAGGCCAAGAAGTTTCTGATCCCATCAGCCACTCTGGACCCCACCAGAGCGGGTGTGACACCAATTCTGGTGCCGTACAACCTCGGGAGGCACAGTCCGCTGGGTTAAGCTCTCCCGGCACATGTCTCCATGTTATATCAATTCCGATATTCTGGATTTGGGAAACCCTGTTTCCAACAAAAACCTCCAAGGTATGTGGGGCCGCGCGCAACCATGCAAGCGCGACCTGGCTATCCGACCAGGCGAAGATGTCCCGTATCTCGACCGTGGCCGCCAGCTCACATGCAACGTGATGCAACAATTTAGAGAGAAGGTGAGCTCCACTCAACTCAAGCTTGGGAATAGTCAGCCTAGTCCTGATGGGGGCGACCTTGCTCTTCCCTAACAAAAGCGAGACATTGACCCGGCCATCGGCGTCAACTGTCCGCATATAGACTGACGCGGCGTAGCCTCGCTCCGACGCGTCACAAAAGCCATGCAGGCTGGCTCGATATTTCCCGGGTGGCAATATTCGACGAGGCAAGGCAATCCGATTGACTTCCTTAATCGATGAAAACAACTCGAGCCAATCATCCAATGGAGAGCCAAACAGCGGCTCGTCCCACGAGACGCCCAAAGTCCAAAGTCTCTGAAGAAGACACTTCGCAGAGAATATCACTGGACTGATCCAACCGCTTGGATCAAACATACGAGCTATTACGGACAACACCGTTCTCTTAGTCCAGACTTTTGGTATTTCCAAGTCCACTTGGAATGTGAAAATATCGGTTAGCGGCTGGTACTGCATGCCCAGCACCGCTATCCTGTTGGGATCATCCACATCCTCAAACAGGTGAGGGTTCTGTTGGTGATCCTCCGGGATCCCTTCTAGAACTCTAGGCTCATTGGACAACCACTTACGTAGCTCGTAGCCACCTGTCTTCAATATTTCGATCAATTCATCCCGCAGTAGGAGGGCCTCCTCAATACTTTGGGCTCCGGTGCACACGTCATCAACATACAAGTCACGTGACAGCACGGAAGCCCCACGGGGAAAGCGGATCCGTTCCCGCTCTGCCAATTCAAGCAATGATCTGATGGCGATATAGGGACTAGATTTCAAACCATACGTGTTTGTATTGAGTTCATACACCGTCACAGGATCCTCAGGGCGCTCACGCCAGAGTATCAACTGGAATCGCCTGTCCTCAGGATGTATGACTGTCTGGCGGAACATCATCCGGATGTCCGCACCAAAAACCACTTGATGTCTTCTAAAGTTCAAGATGATGTCAATTATGTCCCTATGCAATTTGGGACCCGAATGCAAACACAGATTCAACGAAACCCCGTTCGAAGTGGGTGCGGACCCATCGAAGACGGTCCTCAATTTGCCTGTTGAGGCCTTCACCACCGCGTGGTGGGGCAAAAAATAATGCTCAGTTGAGCTCCAATCAACTCGAGCCGGAGACATGTGACCCAAATCCTCGTACTCGCGCATAAATTCAATATATTTATCGCGAAGTACGTGGTCACACTGCATGCGTCGCTCCATGGACAGCAGTCGTTTCTCCGCAAGCGCCCTACTTTGCCCTAGGCTAGGACGAGAGGCAACAAAGGGTAACCTAGTTACAAACCGACCGGAGGGCAACCTCTCCGTGGTTGATCGAAAGAAGGCTTCGCACTCAGCGTGTTCCGGATCCATCCTGGAACTCATAGGTGGCTCCTCCACCTCCCAAAACCTTTGCATGGTCTTGGCCAAGGACGCTGATGCGACGACCGGTGGCTCCTCCACGGTGCTATTATCAAACACAGGGCCCATCAGGGCGAAACCAAAGATAGTAGACACTGCCATCAGTGAAGACGAACCCAGAGCCTTCTGTGTACCCAACAAAATCCAACCCAATACGTCCGAGCCCAGGAGCAAGTCCACTGGGCCGGGATGAAAGACAAAGGGGTCGGCCAAATCCAGACCCGAAACCAAAGACAACACACCCGGCGGTATGTCTGTCGAGGGGTGCCAACCCGCAATGGTATCCATTACCATAGCCGAAGTCGTGATCCTCATTGTGGAGGACTTCAGCGAAGAAAAAGTGACAAGTGTCTGGCCCGTCAGACACTTCACTTGTATGCCACCAACTCCAAGAAGTGGCACAGGCGAGTCTTCCACGACTAAACCTAACTGGCGTGCCACTCGAGTGGTAACCAAACTGCTTTGAGCCCCTGAGTCCAACAGAGCTCTCAAATTAATGGCTTCCCCTACGACCCCATACGCGGACCACCGCGGTAGGGAGCAGAACCGTCCGCGGCTCTGTCCCAGCAAGGGAGCAAGCTAGTTACGGGCTCCCCACTCTCTCCAAACCAGGGGGGCGCCACTGACCCGGATAATATGTCGGGCGAGTGCACATCCCCATCTGAGGGGGGGCATAACCCGCGGCCCGGCCATACCTATGGTACGGCGGGTGGTACTCCAGCCGTGGGTACTCGTGCAGCGGCGGAGAAAACCGCTGCGGCTGCATGTGTTGGGTATTGGTAACCCGCGTGGAGGGGGGTGTCCCCACTCTCACGTCCGATCTAGGGCCCCCGCCCATGGGGGCCCCATCCGGGGCCTGGCCAGCCACATACTGGCCATGACCTTGGGGCGCGTGGTCCCGGTCCGCCAAGACCCGCGCCGGTACGCGACCCCCCTCCCGAGGGGGGGTGCGACGAGCGAAGCCGCGTCCTCCGTCCGATGGTGGAGGGCTTCGCGCAGGAGCGCCCCCGCCCATAGGGGACCCCTGCCTCAACAACCGGGGGCCATCCCCGTTCCGGTTCATGCAGAGCATCACGTGGTGCAGCCCACGGCATGCACTGCATGGTATGGCCCTGGGACAGTCACGTGCATAGTGACTGCCCAAACAGTAAAAGCATAGTTCATGCCGCCTTGCCATGCGGCGCCGATCTTGTACTGGCAGTCTCTGCCAGTCCCTGCATTGCAGCAGGCTGTGGCCCATCCGGCCACATTGCAGGCAGTCCGCGTCCCCCGCGACTGCTGCCGTGTGTGCAACCCGCACACCAGCTCCACGCGGTGGCGGTTGCCGTCCCTGTGGGGGCTTCCCTCGCCATGAGGGTTCCAAGGGCCTACGTTCAGGCGCTCTGGATGGCGCTGAGTCCGTCATGGTATTCTCAGCCGCCCGTGCCTCAAACTCCAAAAACTTCACCAAGTCAGTGAATGTTGGTAGGGTGGTGCTATCCCGCTCCGCATTTTCGCGCTCAAACCGCGAGCGGATGTCATTGGGCAATTTGCCCAATACAATGTGCACCAACAAAAAAGACCATTGGTCCACCGGCAGCCCCAGTGTGCGGAGCGCGTTACAGGCCACTGTAACGGGCGTGAGCAACTGCAGGCGCAACTGTGCCCTGTTGGCCACCTTGGGCAGGGCCATCAACTGTGCGGCGTGCGCATCCGCTAACAAACGTAAGTTTTGGTAGCGGGAGTTCAATAACTCCCAAGCCGTATCGTACTGGTCGTCCTCCACCCGGAGGTGCTGGATGAGCGACCGCGCTTCATCCTCAAGAGTGGAGAGGAGGTAGGCCATCTTCTGGGCCTTCGACAAATCCTGTCGTGCTACGACCAGGGGACTCAAACATATTTTTATATGCTACCCACTCCTCCATCCTACCCCCAAAGTGGGACAGCTGAAGGGTGGGGAGCCGACCAGTAACCGCTGGTCCTTCCTGTCTAACAGGTGTGCGAGGGCTGGTCCGCCAGCCTGTCTCGCCCTTATTGCGGTCACCGCCTCCGCGATATCATCGTGCAGACTCAGGATCTGGTCCATGTCCGCCATGTGACCTGCGTAGGCCTCCGGGGTAAGATCGGCTTCGGTAAGCGCCGCCATGGCCGCTTCCGCGCTAATCAATCGTGAGTGGAGGTGATCCGCTCTTAGCAGTATGGCGCCCTCCCTGTCCTTCCGGGACAGGAGTCCTCCGGCCGTCACAAACCATCTCAATTCGTTGGCGAGTGTCGCCCTAGCATTGGAGGCCTTCGCCATCGCGTCAAGTCACAAACAAAAAAATAACAAAAGGTAAATAAAAAACAACAAAATCAAGCAACTACACGAAGAACCGCGGTAGGTATGAGAATGGCACAAACCCGGAACGCACGGTACAAACCGCAAACAAATACAAAAAAGGTTACAAATATTCTTATACAAACAAACTAAGAAAAATCTAATAATTTTTTACAAACAATTAATTATTTTTTACAAACGAACAAATAGAGGGTAGATAAACTACGCTCTGCTACCAGAAAAAATGTGCAAGAGCAACTACGCTCTGCTGCCAGAAAATGTGCGCAGAGCGAATCCGGACAAACGAAGCGGCGGGAAGAATTCTGTACCGGAACTTCACCGGGAAAAAACCACCGGTAAAAAATAAGTACCGGGAAGAAATCTCCACGCGGCACCACGTTTGCCCGACTAGAATCTAACTTAAGCTATACGCAGTCTGCTACCACCGTAGCTTATGAAGGGAGCTACAGGGCCCTATATGATAACCTAACCTATAAATTAACTAGAATTGAACACTTACCAAACTAAATCTTCTTTCTCTTCGGATCCAAACTTGAGTGTCTTCGGGAAGGGGGAATTCCTAATTACCCTACCTAACCCTTGAGATCTCAATTCCCCATAACAACTAAATAGATTTCTTCCCGTAGTTTCACTCGGGAACAGCCAGATGTGAACAGCCAGCCGCGTTTCACCTCACAAGAAAAAGTCACCATGACGGGTACACAAACACAAAGTTCAATAGTTATTTAACAAACAGGAAATTCACAAACACAACTCAAGCTAATTAGCAATCAAAGAACGCGGAACCTCTCGCGTATTAAAAATCAAACCGATATCGCATAGGGCAATGCAATGGCGACCGTCCGCGCGACGCCATCCACGCTAGCAATGTGAAAAACCCCGAACGCCCTCTGGCGGCAGCAATGCGAAACGCCTGCGTTTAGTTTTACCCAATATATTACAAACATTACTGGTGCACCAAACAATTTAATATGATCTTCCAAGGAGCAATTACCATGGAAGTAATAGATTTATTAATTTTATGCATTGCAATATTGCAGATGGCTTTCGAACACCCATTGTCAGACTGATGCATGCGAGTTTAATGATTGGAGTATGTGCTCCGAGCATGATGCAGTGCTATGAGGTCATCATTCATTCTTGTAATTAAACAATGTCGATGGAATTCCCTCCCAAAATAGGAGTTTCCTTCCATTGCATGTACTGTACAGTGCGCTACATAGAAAAGTATACCTACCAAATTTATAGTGGATATCTTATTTCGGGTGGTACTATTGCGACCCTTGGACTCTTTTTTCCAGGATGACTTAGGTTGTGGCAACTGTCGAAAATTTTCTTCCTGAATTTTAGTGGGAGATATGGACTTGCAATTTTAGTCGAAATATCGAATTAACTTCGTTATCCACATTTGAGTTCGAACAAGCGATATACGCATGACTTGTTTTTCTTTAATTGATAAAGTTCAACGTTAACATTTTGTGCTCTTCTTCAATCCGAAAGATCTATAATATTAGGGAGTGAGATTATTATTAGGTATTATTTATTTATTTCATTTTCTACAGCGTGTCATTACAGGCTTAACCTAATCCAATATCGCTTAATAAACATAAAGAAAACCACTCTTGATTAAGGCAACACAGAATAAATATTCATGACTATTTTCCATAAACCTCCTCCCCTTCCCTCCCGCCGTCGCACCATCTAGACGGCCCAACTTACAGGGTAAAAAAAACAGCATGCGAAAACCTTCTAGCAAGGACATCAAGGCTGCGAAGGTAGGTCCCAATAAGGACCTGTGCGATGAAGAGGAGCTTCATAAAAAGTAGAGCGAAGGAAGAAGAAGCCCACCAGCCGAAACCATCTTGGCAGCGCACCAAACTGGACAGAACTTAAGTCCGGAAGTAAAGTCGACGCAACTCTACGTGTCCCGACTGCACTGGTCTACGAGGGTGGAGGATGTCGTGTAACGTAGTACACATTCTTATGTACGTAAAAATAAAACCATTAACTAAAAACACTTGTTATTAATAATTAAAAACAAGAAAAACTTAAAACCAAAACTTAAAACTAAACTTAAAACTAAAATTAATCTAAAGAAAATAATAACTAAATAAAACACTAAAGGAAATACCTACCTTAAATTATTTACAAATAAACTATACAAATCATTAAAACATATTTACAAGTTAACTTCTTAATACAAAAGTTGGTCAACTCGCAAATGTCTGGTTTCGTATTTGTGTCTGCAACATGCTGCATTTTTTATGTGAGGACTTCTAGTTCTTTTGTCTCGATGCGCGGGCGACCGGTCCACATTGGTATAGACTGCTTAGTGCCGGACACACGTATTACGAGCTCATCTCAGTTTCGTACTTCGATATACGTTGTAAATTCTTATAACTAGAAAGTGCAGTACATTATACCGGATAATTAATATCTGAATAATATTGATAAGTAAAGCACACAAGTAATTATAAAATCTGTGAGTGTCGTTCAAACCCGAAATTCGGTAAGTGGCGAACTATTTCTTTTATTTAACATCCAATAGGTATTTTACTATTTAGGCAATTTTGCATAAACAGTGTTTTAGTGTTTTATAAATATTTCAATGGACAATACATTATTATTAGGAAAAAAGTACTAGATTTTCTGTTCGGGCGTGGCAGTGTTATACTACCGCCCGATATAAATTATAAAAAAAAAATCTAAGTGTTATAGAACATTTTTTCATTTAGTTAACGATATTAGCGATGATATTAGCTTTGAGTCATTGTAAACTCTGTTCTTAATGACGACCAGCAGCCACAGACATTGCTCTTAGGTAAAAGTAGGTACGTCCTTCACCGTCACCCCTTCGATCATCACTTCTCGGAGCAAGCTGGCTGGCCGTCATTATCATATGAACAATATCCTGATCAATGGACATCAATTCCAGGGTTCCAGATTTGGGCTTACGCTCCTCAACACAATCACACGCCTCGGGTGAACAATCCGCTGCACTGTGTTTCGTCTAGAACAAGCTAGCTGGACAAAATTATTTTCTGTTATATTTTGCTTTCAATAGGTAGGACTAACTGTTATATGATTGTTTAAAACGTTAAAAGTTCTTGGCAAGGCACGAGGCATTACTTAATGAAATAAAAATGCATATTTATGAAAGAAATATTTATATTATTTTTTTCGTTTTTTTTTTTGCCTATAATAACTAACTTAATACTACAAAGGGCAACATAGTATTGTTAAACATTCACATTTCATGCTTTACATGCTATAAAATTCACAAATATATTGTATAATAAATTTGTGAGTTTTATATATTTATAAAAAAACATAAAAAAAATTATAAACATCTAATTCGTTGTCACTATGTCCTTCATCTTCAGAAGAGTCATCTATACAATAATCTTCAGAATTATTTCGAAAGGTACTTGGGATATTACTGGATTAAGCATCAGGTTTTGATGAAATAATTAAACTTAAAACTTTGGGAGGTAGGTAGCGATCCAGTTTTTTTACAGTAGTAGATTTTGAGTCAACGATGTAGGCCAGAGCCTCGTCACTGCTACACCTTTGATGTTTATATTCTGGATGTTCGTTCTTTCAATTTCTCAGGACTCTCATTAATCTCTTTTGTCAATTTTGCTACAGTTCGTTTTCCTGATAGTCTACTGGAAATTTCAGTTGCAACCACTACTGGAAACTTCTGAACGTCGAGACTTAACTAAGTCTTTCACACGTCTACGCTTTGTCTTGGCACTTGCGTTTGCAATATCTAGTATTGATCTGCCAGGTCCAGGTGGATTCTCCGACGAAGTAAATGGCTGCGCAAGATCACAGTATACTTCAAATGTCAAGGCACGTTTTAGTCACTCAGTATAAGCTTGTAAAAATCTGTCCAGGATCCTTCAAGATTTCTTACATTTTTCACCGAGTTTTGAACTAAATCTAGTAATAACAAGCTTAATATGCTTCAAAGATTGTTCAGATATGCAACTTATATCGTAAATACCTGATATATACGTAAACATGACGCTATTTTTCTCCTTAATGCTATATTTCACTCACTTTTCAAAAATAATATTTTTGAGATTTAGAAACTATGTTCCGAAAAATTAAAAAATAGGTTTGAGCAAAAATCGAGCAAAAATTTTTGCCTTTAAAATATTAAAGATAGTTAAAAGTATAATTTAAAATAAAAAATTGGCTCGGGGTAAGCCGGGGAATTTTACTTATTGTCTAATGAATTCAAATAAGGCAACACAAATCACTTTGTCGTGATTGCAAGTTATTTAATTAACCAAAACACTCTTTACACATTGATTAAGCAATTGAGAAAATAGCACTTATCCTTAAGAACCGAATCCATCACTAAAAATTAGCAAAAACAAAGAAACATACTTATAACACGATGTATTGTTAGAAGCGAAATCTCAACTAAATTTATGCATTTATCAAAGTTTTTATTACTTACCCTCATTACCAATGTTCATGTCGATGAAAGTAAATCTAATGAGCATTAATGTTGTAATGAACTATCAGGCTAACTACTCACACTAATGTTTCTTGGAAATCTTAAAGTTACTTTTGTCCAGCTAGCTTGTTCTAGACGAACTATAGTGCGCTGGTGGAATCACCATCCCGGATCCCCGGCGTCCCAGAACCACCGAGTGCTGGACACCTCCACCATCACCAGGACAGTACCTCTTTGCAGGAGAACTGAATTACCGGCATAGTAGGGCCCTTATAAATCTACCCCGGTATTTCTTACTTAAATTATATTATTTTTATATTTGACTGTGTTGTGGCTCATTTACCACCCTTACCACGTCATACTGGCCAACCGCTGGCTTTGGGCGACCCATCTCGCCTAAAATATTATGATTTTGAATTTTATGAGACAAGCAAGTATCACACTTTGTTACAAAATTAACAATATCTTTGTACATACCAGGCCAGTAATAACGTAAAGCGATCCGTTTGTATGTTTTAAAAATACCAAGATGTCCGGCGGTAGGCTCGGAATGGTTTTCATAAATGACTTGCTCACGCATTTCGGTCGGTATGACTTCTTTCCACGCAAATTCGGATTTAAGTTGACATTTTTCATTACTAAGCCGAAACAAACTATTATTTTTTATGATATAATTTGGAAAATTTTGTTGGTTGTTGAGGCAACCGATATATATATTTTTATACCAAGAATCTGAAGTGGTGTTAAAAACATTTGATGTGCTGATGGCACTTACAGGAATGGCTCTAGAGAGAGCATCTGGAATGACGTTGTCCGAGCCACGACGGTGTTTGATTTCGAAATCAAAGGATGATAAACGCACGCCCCAGCGAGCCAGTCTTCCCGTGGGATTGTTCAGGGACAGAAACCATTTAAGGGCACTATGGTCAGTATACACCGTGAACTGTTTACCGTTCTCCAAATAGCACCTCCAATGCTCCAAGGCAGCAATCACAGCTAAAGTTTCGCGCTCCAGTTATGCTGTAATTTCGTTCAGGAGCTGAAAGTGATCTGCTCATGTAAGCAATGGGGTGTTCTTTGGAGTCTATGGTTTGGGTCAGCATCGCACCTATACCATAGTTGCTAGCATCTGTGTGTACCTCAAACGGAAAGGTTGTAATCAGGACAAGATAAGACTGGTGCTGAAACTCAGGCATTCCTTTAATTTCTTCAAAAACGCAGTTTCTGCTTCATTTGTCCACTCGAAGGGAGAGGCATTCTTTTTTATTTGAAGTTAATTTGTTTAATGGGGCTGCAATCGTACTAAAATTTGGTACAAACCTACGATACCATGTGGCGGTGCCTAGGAACCGTTTAACGTCCTTTTTTGATGAAGGTGTAGGGTACTGAAGTATGGCTTGCACCTTTTCAGGATCAGTTCTGAGGCCACCACTGTCCACGACATAACCAAGATATTTGAGTTTATCACGGAAGAAACAGCATTTATCCTGGTTAATAGTGAGATTGGCGTGTTTTAATTTCTCCAAAACGCGAAGAAGCAAAGAAACGTGGCTGTTAAAGTCAGTAGACACAATAATGACGTCATCCAAATATGCGAATACTTTTTGGTCGAACTCACTGAAAAGTAAATCAACAAGACGCTGCTGGGTAGCCGGTGCATTTGTCAGGCCGAAGGCGGTACGTTTAAATCTGAAGGTTGCCCTACCAGGTACATAAAAGGCTGTCTTGTCTCTGTCATCAGCATGAATATTAATCTGCCAGAATGCCTTAGACAGGTCGATGCTAGACAGGTATTTCGCATCCCGAAGGTTGTCTAAGATCTCAGAGACGTAGGGTAAATTGTAAGCGTCCTTCTTTGTCACTGAATTTAATTTCCGGCTATCCAAACAAAATCGAGGCTCGCCGTTCTTCTTGGTCACAATCAATACTGGTGAAGACCATGCGCTTTCACAGGGTTCAATCACATCGAGCGCCAACATTTCATCTACCTGTTGAACGAGAATACGCTGTTTTTCAGGTGACATGCGGTAGTAGCGTTGACGGATCGCTTACTCTCTCAAAGATAAAAATTTAGTCGACCCTCTAGCCGGCTCATCTACTGTTAGTGAGAGTTTACCTTTTTCAAGTACAATAAATGTGTCTGTCACTTGCGATCGTAGCTCACAAGATATTGGTAAACTAAAATTTGATGGTAGTTCTTGCGTTCGCTCCTTCATCCAAAGGGCAAAGGAATTTAAAGAGGCTAGGAATATGTCAGATGAAAAATTATTATCACATGCAACCGAAATATTCACTGGCAATGCACTTCATTGGTTTCGAAGCAACAAGGATCTCATTTCCGACTGGAACTGCCTCTTAAATAGACTTAAAGAAGATTTTGATAAGTCTGACTATGACTATAGACTTTTATCTGAAATCCGCTCTAGAACTCAGGGTGAGACGGAAAACATAACCATATATTTGTCTATCATGACTGGGTTATTTTCACGGTTGTCGAAAATTCCTTCAGAAGAAGATAAACTAGAAATCATCTTACATAATATCCGTCCCTGCTATTCAAATATATTAGCTTCAGTTCCGGAAATTAAATCCATTGACGAATTGAAATCCTTGTGTGTTAACTTCGAAAGGGTTCAAGCGCGTCTCTCACATTTTCGTGAACCACCAGGCCCTTCATCAGATACATTGGCACCTGAATTCGCTTATTCCAAACCAAAACCTTATAATAAATTTAATAATAACAATAATTTTAGTAAAAACAATAATTTCCATCATAACAATAATTTTAATAAAAACAATAATTCACAGAGCTACAGTAAGCAAAACGAAAACAATAATAAATACAATAATCCTAATCAAAAATATTTAGCAGCTATTTCAGCACCAAAGCGTCGTTATTGCCCAAGGTGCCGTACTGATACTCATGGCCTGCGTCAATGTACAGCAGACAAAACCAATATTTTTTGCTTTGTTTGTGGCAAAAAGGACGTTAAGACTCCAGATTGTCCTGATTGTAGCCAAAATAAGGATAATTCAAAAACAATTCCAAAAACTAATTAGTCAGAACTGCGGCAATAGCAACTTCGATAAAGAAGATTGGCAAAACTGGTTAAAAACTATATCTAATTTCTTTAAAATTTATAAAGTTGCTTCAGTTCTTTCTCGCAAACCAGATAACGATTTGAGACCTTATGTTTCTGTTACTGTAAATGAACTTGTCATTTCAGGATTACTAGATTCAGGTTCTGCTGTAACTGTGGTAGGTAATAATGCTCATCATAGCCTTCTTCAACAAGGCCTTCAACTTGAAAGTAGCACTTCAAACCCTCCTTTTGTTATAGCCGTTGGTGGCCAAAAAATAAACACAATTGGTTCTATGAATCTCCCTATTCATTTTGAAAATCAATTTCATATCATTAAGACCTTAGCAGTCCCTGAAATTAAAAATAAACTCATACTCGGAATCGACTTTTGGCGTAAATTTCAAATATGTCCAAATTATTTAAATTAATTTCCATTGGCCCTAGTCAAAACAATATTGCCTGTGTCAATAACAATAATTACTTGCAAAAATTATGAAACTCTCGATGACACTGAAAAGATAGTGGCTGATAATGTCATTCGTCAGTTTGAAGAGATTTCTTCTAAAGTAAAAGGTCTTGGCAATACCACTCTGATCACTCATCGTATCGATACTGGTGATACTCAACCGATCCGTCAACGCTACTACCGCATGTCACCTGAAAAACAGCGTATTCTCGTTCAACAGGTAGATGAAATGTTGGCGCTCGATGTGATTGAACCCTGTGAAAGCGCATGGTTTTCACCAGTATTGATTGTGACCAAGAAGAACGGCGAGCCTCGATTTTGTTTGGATAGCCGGAAATTAAATTCAGTGACAAAGAAGGACGCTTACAATTTACCCTACGTCTCTGAGATCTTAGACAACCTTCGGGATGCGAAATACCTGTCTAGCATCGACCTGTCTAAGGCATTCTGGCAGATTAATATTCATGCTGATGACAGAGACAAGACAGCCTTTTATGTACCTGGTAGGGGAACCTTCCGATTTAAACGTACCGCCTTCGGCCTGACAAATGCACTGGCTACCCAGCAGCGTCTTGTTGATTTACTTTTCAGTGAGTTCGACCAAAAAGTATTCGCATATTTGGATGACGTCATTATTGTGTCTACTGACTTTAACAGCCACGTTTCTTTGCTTCTTCGCGTTCTGGAGAAATTAAAACACGCCAATCTCACTATTAACCAGGATAAATGCTGTTTCTTCCGTGATAAACTCAAATATCTTGGTTATGTCGTGGACAGTGGTGGCCTCAGAACTGATCCTGAAAAGGTGCAAGCCATACTTCAGTACCCTACACCTTCATCAAAAAAGGACGTTAAACGGTTCCTAGGCACCGCCACAAGGTATCGTAGGTTTGTACCAAATTTTAGTACGATTGCAGCCCCATTAAACAAATTAACTTCAAATAAAAAGAATGCCTCTCCCTTCGAGTGGACAAATGAAGCAGAAACCGCGTTTTTGAAATTAAAGGAATGCCTAGTTTCAGCACCAGTCTTATCTTGTCCTGATTACAACCTTCCGTTTGAGGTACACACAGATGCTAGCAACTATGGTATAGGTGCGATGCTGACCCAAACCATAGACTCCAAAGAACACCCCATTGCTTACATGAGCAGATCACTTTCAGCTCCTGAACGAAATTACAGCATAACTGAGCGCGAAACTTTAGCTGTGATTGCTGCCTTGGAGCATTGGAGGTGCTATTTGGAGAACGGTAAACAGTTCACGGTGTATACTGACCATAGTGCCCTTAAATGGTTTCTGTCCCTGAACAATCCCACGGGAAGACTGGCTCGCTGGGGCGTGCGTTTATCATCATTTGATTTCGAAATCAAAACACCGTCATTAGCTCGGACCACGTCATTCCAGATGCTCTCTCTAGAGCCATTCCTGTAAGTGCCATCAGCACATCAAATGTTTTTAACACCACTTCAGATTCTTGGTATAAAAATATATATAACGGTTGCCTCAACAACCAACAAAATTTTCCAAATTATATCATAAAAAATAATAGTTTGTTTCGGCTTAGTAATGAAAGAGGTCAACTTAAATCCGAATTTGCGTGGAAAGAAGTCATACCGACCGAGATGCGTGAGCAAGTCATTTATGAAAACCATTCCGAGCCTATCGCCGGACATCTTGGTATTTTTAAAACATACAAACGGATCGCTTTACGTTATTACTGGCCTGGTATGTACAAAGATATTGTTAATTTTGTAACAAAGTGTGATACTTGCTTGTCTCATAAAATTCAAAATCATAATACTTTAGGCGAGATGGGTCGCCCAAAGCAATGTTCGCGTCCGTTTCAGACCATTTCAATAGACCTAATGGGTCCTCTACCTGTTACCCGTAAACAAAATTCTTATATATTTGTAGTCACGTGTTGTTTTTCAAAATTCTGCCTCATCTTTCCCATAAGAAATGCCACTTCGCAAATTATCACGAAAATTCTACAAGATTCTGTTTTCCTCATACATGGCGTCCCTCAAACAATATTTCTAGATAATGGTAGTCAATTCACAAGTACTCACACTGAAACCTTTTTCAAAAAATATAATGTGCCGAATGTATATTTTTCACCTAAGTACACTCCACAGATAAACACAGTTGAGCGTTACAATAGGACAATAATTACCTGTATATCGGCGTTCGTTGGTGAAGATCATAGAACTTGGGACACTCAAATTCCTTCGATTCAGTTCGCAATAAATAACTCAGTGAACGAAGCCACTGGATTTACTCCTTCTTTTCTAGTCTAGTCTTCGGTAGGGAGATAGTTACTAGCGGTACACATTACGTGGACAACGATATCGGCAATGAGGTAACTTTCTTACCACGTGACATTTATGCCGAGAATTTGGGCTGCTTGTCAAACATTTTTGATAAGGTACAATTTAAATTATGGCAGGCCCACGTCAAAAATACTAGTCACTATAACCTCAGGCGTAAGCCAGCTGAATTTAACGTAGGTGACATTGTCATGAAAAGAACATATGTTTTAAGTGACAAAGATAAGTATTTTAGCAAGAAATTGGCACAAAAGTACTTCAAATGTCGCGTAACAGCCAAGAAATCGCCTTTAGTATATAAATTAGCTGACATGTCAGGCAAAGATTTAGGTACTTGGCATATAAAAGATATAAAATTAGCCAATACCTCATGATGATTTTTTTTTACGTTGCTACTCTTACAAATTATACCTATATAAGATCATTGCATCAACTACAGTTTGTTTAAGTTACAGTATATATGATTTTGCTGTCTAACTTTTTTTATGATAAGTATCATGGTATTTTTATTTTAATATTTACCGTGATTGTGTGCATGTTAATATTATCAGTGTAGAAGAATAATAGACGATGTATGAAAGTTAAAACAAACTTAATTCTAAGATGCGGATTTTATTCAAAAAGGGAATAAAATCCTTGGGTACGAGAGGGGGTATTGTAACGTAGTACACATTCTTATGTACGTAAAAATAAAACCATTAACTAAAAACACTTGTTATTAATAATTAAAAACAAGAAAAACTTAAAACCAAAACTTAAAAACTAAACTTAAAACTAAAATTAATCTAAAGAAAATAATAACTAAATAAAACACTAAAGGAAATACCTACCTTAAATTATTTACAAATAAACTATACAAATCATTAAAACATATTTACAAGTTAACTTCTTAATACAGAAGTTGGTCAACTCGCAAATGTCTGGTTTCGTATTTGTGTCTGCAACATGCTGCATTTTTTATGTGAGGACTTCTAGTTCTTTTGTCTCGATGCGCGGGCGACCGGTCCACATTGGTATAGACTGCTTAGTGCCGGACACACGTATTACGAGCTCATCTCAGTTTCGTACTTCGATATACGTTGTAAATTCTTATAACTAGAAAGTGCAGTACATTATACCGGATAATTAATATCTGATTAATATTGATAAGTAAAGCACACAAGTAATTATAAAATCTGTGAGTGTCGTTCAAACCCGAAATTCGGTAAGTGGCGAACTATTTCTTTTATTTAACATCCAATAGGTATTTTACTATTTAGGCAATTTTGCATAAACAGTGTTTTAGTGTTTTATAAATATTTCAATGGACAATACATTATTATTAGGAAAAAGTACTAGATTTTCTGTTCGGGCGTGGCAGTGTTATACTACCGCCCGATATAAATTATAAAAAAAAATCTAAGTGTTATAGAACATTTTTTCATTTAGTTAACGATATTAGCGATGATATTAGCTTTGAGTCATTGTAAACTCTGTTCTTAATGACGACCAGCAGCCACAGACATTGCTCTTAGGTAAAAGTAGGTACGTCCTTCACCGTCACCCCTTCGATCATCACTTCTCGGAGCAAGCTGGCTGGCCGTCATTATCATATGAACAATATCCTGATCAATGGACATCAATTCCAGGGTTCCAGATTTGGGCTTACGCTCCTCAACACAATCACACGCCTCGGGTGAACAATCCGCTGGTGGAATCACCATCCCGGATCCCCGGCGTCCCAGAACCACCGAGTGCTGGACACCTCCACCATCACCAGGACAGTACCTCTTTGCAGGAGAACTGAATTACCGGCATAGTAGGGCCCTTAAAAATCCACCCCCTGTATTTCTTACTTAAATTATATTATTTTTATATTTGACTGTGTTGTGGCTCATTTACCACCCCTACCACGTCATAGTCGTCGACTACGTGCTGAAGAAGTCTAATTTCACTCTCCTGGTCGAACAGTTGGCATCTCGCCACAAGGTGAATTTCAATTCATTTGTGGTGAGAGTGCCGACCCATCACCTGGAGAAGTTCATGAAGGAGGACTTCTGGCCGCAGGGAGTCGTTTTCCGGAAATTCCGCGGACGGCTGCCTGCTGATACAGCGCGCCTCACGTCGCCGACTATACGTGTGACCTAGTTTTAAGATTTTATTTTATGTATTTTAGTTAAGTTTTATAGGGGAACCCATCACTTTATCGCAATTTACTTTTACGTTTTTAATGATTTAAATTTTTTACGATTTTAATGTCCCATAAAACCATTCGCAGATATTTTAGTACAATATGTAACAAATCCTTAAATCTGTTTACATCGAAATTTCATTTAAACGATTATTCATTACGTACAAACACACTCTATCGTTATTTCTTTTCATATTTTATGTATTTCATCGAAATAATGAAACATCAATGCTTCTTGTAAGCCTCTTTTTAAATCACTAAAAGTTCTTCCTCTTGCTTGCTTATATATATTAGAAGCGGCAAAGTTTGTAAGGCTTAACTGCAGTTTGTTCAAAGAAGCTAGAGATTATTATCCCAGGAATACCAGAAATGGTGACAGATTAGTAATTGAAGTAGTACCTAAAAGCGAACGATTTCAAAAAAACTGCTACTGTATGTGTATTAAAATTTATAATCAAATTCCAAAAGAATTTAAAAATATGACAATTAAATTATTTAAAAAACATTTGACTGACTGGCTTAATGAACATAACTTCTACACATTACAAGAGTTTTTCAGCTTCAAACAATCTATCTACTCGAAATAGCGATTGTATTCTTGTATATTTTGTGCAAATATTTGTATTTTTGTATATTTTGTAACAACATTTGCATGCTATTGACAATGGCTGAAGAGGAGATAAATATTTTGTAAAACCACCCTTGTATACCCTTTTCAAAGCAAATAAAGTATCATTCATTCATTCATTCATTTATTCATTCATTCATTCAAAGTTTTGTTACCCATAATTTTATTTCCACGTAAGTTTCAGTTTGCAATATATTTGAAATATCAAATATTACATTATTATGTCACCCTATATAGATAGATTAATCTGGTAGTATTGTATTGATCAACAGTAAATTTATAGCTAGTCCATTAATTATAAATGGATCATAAATCCGACTCAGAGCACCCCAACTCCACGTGGCTCAACTTTGTCATATACTAGAGTGTTTTTCCTTCGCGCGGAACCAGAAGGCTCGCGAAGGAGGTCCTGAGAAAATGAGGGCACGAGGCCGACGCGAAGCGAGGGGGAGGTGGCGAGCGAAGCGAGCCGGCGACCTCTCGAGCGGAGCGAGGTTAAGTGCCCGAATGAATCGAAGGGTTGACGGAGCGAGTCTTCTGGTGGAGCCACCCAGAAACACTTGCTTGCTGCATGCTTGCATGCTTGCTACATGCTTGCATGCTTGCTGCATGCTTGCTGCATGCTTGCTGCATGCTTGCTGCATGCTTGCTGCATGCTTGCATGCTTGCTGTATGCCTGCATGCTTGCTGCATGCTTGCATGCCTGCTGCATGCCTGCTGCGTGCTTGCTGTATGCCTGCTGCATATGCTTGTTTCATGCTTGCTGCATGCTTGCTGATGCTTGCTACATGTTTGTTGTGCTTGCTGCATGCACGCTTGCTGTATGCCTCAATCTTGCTATACCTTTTTGGATGTTTTAAACAACAACAAGCGAATGCAGCGTTCGATGAAATGTTACTGCGATTAAAAGTTATGATGCGCATCGTTACATATTGAAACAAGTTATTATAAATGGTTACATCGATATCTTAATACATGTGTGAAATGTTAGTTTGATATATCGTTTTTCTTGGAATAGTAGAAATTTTATAACGTTTTTTTTAGGAAATGTTGTTCGATATTATGAAACAGCGATAATAAGTTTTTCGGTGTTTTAAGAAAAAAATATATTAAAAAACGTGGAATAGTTTTCTGGGACATGATAATCGATGTGATAAAAATCTGTATTTTAATAGACACCCGTTTTATAGGTATGGAGTACCTGTAACACAAGTTTTTATTACTTAGCACAGGACTCCAGCACTTATACTATATATTATAATAAATGATTTGATTTGATTTTTGTTTTGATAAACTTTTCACATCCAAGTCCAAGGTACATTATATAGACATTTCTATTTCGCCCACTTTACTCAATGTGCCCCTGTAAAGTCACGTGGAGTTCTTAAAAAAAAACCCTGAAAAGGGTTTTCAGGATTGATAAAACGCGCGTATCACCCCTGATGCTATAGGCGTCCATAGGCTGTGGTAACCGCTTCCCATCAGGTAGGCCGCATGCCTTGTCTACTTAGCTTAGTAATCCTACTTTCTACTATAATATTTATCTATAATATTATTCTATTTCCTACTAATATTATAAATTCGAAAGTTTGGATGTGAGTTTGTGAATTTGTGAGGGTGTTTGTTACTCAATCACGCAAAATCGGGTTATTCCCAAAGTACTCCAAAAAATGTTTCCAAACTACTCCATGAAAAAAATAATATTTTAAATTAAGTTTAATTCTACTCCGCGATAATATTAAAATGTTCTCAAACTACTCCACGCGATTTTGATATCAAATAGCATTAATTAGAATAAAAAGTGTACTGACGTATAGTACAGTCAGGCTCAAAAAGCTTACAATATTTTTATGTATAAAGACAATTTCAAATAAAAGACTTTACAATTCATTAATCAACATTTATATATTCCCTAGAATTCAACAATAACTCAATACTCAATATTTTATTGCATTCATAAAGTTGATATGGTGACAAATAAATGATAGTACATTTTATGGACCCTGTCGGGCTACAGCAAATTGGGTAGAAAAGAGGAGGTCGCATCATCTCATTTTATTAATCCATACTAATATTATAAATGCGAAAGTTTGGATGTGAGTTTGTGAATTTGTGAGTTTGTGAGTTTGGTGAGGATGTTTGTTACTCAATCACGCAAAATCTACTGGACGGATTTCGATGAAATTTGGTACAGAGGTAGATAATGACCTGGAATAGCACATAGGCTACTTTTTATCCCGGGAAAAAGCACTGTTCCCGTGGGAAATTCACGCGGGCGAAGCCGCGGGCAAAAGCTAGTAACATAATAAAAATCATCATCATCATATAGTCATATAGCATAATATAAATCTTAATTTCATGTAACTAATAATTTGTAATAAAATAAAATAACTAAACATATATAATAATTAAACATATTCAAAAATCAACAATCAAAAAACATATTCATAAATGAGATTTTTTACATATTTTCCACCAAAGAGATTCATGATTATTATGTAAATTCGGCTTAAGGGAAACTTAAAAAGTAACTGATAAAATTATATTTAAAAAAAACTTAAAATATTTTCATTCCTTGCGACTCAATTTCGTTGTACATCAATTTTAACAAGCTAACATATAAGACACATTTTCAATTCAAATTTACTTTTAAGTTTTTCTCCTTAATTTAGAATCTTATTCTGAACTTTAATCATCACGATATTGTTTGAACGATTTTTGTGACTGACTGTACATATTGAAATCTATACATATACCGTAAACTGCTGCAACTTATCCAACTACACACAAATTTGCCTATTTCATTTGAATTACGATATATCGCATTCGCTTGTTTTATTCACGTTTTCTACCATTCTGTAGTAACTATTCATTATTTGGGCAACATATTTTTCATTTTTTATAATTGTAACTCTATTAATACTCTGTCAGTTGTGCGACAAAGATCGGTGGGTGAAGAACCATTTTTTTTTGCGCTCCAAAACTTTTGAATTTTAACTATTAAAAAGCTGTGTTTTCCCACAGGATTAACTACCTAAGGTAGGATAATATTGTCTTCTTCTAGTATTACTTGTTTTTTTTACGCAAAAGATTGTTTTTTATCAAAAAAAACTTAGAAGGCAATCATGTGTAGTGTTTTGAAAACTTGAGTGACATAACTTTGCCTGGGTCTAGGGTTGTCAAATTTTGTTCACTAGCTTTTACTCGCAGCTTCACTCGTGTGAATCTCGCTTACATTATGCTTAAAAAAATATTTTAGACTCTAGTTATATTAGAAGTGCTCGTTGTAAATTTGTAAAACAATATTCAAATATTTTTTGTAGAAATAATTGTTAAAGAGATTCAACACTTTGTATACTTTTCTTTTATACTACAATCAAAAATTAAGTTTAATAATAATTGTTGATTAAAACGATGAGACATTATTACCAAGAAGCATTAAAATTGTATTTTTTAATTAAAGTAGCCATCTGGTTTTTTTCTTTTATAAAAAAGTATTAATAATAATCTGTATTCTTTTGGACAACCCTATAGTCAATGACATTTTTGTATGGAAAGTCTGTAGAACCTGCTACAATTTGGCCTAGTAGCTGTAATAAAAAAAATATACAGTATATTGCACTGATTAAATTGGCAGGGCTAAGTAGGCTGTCTCATGCACATGAAAAAAAATTAACGGAAACGATAAGCACAATAAGTATCGAATTATCCTTCTAGGCAAACTTGTGTCTTTTACATACAACTTTGCCTACGACTTTAAGCCCTTGTAATTCAGAAAATTGGTGGAAATTAATAAGATTTGGGGTCTCAATAGTAAGCCAATATGCTTGTCTTCCATTTAAAAACAATTGAGAGTCAAAATTGTGAATAGGTTCCGAGAAAATCACAAAAAACGTCAAATTCCGTGCAAAGTTGCAGCAGTTTACGGTAATAAAACAGTAAAAATATTTTGTCTGTACATTTAGTATTTTTGACTGAAATGGATAGAGGGATACTTAAAAAGAATAATAGAAAGCAAAAAATTTTTTTTGGAATTTCTTGTCTGTCTGTATGTATGTACGCGTTTCACGCAAAAACTACTGGACGGATTTGAATGAACCTTTTTTTGTTGTATAGGTAGCTATTAAGCCTGGGCAACATATAGGCTATAATTTATTTTGAAAACTGGAACACCTGATGAAGAACCTTAACAGAACAGCTAAACTATAAGAAATATGGAAATGGTGCCTTAACAAAAGTCGTTCAACCTGATGAGCATTTTCTGATGATGTATTAAAATTGAAAATCTGGAACATCTGATGAAGAACTGCAAGAGACCAGCTACACTATAACATATATGGAAATGGCGGCTTATTAAAAGTCGTTCAACCTGATGAGCATTTTCTGCTGACGTATAAGAATTGAACATCTGGAACATCTGATGAAAAGCTCCAAGAGAGATTTTTCAACTTAGCGAAACTCACGTGGGCGAAGCCACGAGCGACAGCTAGTATTTTATAATTATTTAGATGGAGTAGTTTGAGAATTGATATCGAATAATCTGCGGAGTACATTGAAAATAAATTAAAATACCTATGGAGTAGAATGGGAACAAAATAATAAAGTATTTTTAAATAATAATAATTTCGTGGAGTTCTGAAAATTCTGAATAAGATTCTAAATCAAAGAGAAAAAAGTTGAAAGGAAGTTTGAAGTGAAAAAAATGTTCATGTTAAAATGGATGTACAACGAATGTGAGTCGCCAACCTAGCCGCTAAGATGGAAATTTGATGTTTTCATTTTTAGTAAATATTTTAAGTTTTTCATAAATATAATTTTATGAGTTACTTCTTGAGTTTCCCTCAAGCCGAATCCCTACATTTACATAATAATCATGAATCACTTTGGTGGAAAATTTGTAAAAAAGCTCATTTTATGAATATGTTTTTGATTGTTGATTTTTGAATATGTTTAATTGTTGAATTATAGGGAATATATAAATGTTGATTATTTAATTGTAAAGTGTTTTATTTAAAATTGACTTATACATAAAAATATTGTAAGCTTTTGAGCCTAACTGTATTATACGCCAGCTACACTTTTTATTCTAATTAATGCATTTTGGTATTAAAATCGCGTGGAGTACTTTAAGAACATTTTAATATTACCGCGGAGTAGAATGAAACTTAATTTAAAATATTATTTTTTTCATGGAGTAGTTTGGGAACATTTTTTGGAGTACTTTGGGAATAAATAACCCAACAAAATAATAAGTATTTTTAAATAATAATAATTTCGTGGAGTAACTTGGGAACACATGTATGAGATTCTTATCTTTTTAGAACAAAAGAATGGAGTACTTTGGGAACAACCCGCAAAATCCCACTTGACTTGTCTCAATTTAAACGCATTTTTATCTATTTTAGATGATCTTTAAATAATGTTAGGTAATATCGTATATTCAAACTTAACCCTTTTGTTAGCTATTGTCTTTAATAATTTTAGTTAATGCACAATTTATTTTGTATAACTGTGTATACCTACTCTAGTGGATTGCAGATTAGTTGCAATAACGTCTGTTATTTAGATTTAGATTTTTATTGTCTGTAATTTGTGTGCCTTAAAAATAAAATAAAATAAAAATAAATAAAAATAAAAGGCTGAAAATTTTGATGAAATTTGGTACACAGGTAGAAAAATACCGGAAATAGCACATAGGGTACTTTTTAACCCGAAATTCCCACGGGAGCGAAGCCCCGGGGCGCAGCTAGTAAATTGTAAATGCGAAAGCTTGGATGTGAGTTTGTGAAGATGTTTGTTACTCAATCACGCAAAATCTACTAGACGGATTTTAATGAAATTCGGTACACAAGTAGAAAAAAACCGGGAATACCCGATTGTCCGAATTTGTTCTGAAATCCCCATGGCAGCGAAGCCCCGGGGCGCAGCTAGCAGTATAAAAAATGTCATTGACGCTTTTAGATTTGTTTTTTTTATTGTTTACATTTTTTGTTACTATTTTCCTTATGATAAAGACCACAAAAGACCCATTATTATATCCGGCATTTAATTTATCTATTCATAGAGTCAAACTTTGTTGCCTAATAATTCAACCATTTATTCCACCACCATTCAATGGAAGTGCTTTGACATTGAATATCATAACCATTGTGTTTGTACAGGCAGATATCAGGTTTCCCAGCATCTGACTGTACATTACTGAAATTGATAGTTGAGTGGTTAAAGTGTCTACTACTAGTCGAAAGGTCCCAGGTTTGCATCCTACTCGTGTCTCAAGAAGTTGTATCTGACTCATTAGTTTTCATAGACCACTACTTGCTTCCTGTGAAAGAAAACATCGTCAGGAAACTTGCACTCTGGTTGATGATGTATCAGCTGGTATAATGGAAAAAGCAAACAAAGAGAGCATATTAATAACAAGTAAACACTTTTTGTCTCAAATGCGATAGATTTTATTCAATTGTGAACAAAACTCCTTTATGTTGGGAAATGGCGACGTTGGTACTCAATGTGTGAGTATGTTTGTTGAAGAAATACGCGTGCTGAATTTCAATGATTTATACTTTATGCTAAGTCCTCATTTACATTAAAATTATTATTATCCTCGTATTAAATTGCACATACTACTTATACTGTAAGTACATGTTTTCCTACAAGTTTTATTGAAATTCTTGTTTTACGGAAACAATCCCACTAATAATATAAGGGATCATAAAGTAAGAAAAATACAAATCTTTATATGTCTATATAGAAAAAATAAAAAAATTCGGCTAGTTTAGATGTGTGTAAAAGTATGAATGTTTGCTTTCGAGTCAACCAAAATTTTTTTTCTCTCTCGATTGTATTATCAATCGTGTGGTATCATTTGGTAGGTTTTTAAAAATATTATGAGTAAGTATGTGACGATCATTTTGTGACTTAAGTATCCTTTTGTGAAAGATTTAAATTTAGTCTGCAAAATTTTGTTTAGAGTCCAGTGTCTTCAAAATTTTGAAGAGTGTATATATGTGAAAAAATCATGATACATCTATACATATAATAAAACAGTAAAAATATTTTGTCTGTACATTTAATATTTTTGACTGAAAGGGATAGAGGGAGACCTAAAAAGAACAATAGAAAGCAAAAAACAATTTTTGGAATTTCTTGTCTGTCTGTCTGTCTGTCTGTCTGTCTGTATGTATGTACGCGTTTCACGCAAAAACTACTGGACGGATTTGAATGAAACTTTTTTTGTTGTATAGCTATTAAGCCTAGGCAACATATAGGCTATAATTCATTTTGAAAACTGGAACACCTGATGAAGAACCATAACAGAACAGCTAAACTATAAGTAATATGGAAATGGTGCCTTAACAAAAATCGTTCAACCTGATGAGCATTTTCTGCTGACGTATAAAAATTGAAGATCTGGAACATCTGATAAAAAGCTCCAAGAGACCAGCTACAC
This sequence comes from Ephestia elutella, assembly GCA_018467065.1. Lineage (NCBI taxonomy): Eukaryota > Metazoa > Arthropoda > Insecta > Lepidoptera > Pyralidae > Ephestia > Ephestia elutella. The sequence goes on along the minus strand of CM031576.1, from coordinate 4,354,161 downwards.
TATAACATATATGGAAATGGCGCCTTAGCAAAAATCGTTCAACCTGATGAGCATTTTCTGCTGACGTATAAAAATTGAAGATCTTGAACATCTGATGAAAAGCTCCAAGAGACCAGCTACACTATAACATATATGGAAATGGCGCCTTAGCAAAAATTGTTCAACGTGATGAGCATTTTCTGCTGACGTATAAAAATCGAAAATCCGAAACATCTGAAACAGTTTGGAACACAAAAAAGATTATTCATCTAAGCGAAACTCACGCGGGCGAAGCCGCGGGCGACAGCTAGTAGCAAATATAAAAAAGAAAACTATTACTGTTGTGTAGGCTTGATACGTTAACAAGTAATTACAAACTTACAAAATCGATTTTAGTATGAAAAATATTCCTAGAATCATTTATTTATTCAGTCATCAATGATTCCTTATGAGGGAGCGAGGCAAAGATTTTTTTATTTCTCTTTGCTTCACTCCCTCATAAGGAATCTTTGATGACTGAGTGAATAAATGATCCTACGAATATTTTTCATACTAAAATCGATACAGCAAACAAAGCCTCTTTAGATATATTATATTGTTATATTTGACATTATAAACAATACAATAAGGCAGTAAGTAGGTATTAAAAATACATGAAATACACATACATATTAATTAGGTCTTCAATTGTGTCATTCATGATATGGTATTATAGAGCAAAGCACGATGCCGTAGATATATAAGAACCAATTTTAGCGGAAGTCAACTATTCTCGTGTAGTTATCCACATCACACGCACGTTAGATCAAGTAAGAATGCTAGGCATTCATAAATATGTTATCTTTGCTGTACTATTTTATTCGTGCAGGTCAGAAGTCGACGATGAGTACTATCCGAGATATCATCTAGCTTCACCATCAGGATGGATGAACGACCCCAATGGTTTCTGCTATTTTAAAGGTGAATACCATCTCTTTTATCAATATAATCCTGAGAGCAGCCAGAAACCTGGCATCGCACATTGGGGTCACGCTAAAAGCAAGGATTTATTCACATGGGAACATTTACCTATAGCCATGTATCCAGATCAATGGTACGACAAAACAGGAGTATTTTCTGGTAGTGCGATTGTAGAAAATGATATAATGTACCTGTTATACACTGGAAATCTTAACCATCCCGGTGAAAACCCAGATCATGAACAGCATCAAGCTTTGGCATACAGTACCGATGGTTTCAATGTGACTAAATCTAATAAGAATCCCGTAATTGACGCTCCAGAACATCAACCAAATATTCGCGATCCTAAAGTTTGGAAACATGAAGAAACATACTATATGGTTCTTGGTAATTCCTTTGAGAATGGAACTCTTGGACGTGTTTTACTCTATTCTTCGGAAGATCTCATTTCTTGGAAACAAGTTTCTGTACTTGACGAATCAGACGGATTCCTTGGCTATATGTGGGAGTGTCCGGACTTTTTGAGCTCGATGGCAAATTTGTTCTACTCTTCTCCCCGCAAGGTGTGAAAGCTGAAGGAGATAAATATAGGAACTTATATCAGACCGGTTACATAGTTGGAGACTTCGATTATGACACGTATAAATTTACACCATTAACTGAATTCGTGGAGCTTGATCATGGACATGATTTCTATGCGACTCAAACTATTTTAGACTCCTTTAACAGAAGACTACTTGTTGCTTGGATGGATATGTGGGAACAGAACTATCCAGAAAGAGACGATGGCTGGACTGGCCAGATGACTATATTGAGAGAACTGTCTTTGACCAAAGACAATCGTCTTATTCAGAAGCCCGTAACAGAGATTATATCGGCACGTGGACGATTGCTGTATACTGCAAGAATAACTAAAGGAAGCAAACCGGTTGAATTAAGTGACAAAACAGGTGAAATAAGAATCAAAGCAAAAGCGTCAAGAGATCCTAAATTTATTTATTGAATCGAAGAATCAGTCGAGTACTGTGAAAATAAGCTATGATCATATACAAGGTTTGATCAGTCTGGACCGAGGTGGTGAGGATGGAATAAGGCGCACCAGTGGAAACCTAATAGAAAACTGAACTTGAAAGTTTACGTCGATGCCAGTTCGATTGAAGTATTTTGTGGACGTGGAGAAGTAACTTTCTCGAGTAGATTCTTCCCCGAGGATAAAGTAGTGGTACGTCTTGGAGATGATACAGAAGCAGAAGAAATGTCTATTTCAGCTATGCAAAGAACCGTAAAGAAACCTGTTTAATTCCTTCCTTTTTCTTCCTGTTTAATTCCGTTCCTATTTTAATTGAAGTGTAGCATTGTTTTTAAATTTAAATTCATATATCGTAATCAGCAAAATTCCTTTAAAATACGTAATCCCAGAAAAAAAATAACTTAGATCTTTGTTGGAATTGTTAGCATTGTGTCTTTTAATAAAAATATAAGCGTAGTAGTTGTTCAGGCATTTTCATTCATGTGATCTAGGTAGATACCTACTTTGGAAGTATTCTTTATCGAAACGTAAAAAAATAAACTTGAGCCAATATCGCTTAAGTAATTACATTGGCTAAACCTGAAATAATCAACGCTTCGAAAACCTTGAAACAGTTGGTTTTTCCATATGTTTTTCTAAAAATAACCAAAACGTGTTGGCAAAATAAATACAATGATTAACAACACAGTAAACGGCTGAGTTGTTACTGTAATGATGTTTTTACGTTAATGTCTGTTCGTTCATCTCAATTGTGATTATGTTTAATCACAATAATTCTCGACACCTCTAGTGTCATAATTCTTCAAAACATCCGAGTATTCATTTACATACTAGCTGTTGCCCGTGCCTCCACTCAAAAGTATATCATACAAAAATAATCCAGTCTATATCTATTACTCTGTTACAGCAAAAATACATCACAATATCATATTTAATAGGTAAGTATAGGTAGTAAGTAAGTATAGGTTTTTACGATTTTGTCAGAGGAAACTTTTTCCGTGATTCAAGGAAATTTTTGAGAAAAATGATAGGTTTTACCTGTGGTCCCACCAGCATGTACTTACCCCTGTGGGTACTTACCACATTAATGATGGAAGGAAGACGCTTGTCAGGAATTGTTTGCTGTTTTGTGAGAAATGATGAATGTGAGTCGACTTGCATGTGATAAAAATGCAAATGTTTCTTTTATATCTGTTTTTCTTTTTTTAAAGTTCAATGTATATCTTCTATTACTTAAATACTGTAATTGGCTACGAAATATGTACCGTTGTATTTAAATAAACAAATAAATAAATAAATAAATTACATACCTATATGAACGAACAGAACAATCAATAAATTCAAATGTGTTTGGACTTTTAAGCCATTATGAATAAAACAAAAAGTAACAAAACATTCAATTTAATAAATCTATACTCAACTCATATATTAAAGCTGAAGAGTTTGTTTATTTGAATGCGCTAATCTCTGTAACTACCTATTCTGAAATTAAATTTATTTATTTATTTTTTAACTTTTTTTTTATACACAACCGAACAAATATTTATTTTATTTATGTAGATTTAAAAACTCTTAGAGGCTGTGTCTATGAAACCTTTATTAATCTGTAGCTATACTTCAATTTGCTATAAAGATAACATAAATTGACTCTTGAATTAATGAAATCCTCAAAAAAAAGAAAAGAATTCCGAGTTTTGCTCGCTAATCAAAAGAATATTTTCGCAGTCATCTCTTGCCTTGAAATATTAAGGATGTTTTGAGAACCTAAAATTCGAGGTCGAATAACAAAGTTCAGTAGGTACTTACCTTATTTTTCCCCACATTTAATGATAATTATCTAAGTTCAACAATTGTTAAAACTATTGTTATGTCTCGGTCCATCATTATGTATTGTTACCATTCATGTTAGGAAAACTTTTTTAACTCTTTATATCTTAACTCGTCGGGATAGCTTACTTAACTTAAAAAATAAGAATTCATTCGTGTAATCATTTAATAAGTCTTTAAATAACTATATATATATTTACTTTCTCTCTTATAAGTTACATACAATCGTCACAATCCATCTACAGCTAAAGTTTGAACCTATAATTATATCTACAAATACATTCATTAAATACGCTTTCTGCTATATTTCTAACTTATATACACTAAACTCTCATACCATTGATTATTCATTAGATAATAGCAATACAAGTATGTGGTCGCTATTCAGAAACTTTTCAATTCCAACGACCTTAATACCGCTTAGGAATCAGAAATCTGTAGTGCCTGCTATATGATTTGTCCTCATAAAGTTAATTATTCCTTACAGGATGTTTGTCCCTACGTATTTATTTATATACAAATACAACAATAGCCTCTCATGGCTGATAAAACTTATCGGTGAAGATCCTACAACAAGGGACTTCTTATGGCTGATATGACGATAAAACTAACACTACTAAAAATAGTCTAAGAATTGTCATTCAATGTTACGTTCGCAGCACTATCTTCAATTCCATGGCTATACAGTTCTTCAGCCATTTGCAAAGCTGACACGTAAGCGCCCGACGCGAGGGCGAATATTGAAACACATCCAAGTAGGATATTCTTGTAGAGAATGTAGTTGAACTTCCCTAGACCCCTATCCCAGTTGTAGACGGTGTGGACTACAGCTGGGATGAGGATGCCCAGGGACGAGAAGAAAATGGCCCCGACGAAGCTGATGACTAACTCCAAGTTCGGGAATGCTGCAGCTATTGCAACTGTGGGAAAAAATAGTAAAGTTAGGATTCTTTATAAAGTCATTTTCTTACTGGGCCTATCTCCTGGAAGTGGAGAGTTATATTTGCTTCATCTAGTGAGATAATACAGTTTAATAAAAGATTTTATCGTTATATTTCTTTATTGATTAAAAATTATTTTCATTTCATACCTAATGTGTAGTTTTATTTTGAAGAAAAATTTAAAGTCATTTATAAAACTAATTCTGACGAGAATACTTTTTTAAGCTTTATCAAAGTTCCTGATAGAGCTAGTTGAATAAAAAATCTAAACCATGAAGAAGTATTAGATACTAGCTGTTGCCCGCGGCTTCGCCCGCGTGAGTTTCGCTTAGATGAAAAATCTTTTTGTGTTCCAAACTGTAGTAACCCAAACTCCAGTACTTGAAATTTCAGCAATTTAGTTATCCCGTGTCTCGCGGGATTATATTAGGTACTCGTAGTATAGTCGCGGTGTTAAAATTAATCAAAATTCAATAAACGATCTTCGTCTGCTCGTTATCTACAATTTACCACCACTCCCACCCCGAGTCCCTCTTTCTCCTATCCTTATTGTTTGTAATATATTGGGTGAAACTAAACGCAGGCGTTTCCCATTGCTGCCGCCAGAGGGCGTTCGGGGTTTTCACTCTGCTCGTGCGAATGGCTCGCGGACGGTCGCCATTGCTATGCGATATCGGTTTGATTTTTAATACGCGAGAGGGCCCGCGTTCTTTGATTGCTAATTAACTTGAGTTGTATTTGTGAATTTCCTGTTTGTTAAATAACTATTGAACTTTGTGTTTGTGTACCCGTCATTGTGACTTTCTCCTGTGGGATGTGACGCGTGGCTGCTCGCTCACATCTACCTGTTGCCGAGCCGATTTCGGGAAGAAATCTATTTATTTGTCCTGGGGAATTGAGATCTCAAGGGTTAGGTAGGGTGATTAGGAATTCCCCCTTCCCGAAGATACTCAAGTTTGGATCCGAAGAGAAAGAAGATTTAGCTTGGTAAGTGTTTTTTAAGTGTAATTAATTTATAGGTTAGGTTATCATATAGGGCCCTGTAGCTCCCTTCATAAGCTACGGTGGTAGCAGACTGCGTTAAGTTATTTAGGTTTTAGTCGGGCAAACGTGGTGCCGCGTGGAGATTTCTTCCCGGTACTTATTTTTTACCGGTGGTTTTTTCCCGGTGAAGTTCCGGTACAGGATTCTTCCCGCCGCTTCGTTTGTCCGGATTCGCTCTGCGCACATTTTCTGGCAGCAGAGCGTAGTTGCTCTGTACATTTTCTGGTAGCAGAGCGTAGTTTATCTACCCTCTATTTGTTCGTTTGTAAAAAATAATTAATTGTTTGTAAAAATTATTAGATTTTTCTTAGTTTGTTTGTATAAGAATATTTGTAACCTTTTTTGTATTTGTTTTGCGGTTTGTACCGTGCGTTCCGGAGTTTGTGCCATTCTCATACCTACCGCGGTTCTTCGTGTAGTTGCTTGATTTTGTTGTTTTTTATTTACCTTTTTGTTATTTTTGTTTGTGACTTGACGCGATGGCGAAGGCCTCCAATGCTAGGGCGACACTCGCCAACGAATTGAGATGGTTTGTGACGGCCGGAGGACTCCTGTCCCGGAAGGACAGGGAGGGCGCCATACTGCTAAGAGCGGATCACCTCCACTCACGATTGATTAGCGCGGAAGCGGCCATGGCGGCGCTTACCGAAGCCGATCTTACCCCGGAGGCCTACGCAGGTCACATGGCGGACATGGACCAGATCCTGAGTCTGCACGATGATATCGCGGAGGCGGTGACCGCAATAAGGGCGAGACAGGCTGGCGGACCAGCCCTCGCACACCTGTTGAGACAGGAAGGACCAGCGGTTACTGGTCGGCTCCCCACCCTTCAGCTGTCCCACTTTGGGGGTAGGATGGAGGAGTGGGTAGCATATAAAAATATGTTTGAGTCCCTGGTCGTAGCACGACAGGATTTGTCGAAGGCCCAGAAGATGGCCTACACTCCTCTCCACTCTTGAGGATGAAGCGCGGTCGCTCATCCAGCACCTCCGGGTGGAGGACGACCAGTACGATACGGCTTGGGAGTTATTGAACTCCCGCTACCAAAACTTACGTTTGTTAGCGGATGCGCACGCCGCACAGCTGATGGCCCTGCCCAAAGGTGGCCAACAGGGCACAGTTGCGCCTGCAGTTGCTCACGCCCGTTACAGTGGCCTGTAACGCGCTCCGCACACTGGGGCTGCCGGTGGACCAATGGTCCTTTTTGCTGGTGCACATTGTATTGGGCAAATTACCCAATGACATCCGCTCGCGATTTGAGCGCGAGAATGCGGAACGGGATAGCACCACCCTACCAACATTCACTGACTTGGTGAAGTTTTTGGAGTTTGAGGCACGGGCGGCTGAGAATACCATGACGGACTCAGCGCCATCCAGAGCGCCTGAACGTAGGCCCCAACAGGGACGGCAACCGCCACCGCGTGGAGCTGGTGTGCGGGTTGCGCACACGGCAGCAGTCGCGAGGGACGCGGACTGCCTGCAATGTGGTCGGATGGGCCACAGCCTGCTGCAATGCAGGGACTGGCAGGGACTGCCAGTACAAGATCGGCGCCGCATGGCAAAGCGGCATGAACTTTGCTTTTATTGTTTGGGCGGTCACTATGCACGTGACTGTCCCAGTGCCATACCATGCAGTGCATGCCGTGGGCGGCACCACGCGATGCTTTGCATGAACCGCAACGGGGATGGCACCCGGATGTTGAGGCAGGGGTCCCCTATGGCCGGGGGCGCTCCTGCGCGAAGCCCTCCACCACCGGACGGAGGACGCGGCTTCGCTCGTCGCACCCCCCCTCGGGAGGGGGGTCGCGTACCTGCGCGGGTCTTGGCGGACCGGGACCACGCGCCCCAAGGTCATGGCCAGTATGTAGCTGGCCAGGCCCCGGATAGGGCCCCCATGGGCGGGGGCCCTAGATCGGACGTGAGAGTGGGGACACCCCCTCCACGCGGGTTACCAATGCCCAACACATGCAGCCGCAGCGGTTGTCTCCGCCGCTGCACGAGTACCCACGGCTGGAGTACCACCCGCCGTACCATATGTATGGCCGGGCCGCGGGTTCTGCCCCCCCTCAGATGGGGATGTGCACTCGCCCGCCATATTATCCGGGTCAGTGGCGCGCCCCTGGTTTGGAGAGAGTGGGGAGCCCGTAACTAGCTTGCTCCCTTGCTGGGACAGAGCCGCGGACGGTTCTGCTCCCTACCGCGGTGGTCCGCGTATGGGGTCGTGGGGGGAAGCCATTAATTTGAGAGCTCTGTTGGACTCAGGGGCTCAAAGCAGTTTGGTTACCACTCGAGTGGCACACCAGTTAGGTTTAGTCGTGGAAGACTCGCCTGTGCCACTTCTTGGAGTTGGTGGCATACAAGTGAAGTGTCTGACGGGCCAGACACTTGTCACCTTTTCTTCGCTGAAGTCCTCCACAATGAGGATCACGACTTCGGCTATGGTAATGGATACCATTGCGGGTTGGCACCCCTCGACAGACATACCGCCGGGTGTGTTGTCTTTGGTTTCGGGTCTGGATTTGGCCGACCCCTTTGTCTTTCATCCCGGCCCAGTGGACTTGCTCCTGGGCTCGGACGTATTGGGTTGGATTTTGTTGGGTACACAGAAGGCTCTGGGTTCGTCTTCACTGATGGCAGTGTCTACTATCTTTGGTTTCGCCCTGATGGGCCCTGTGTTTGATAATAGCACCGTGGAGGAGCCACCGGTCGTCGCATCAGCGTCCTTGGCCAAGACCATGCAAAGGTTTTGGGAGGTGGAGGAGCCACCCATGAGTTCCAGGATGGATCCGGAACACGCTGAGTGCGAAGCCTTCTTTCGATCAACCACGGAGAGGTTGCCCTCCGGTCGGTTTGTAACTAGGTTACCTTTTGTTGCCTCTCGTCCTAGCCTAGGGCAAAGTAGGGCGCTTGCGGAGAAACGACTGCTGTCCATGGAGCGACGTATGCAGCGTGACCACGTACTTCGCGATAAATATATTGAATTTATGCGCGAGTACGAGGATTTGGGTCACATGTCTCCGGCTCGAGTTGATTGGAGCTCAACTGAGCATTATTTTTTGCCCCACCACGCGGTGGTGAGGGCCTCAACGGGCAAGTTGCGGACTGTCTTTGATGGGTCCGCACCCACTTCAAACGGAGTTTCGTTGAATCTATGTTTGCATTCCGGTCCCAAATTGCATAGGGACATAATTGACATCATCTTGAACTTTAGAAGACATCAAGTGGTTTTTGGCGCGGACATCCGGATGATGTTCCGCCAGACAGTCATACATCCTGAGGACAGGCGATTCCAGTTGATACTCTGGCGTGAGCGCCCTGAGGATCCTGTGACGGTGTATGAACTCAACACAAACACGTATGGTTTGAAATCTAGTCCCTATATCGCCATCAGATCATTGCTTGAATTGGCAGAGCGGGAACGGATCCGCTTTCCCCGTGGGGCTTCCGTGCTGTCACGTGACTTGTATGTTGATGACGTGTGCACCGGAGCCCAAAGTATTGAGGAGGCCCTCCTACTGCGGGATGAATTGATTGAAATATTGAAGACAGGTGGCTACGAGCTACGTAAGTGGTTGTCTAATGAGCCTAAAGTTCTAGAAGGGATCCCGGAGGATCACCAACAGAACCCTCACCTGTTTGAGGATGTGGATGATCCCAACAGGATAGCGGTGCTGGGCATGCAGTACCAGCCGCTAACCGATATTTTTACATTCCAAGTGGACTTGGAAATACCAAAGGTCTGGACTAAGAGAACGGTGTTGTCCGTAATAGCCCGTATGTTTGATCCAAGCGGTTGGATCAGTCCAGTGATATTCTCTGCAAAGTGTCTTCTTCAGAGACTTTGGACTTTGGGCGTCTCGTGGGACGAGCCGCTGTTTGGCTCTCCATTGGATGATTGGCTCGAGTTGTTTTCATCGATTAAGGAAGTCAATCGGATTGCCTTGCCTCGTCGAATATTGCCCCCGGGAAATATCGAGCCAGCCTGCATGGCTTTTGTGACGCGTCGGAGCGAGGCTACGCCGCGTCAGTCTATATGCGGACAGTTGACGCCGATGGCCGGGTCAATGTCTCGCTTTTGTTAGGGAAGAGCAAGGTCGCCCCCATCAGGACTAGGCTGACTATTCCCAAGCTTGAGTTGAGTGGAGCTCACCTTCTCTCTAAATTGTTGCATCACGTTGCCAGTGAACTGGCGGCCACGGTCGAAATACGGGACATCTTCGCCTGGTCGGATAGCCAGGTCGCGCTTGCATGGTTGCGCGCGGCCCCACATACCTTGGAGGTTTTTGTGGGAAATCGGGTTTCCCAAATCCAGAATATCGGAATTGATATAACATGGAGACATGTGCCGGGAGAGCTTAACCCAGCGGACTATGCTTCCCGAGGTTGTACGGCACCAGAATTGGTGTCACACCCGCTCTGGTGGGGTCCAGAGTGGCTGATGGGATCAGAAACATCTTGGCCTGTCTGTCAGACAGATGTTACTTCTTTGAGTTTGACTGGGCTTCGTGTACATGCTGTAGTCGCTGAGACGACGTCGGAGCCGGATTGGCTACTTGTTCGGTATAGTAGCTTGGATAAGCTTCTGGGTGTTACCAGTTGGATTAAGCGTTTCATACATAATTGTAGAAACCCACAGGCAAAGCGGTTGGAGCCGATTGCAGGTGCAGAAGAGCGCCGGAGCGCATTGTTGCATTGGGTCCGTGTCGTGCAGACCGGACGGTTTGAGTCAGAGCTTCGTATTTTGCGCGACGGACGCGCTAAGTTGAAGGGCGCGGTCGCTCGTTTGAACCCGTACATCGACTCGGATGGGCTTCTTCGGGTTGGAGGCAGGCTCCGGAAGGCGGATCTTCCATATGAGACTCGCCATCCTCTGTTGTTGCCCAAGGGCGGACCCTTGGTGCAGCTTTTGGTGTCTGATCGACACATTCGTAACGCCCATGCTGGGTGCAATGCTTTGTTGGCTATTTTGCAACGCGAGTTTTGGATTTTGTCAGCCCGAAGAGCAATCCGTAGTGTTCTGTTTCGATGTATTGCATGTTATAGGTTGAAGGCATCCACGATGCAACCACAGATGGGTGATTTGCCCGCTGATCGAATCCGACCTTCGAGACCGTTTGACGGCGTTGGAACCGATTTTGCCGGTCCCTTTTCGATCAAGGCTTCTCCCTTTCGTAATGCCCGTATTGTGAAGGGCTATTTGTGTGTATTTGTTTGTTTGGCCACCAAGGCTGTCCATTTGGAGGTGGTATCGGCTCTGACTACGGGGGCCTTCGTCGCCGCGTTGGATCGCTTTGTTTCGCGTCGAGGTCTACCTTCCCTTATTAGGTCTGATAATGGCACAAACTATAAGGGAACTGTAAATTATCTTAAGGATGTTTCTGTGTTTATTGATAAAAATTGTACTAGTTTAAGTCAAATTGCTGCCCAAAGGGGAATAACCTGGAAGTTTAGTCCCCCAAGTTGCCCCCATTGGGGAGGGATTTTTGAAGCGGCTGTGAAATCCGCAAAGACCCACCTCCGCCGCATTATCGGAGAAACGGCTCTAACTTTTGAAGAGTTGGCCACAGTGTTTTGTAAAGTTGAGGCGGTCCTCAACTCTCGTCCTCTCTGTCCGCTATCTCCAGATCCAAATGACTTGGAAGCTCTCACCCCTGGTCATTTTTTGGTGGGAGGGCCTTTGGAATGCCCTGCCCGAATACCCGTGGAAGGATGAACGCGTATATCGGTTGTCGCGTTTTCAAATGTTGCAGCAAATGAGCCAGGACTTTTGGCGTCGCTGGTCGCTTGAATATTTGCATTTGCTGCAGCAAAGAGTGAAGTGGACAGACAGGACTGAGCCTCCCAGGGAGGGTGATTTAGTATTGTTAAAAGAGGCAAATTTGCCCTCATTGCTTTGGCGACGAGCTCGCATATTACGTTTGATTCTTGGCGGAGATGGCACTCCGCGTGTGGCTGAGGTGTTGGTCGACGGCTCGATTTTAAGGAGAGGTGTGACCTCTCTCGCCCGCCTTCCCGTAGAGTAAGCTAGCGGTCTGCTTCTCAGACCGGGACGGGGGGATGTTTGTAATATATTGGGTGAAACTAAACGCAGGCGTTTCCCATTGCTGCCGCCAGAGGGCGTTCGGGGTTTTCACTCTGCTCGTGCGAATGGCTCGCGGACGGTCGCCATTGCTATGCGATATCGGTTTGATTTTTAATACGCGAGAGGGCCCGCGTTCTTTGATTGCTAATTAACTTGAGTTGTATTTGTGAATTTCCTGTTTGTTAAATAACTATTGAACTTTGTGTTTGTGTACCCGTCATTGTGACTTTCTCCTGTGGGATGTGACGCGTGGCTGCTCGCTCACATCTACCTGTTGCCGAGCCGATTTCGGGAAGAAATCTATTTATTTGTCCTGGGGAATTGAGATCTCAAGGGTTAGGTAGGGTGATTAGGAATTCCCCCTTCCCGAAGATACTCAAGTTTGGATCCGAAGAGAAAGAAGATTTAGCTTGGTAAGTGTTTTTTAAGTGTAATTAATTTATAGGTTAGGTTATCATATAGGGCCCTGTAGCTCCCTTCATAAGCTACGGTGGTAGCAGACTGCGTTAAGTTATTTAGGTTTTAGTCGGGCAAACGTGGTGCCGCGTGGAGATTTCTTCCCGGTACTTATTTTTTACCGGTGGTTTTTTCCCGGTGAAGTTCCGGTACAGGATTCTTCCCGCCGCTTCGTTTGTCCGGATTCGCTCTGCGCACATTTTCTGGCAGCAGAGCGTAGTTGCTCTGCACACTTATTATTGTGTCCTGTCTATTTATACGTCAGAAGAAAATGCTCATCAGGTTGAACGACTTTTGCTAAGGCCCCATTTCCATTTTTTATAGAGTAGCTGGTCTCTTGGAGTTCTTCATCAGATGTTCCATAAACTTAAATTTTTATACGTAAACAGAAAATGCTCATCAGGTTAAACGACTTTTGCTAAGGCGCCATTTCCATATTTGTAATACTCGTAGTGTAGCTGGTCCCTTCATCAGATGATCCTGATCTTCGATTTTTATACGTCAACAGAAAATGCTCGTCAGATTGATAAACTTTTCCGAAGGTACCATTTCCATATTTCTTATAGTTTAGCTGTTCTGTTTAGGTTCTTCATCAGGTGTTCCAGTTTTCAAAATCAATTATAGCCATATATACAACAAACAAAAAAGTTTAATTCAAATCCGTCCAGTAGTTATTGCGTGAAACGCGTACATACATACAGACGGACAGACAGACAGACAAAAAAAAACAAAAAAATGTTTTTGCATTATTCTTTTTAATTTTAAGTGTCCCTCTATCCATTTCAGTCAAAAATACTAAATCTACAGACAAAATATTTTTACTGTTTTATTATATACCCACGACCCCTTTATGCTGTTAAAAATCAGAAATCACTAAAATGGCGCAGCGCCATCTATTGGAAACATGAGAAATAATTTAGCTTACATTGTACGGATGGCTATCGAATACGTAATACAAACATAATGGTCATCTCTTTTTCGTGCAGACTCAGTGGATTACGATTTATGATTATATGCAAAAATTTACATAGGAACTGCGTTTCAAAATAAATAAATTAAAAAGTTAAATTCAATCACTTTAAAGACGCCATTCTCATTTTATTAACGCCATCTATTGGATATTTTTCTTGACACAATCAGTAGATGACCGGAAATAAATTTGCAAATAAATTTATTCGTTTCTTTTGAAAATTAAAAAAAAAGTAAGAAAATAATTCTAGAAAACAAATAAAAACGAAAACAGAAAATTATTGTTTGTGGCAGGATTTGTTCCAGCTACTTTCTTGAAACATTTCTTTACTAAAATTATTAAAAAAAATATAGAATTCTAAAAACAAACTAATACAAAACGAAAAAAAAAGTAAGTAAAAAGAAGTCATGTCTACCAGGATTCGAACCCTCTATTTAAAAAATTGATCCGCGACCTCTTCCGACAGAGCCAACATGCGTTGTTTATAGCTGGCGAAATTTCAAATGGGATTTGTCTATAGGTACGCAAATTCACCCCTTTTTTGTACTGTAAGGGTTGAAATTGTGAACAACCCTTTCTTATGTGGGCAGTATATAGTATAATGAAGACACTAACCAAATTTCACGTTTATAGCTTTTATAGTTTCGGTTTTGTGATGATAAATTAGTTTACTTCCCCCTTTTTACCCCTTTAGAGGTTGAATTTCAAAAAACGCTGAAACACGCCATTGCTTATTTTTGTTGAGAAGTATTCTTGCCAAGTTTCAAGTAAATCAGTGAAGATTTTAATTTTTTTTCATACAAACTTTGCCCTCAATTTTAACCCCCTTAGGGGTCTAATTTTGAAAAATCCTTTCTTATCTGAGCACTACGTATTAACATAAAACTTCGGTCCAAATTTCAAGTTTATAGCTCTTATGGTTTAGGCTGGGCGTTGATTTATCATTTACCCTTGTTCTTTTATATATATAGATTAATAGATTAATTTCAATATTATAACTCTACAAGTACCAGAGAATAAAGAGTGTGACACTCTAAAAACGAGTAGAAAAAGTATTGACCAAGAAATTCTTACCAGTGCTAATGACAATGACAATCCTAATAGTAATTTGGATGAGGTTGTTATAACTGTTGGAGGATCTCTTCTGAAGGAGTCTTGTGATGATTTCCATGGGCACGTAGAATTGAAGCGCGTACGAAAACAATATCACTAGCGCCATCAGTAACTTTGCCGTTTGTGCCAGTCTGAAAATAGTGAATTTCAAAACATTTACACTTGTGGGTGCTGAATAAGTTTTAAAACGGAGTTGAGCAATGAGGAAAAAGGGATATTAGTGACAATCTGCTCCTTAAAAAGCCAAGCTAACCACTGCCATTTGAACCAACAAATCTTATATAGGTATACGTCTACTTCTTTACTTAGGTACTTTAAAAAATCTAATTTCTGTGCAATATTAACGTAATTTCTTGCTATCGAACCAATAATTTTGGCAGATATTATAATGTTAGCTTTTTAAATTTGTGTAGGTACATCAGGTCCAAGACCAGGATAAATGGTCAACCGGGCACATAACCTAATGAGTCCCTTTATTTGTTAGGATTTGTTTGTTTCTTTCAATAATAAAATCGACAAGGAACTAGTATTGAAGTAATATTACTTACATTTCGTCTTGTGGTAGATTCAAAGTGATGCTTCCTTTCACCTCATCTCCGAACTGCAGGTATCCGAAGAAGCCCACTAATCCATACAACGTCACAACTATACACATGGACGTGTTGAGGACTCCAGGGCAGCCGAGGAATTTCTGTGGGTGAGCCATCTCGTTCTCAACAGGCATCACCACGCCTATGCCTTCGATAGCGAAGATTACCGTGCTGAAAATGATACATTTTGAACTACGACTACCTTTTAACCATTACCATACCCGACCCTCAGTGATAACAAAGGTAATGAGGAATATGATGCGAGGAGGAATGATCATTAGTTTTACTTTTGATAATGTAACAAAATTATTACAAAAATATGGAAATAAGGTCCTAGACCTTAATTATTATTGCTGCGCATTATTTAGCCGTCAAAAGATTTAATTACATTGATCATGTTTTAGTTTCAAGTGTAAGTAAAGGATGTGATCAAACTTTAATATTAGAAATTTACTCATTTTAATGTTATAAAAATAAATATTATGTTAAAATTGGTCAATAGATTTGGGCAAAGAAAAATAAAATGATTCCTTTATGAAGGTAATAAAATATAATAAAACCTAATTTCATATTAGGCAGCAGTGCGGAAAAATGGCCCTCGTTTCCCAGAAAAAAAATCAGTTTTTGTATTATTCAGTCTGTCATATTTGATAAAGTAGGTAACATAGTTGGCGAGATGCGATATATTTGGGAGAAAATAAGCGAATAAATAATAAACTTTCTAATTAGATATGTCTGAATTCAATGATATACACAACACGACCTAGATTTCATCATAATTTATCTTTCAAAAATTCGGTAGACGGAAAAAAAGTTAAACTTTGTCATTTTTATGATAAAGTAGTATCTATTTATTTTGTAATTTTCAGTTTATTTTATGCACCAAATATTTCATTAATCTAATGCATTGCAAACATTTCCAGCTTTCACCCAGATAGCTCCTTGGAAGGTTGAGCATATTAATTTAATCATATGCGACTATGAACGTCCGGGCTAGTAATGAAATAAACTGAGTTATTTGAAATTCTTTGAATGCTCCGTGTTTATTTATTTTATTTGAGCTCTACGATGTTGTAAGAAAGTCTTCTTCGATTTAATTCTATTTAATATTTGCATAAATGCAGATACATTGGTTCTTAGTATATGCTTAATCTGGGCATGCAAAGACTTCAATAAAAGTCCTAATCTAACTAATATTTTAATTGCGAAAGTGAGTTTGTTTATTTGTTTGTTAATTCTAAACGCTTTATCTACTGAACCAATCTTCCTGAAATTTCGCATTAACATAGTTAGAAGTACTGAGAAGGACATAGAGTACCTTTCATCTCGGGAAAAATCACTTTTCTCGTGGGAAATTCACGCGGGCGAAGCCGCGGTCAAAAGCTAGTATAAAATAAATTTTCAAGTAAGCTAACCTAAAGAACAAAGGCCACTTGGTGATATCCACAACCATCTCCCTCTCACTTGGCGAGGGGAGATCAGTGAACACGTAGTAGAAAGTGATGCCGAATACCACGAGAATCATAACGTTGGCGAGCAGGGAGAAAGGGACGAGGTACTTGAGGTTCCGGACTTGGCAGATCAGCACCAAAGGAACGAGAGTGAGGGCGCAGCAGGTCTCCACGGAGATCTCGTATTCAGGCAAGTAAGCGATAAAGACCTGTGAAAAAACAAATGCATAACCCACCTAATCTATTGTTGTAAATTATTTAATAATATCTTTCTTCTTTGATCCACTGCAGGACATAAGCCTCCTCTAATGCACGCCAAGCTTCTCGGTCTTATGCAATCCTTTTCCATAATGTGCCTCCAACTTTGGCGATGTCGTTACTCCAACGGGCAGCTGGTTTGCCTTGTTTTCTGCGTCCCATCCACGGTCTCCAGTTCAGTATCTTTCGGCAACATCTTCCGTCCTTCCTATTTAACAATTTACCTACATTGATTTTATCATATTGGGTGCTTCATTTTTGTTGCTGTCTGGATGAAAAACCTTACTAAAAAAACAACAACGAGGGACGAATTTACAGAAAGATTTTAGGTACCGAATTAATTCTAGGGACGAATTTACAATAACCCTTGCGTTTTGAGTGTGTTATAATTATGACATTGGTATATCAGAATTTGTCGTCTGAAAACATTTTATGAATGATTTGAAGAGTACCGATATCTATAACATGCAGCCGTTCTAGGTCATATAAAATGCATGTGTTTCTAACACCTATATAGATAGAGCTACACGGACTTCCACGCTCCGGCCCATGTTCTGCGTAGTGACACGTGGAACTAAACATTTCGAAACCTTACTCTTAATTAAAAAAATAGTAATTTCATTAAAATAAGTATGATTAAACCATGCATTACAGAGACACTTTATTTCTTTACTCTTTATTACCAAGCTGTTGTTTTTATTATCTGTGTATTATATCTTACAAGCGGCTAACAAATGTTGATAATTTATCATATTGTTTCAGACAAATTATTTCTCCTTACTTTCTGAGGCAAAAAGGTGAAATAATTTTCTGTCAGAAGGTACAACGCTGTCATTTTTTGTCAAATCCAATAAGCGATTTTTCTGACGGCTAATTAAGAAAAAAAATCAGTATAAAAAAATCTCAACAGATGGAGTTTTATTGAAAGCCGAGTTGTAATATTGGCTGTACCAATATTGTGCGCTTTTTATTGGCAGCCAGAGGCAGAAAAAAAATCACCCAACAGTTTGACAGTTGCACAAATCACAATATTGATACTTTTTAGATATTTTTTTTACTAAGTTTTATTTTTTTTAAATGCCAATCCCGTGAAATTTTGCTTTTTGTATGGAACCTTTTCTCTCGCCTTTGCTTAAGCGCCATCTATGAAGTCATCTGGAACAATTTTTTTTTTATTTGGGTCTCGGAAAATCCCTTATTGACAGTATTGTGCCATCTGACAGACCTCACTCGACAGTAGCGACAACTAGTGAGCGGAAACCCAGTAATGCTCTATGTTAACATATTATTACCTCTTCTAAAGACGAACCGATGAATACAATATAAACGATAAGCACGCTTATATACGTCAGCAGCGTTGAATAGTCGACGAAGTTCCTGTAAAAAAACAACATTTTTGACGTTAAAATAAAGAAATAATACAAGTCTTCTTCTTATCGAGAGTGCATTAGTCATCTCTCAGCCGAAAGACGTCCACTGTTGGACAAAG
The DNA here is from genome assembly GCA_018467065.1 of Ephestia elutella. Taxonomy (NCBI): domain Eukaryota; kingdom Metazoa; phylum Arthropoda; class Insecta; order Lepidoptera; family Pyralidae; genus Ephestia; species Ephestia elutella. The sequence goes on along the minus strand of CM031576.1, from coordinate 4,335,971 downwards.
GCCTCCACCAAGGATTTCATCCATGGAGGGTTTTGCCGTAATCGCCACGTTTGGCAGGCAGGTTGGCGATCGCAGTGTGATGGCATAGTACGCGGAAAGATGCTGCTGCCCATCCTTCGGTGTTTTAAATCCCTTAGTCGCCTCTTACGACACCCACGGGAAGAGATGGGTTGGTGCTATTCTAGGGCCACACCACAGGCCATTGTGTGCATTAGTAATACAAGTTATTTATTCCTTAGATGGTGACACAATAACGTTCAAGCTACATACTCTGTCTAGGCGTCCAATGATTTTGCAATCAGAAATCAATAAATAAATTTTGCATTAAATTTCAAATTGTATAAATTAAATACATACATATTATCACGCCTTTTTCCCGTGGGGGTAGGCAGAGACTAGCGATTTCCACTTGCTACGATCCTTACAGATCTCTCTTGCTTCCTCTACACTCATCACTCTCTATTATTAAATACCTATTTCGTTTATTTTAAAACAATGATTACATCATTACAGTTAACCAATACGACGCTATTTATTTTTATACACCTAAAGGAGCCTACTATAAATTTCTTCAGACCGTACAAAAAGATCTTACTCCAGTTTTGTTCTAAAGGCTTGTGATAACCACGAGCATTTCATTGCGATCTTGGAGAACCAATCAAATATTGGCGATCGCCGCGGGCGCTCTATATTTACGCTATATTTTGTTTGTTAACTCCTGAACTTCTGAAGGGATAAAGACGAAATTAAAGGGGCAAAACGAATGTTCAGATTCTGTGGTTGCTTGTATTTTCCCTTTTTTTTAGTGGGGATCAGAGCGACGACGTTCACAATCTACAAAATGCATCATCAGGGGTGCAATTTAAAAAATGAAGTTTGGAGATCAGCGCACGGAAACTCTTCCGATCTTGAGTGGCCTTTTTTAGTCTCCAAAACCATAACAAAATGCAACAAGTATTCTCTATTAAACAATGTTTTTGTGAACAGAATACATGACTCATATTCTCATAGGGTGTCATGTATTCAAACTGCGAATCTCTATCGTTATTTACACATGCAACAAAACATACAGAAAATTTTAAAAAGGTTTAAAAAACTTTAACAAGCTCTGCTTAGTTCTGACACCAGTCTCTCACAATCTTAAACAAGTCATTATAGTTACTACCTTGTTTGTTAAATTTAGATTGTGGAGAAAAATAGGGATGATGACTGGATAAAAAATAAAATATATGATGCTATTTAAATAATGAAACATTATAATTGAATGTCACTTTAATTGATCAATTTTATTTATTACATGGTTTACTATTTTTTAGTTCTAATTAAAATATATTGGGAATGCTTTTTGACTCCATTAAAAGTGACGTCACCGTTGAGTACTGTTATACAAGTCCCATATAAATTATTGTTTTTGACATTTAGTAAAAAGTAACTAATTTGGTGTTGGTAATTCTGGCCTGTGGTGTGGCCCTAGAATAGCACCAACCCATCTCTCCCCGTGGGTGTCGTAAGAGGCGACTAAGGGATTTAAAACACCGGAGGATGGGCAGCAGCATCTTTCCGCGTACTATGCCATCACACTGCGATCGCCAACCCGCCTGCCAAGCGTGGCGATTACGGCAAAACCCCCCCATGGATAAAATCCTTGGGGGAGGCCTTTGTCCAGCAGTGGACGTCTTTAGGCTGAGAGAGAGAGAGAGAACTAATTTGACTTGTTGTCATCTACCCTATTATGAATTTTGGATTTTTTGGATTTTTTTTCTTGGTTGTAGTAATAACAGAAATCATACATCTCTGGTGCGCAGGGTGCGAGCCAGCAGTAACAGCATCCTGAAGATGTTTTCAGAAAGATTTGACTGTCAGTAAATGAACCATAGGCGAGTACCTCACTCACCTTCGATTCGCTGACGATATCGTAGTCATGGCTGAGACCTTGGAAGACCTAGGCACAATGCTCGATGGCCTCTGTAGAGCCTCTCAACAAGTGGGTCTAAAAATGAACATGGACAAGACGAAAATTATGTTTAATATCCGTGTCGCACCCACTCCTCTGAAGGTTGGAGACTCTACACTCGAAGTTGTTGACAATTATCTATACTTGGGACAAACAGTTCAGTTAGGTAAGTCCAACTTCGAGAAAGAGGTCAACCGTCGAATCCAACTCGGCTGGGCAGCGTTCGGGAAGCTTCGCGATATCTTCTCGTCCAAAATACCGCAGTGTCTCAAGACTAAGGTCTTTGACCAGTGTGTGTTGCCAGTAATGACATACGGAACAGAGACGTGGTCGCTTACTATGGGCCTCATAAGAAGGCTCAAGGTCACCCAAAGGGCGATGGAGCGCGCTATGCTCGGAGTTTCTCTGCGTGATCGAATCAGAAATGAGGAGATCCGTAGGAGAACTAAAGTAACCGACATAGCCCGCAGAATCGCGAAACTTAAGTGGCAGTGGGCGGGGCACATAGCTCGTAGAACAGATAGCCGTTGGGGCAGAAAAAGTTCTCGAGTGGCGACCACGAACCGGAAAACGTAGTGTTGGCAGGCCTCCCACTCGGTGGACCGACGACCTGGTGAAGGTCGCGGGATGCGCATGGATGCGGGCAGCGCAGGACCGGTCGTTATGGAAATCCTTGGGGGAGGCCTTTGTCCAGCAGTGGACGTCTTTCGGCTGAGAGAGAGAAATGAACCATGCAACGATGATTCATGTACTGACTGGAATTTTTAAATGTAAACTGATTTAAAATAATGTTGGAGCGCCGTATAATTAGTGGCCAGCTTTAGATTTAAAAAGAAATTGTAAACCCGTTTATGGCAACATTCATTCATCTTTGTACACGCAATCTACACGATTACACAGCACGTTGGAAGCAGACAAAACTCTTTTAATTTTCAAGACCCAAGCCCCAACATCTTGTGGACCTTCGTCGCCGCATCCAGAGTGGACCAGAGCGAGGTTAAGACGCATTGAAGGAAGCAGCTGGAATTTCGGTACGGTCAGCCATCCTTCCTAACCTCTTCCCTGTGGGTTCAATCTGTGCTAATCCCGTGCTTCAATCACGTTTCAGTGCTTGTGCTACGCTTAGGAGTCAGCTTTGTGCCGCTGCTAGCATCGGCTGACCCAACCACGCAACGTGTAGGTACGAGCAGGAACATTCGCAAACCGTAAGTCCTTTACAAACCAGCAAAATGAGCCTAGTTGATGATGGAGCTAAACCTAAATCACGCGATAAGTCTCCATATAGTAGGCCCCCTGTAGCTCAAAATGAGAGTGACAGTGCTAAATTAAGTGAGTTCGTAAAAGCCAGAGGTATTATCAAAGGTAGGCTTACTCGATTGATGACCTTTGTCAATAACATTACGCATGACCAGCTTAGTACGCAAAAAACCATTGATTTGAGGCTACGCATGCAAGGCGCAGCTAGTTTATTTGCCGAATTTTCTGAGGTCCAAACTGAGATCGAAAAAACAGTAAAAGACTCTGATTTGGACGTCCAATTGAATGTGCGAGAATTGTTTGAGGATAGCTACTATAGTACTCTGTCGCAGGCTGAATATCTACTTAGTAACGAAAAATGTGTAGATGAAAAAAAGACAAATATCTCTGATAGTTCTAATGCATGTCACAGTCACAGTAAATGCAAATCAATTAAGCTGCCTACAATATCTATGCCTACATTTGATGGTTCGTATGAGCATTGGCTTGAGTTTCGAGACACATTTTTATCCTTAGTTCATAACTCAAAGGAAATCAGTGATATCCAAAAGTTCCATTACCTAAAGTCCTCATTAAAGGGTAGTGCAGAGCTAGTCATCGATTCTGTTGAGTTTTCGGCAAGTAACTATGAAGTGGCGTGGGAATTGCTATTGAATAGGTACAATAATAGCAGTCTTTTAGTACATAACCACGTTAAGGCCTTATTTACCATACAGAAAGTGTCAAAGGAATCGCCCAATTTGCTTAGACGGCTGATCGACTCAATTCTTAAAAACCTACGCGCTTTAAAAATATTAGGTGAGCCTACTGAGCACTGGGACACGCTTGTCATATTCATAGTAACCTCCAAGTTAGATGAGATAACTGAACGTGAGTGGGAACAATATAAGTGTACTATTCGCAAACAATCCGACACGAAATCGTCCTTAAAGGTAGACGACCTACTCACATTCCTTAGGTACCGCGCTGAGATGTTGGAAACATTGCAAGTCTCACATAATAAGGCTAATTCCGACAATAAAAAACAGACTACACATAAGACTCACTGCAATGTCTCCAGCAATCCACAGCAAGGTCACAACACTAGGAATAACAAGCCGTGTTTAATGTGCAACAACAATCATCCACTGTACTCTTGTCAAAGGTTTTTGGAAGCTAATTTAGACACTAAGTTACACCTAATAGCCACCCACAAGCTGTGTGAGAACTGTTTACGTCCTGGACATACGTTAGATACATGCAGATTCGGGCCGTGCCGTAAGTGCAATAAAAAACATAACACATTAATTCATAGTGACACGGCCACGGTCAAGGATACACGATCAATGACGCTGCATTCAAGCTGCACTGATGACGAGTCACACTATGCACCGCCCGCGACCCTCGCGTCGCCCGCTCACACCATCACAGTGCCGATTCATACATCTCAAGTAAACAAGTCACACACAGATAACTCTCGCTATTCATTTAATAATCAATCGGCTATGGGTACGTATTCTGTGTTATTATCTACTGCCATGATCGAGATCGCTGACAAATACAGGGTGGGCCAGAAAGGCGTACGAATTTCAAAATCGCATTACTCGTGACAGAAACGCGGGAGCGCGATGTGGGTAGTGGGAATAGGTAGCTTGGTTCTCGGAAATTCGTTGCCATGGAGCGTTTCACCAGAGAGCAGCGTGCGTTTTATGTAGAGGCGTATTACAAACATGGCGATTCGTGCTCTATTGCGCGGTGTCTATTTCGCTCTAAGTTTAGTTTACATGATTTAAACCAATGTCCGAGTGTAAGTGTGATCATATCGTGAGTCAGAAAGTTGAGTCTTCAGGTTCGATATTAAATGAAAAACCTGCAAGGCGTCCAAGGTCGATAAAAACGAAGGGAAATGTAAACGAAGTTGCGACATCTGTACGGCGCGATCCCCTGCAGGCAATGACAGTAAATTCTGATCGCTACACAACAATGTTACGTAACTTTTTGTTTCCACAACTGCATAATTTTGAAGCCTACAATAGCAGGACCTGGTTTCAACAAGATGGCGCGACATCCCATACATCTAATGAGTCTTTGGCAGTTGTTGACGAAATGTTTAATGGAAAACTGATATCGCGTCGAGGGGACATTCAATGGCTTCCCCAGAGCCCAGATCTCACGCCACTGGATTTTTTTATCTAGGGATACCTTAAGAGTCGCGTTTGCGCCAATAAACCGACGACGATTGCCCAGCTCAAAGACAACATTCGCGAGGAAATGTCTACTATCCCACGAGAGATGTGCCAGCGAGTTTTCCCGAATTTGAGGACTAGTTTGGAAGAGTGTGTACGTTTAGTTGGTACACATCTAGGCAATGTTATTTAAAAAAAATAAAATTCCCATTTGTATTCTTTATTATAAATATATTTTTTCTATCCTGGGATTTGTAGTTTTTTTTATATGATTTTTCATAATCCGCTTAACTTTATGGCCCACCCTGTATAACGAGTTTCATGTCGCACGCGCGCTTCTGGATTGTGGTAGTCAATTATGTTTTATATCTCAGGACTTATGTAATAAAATAAATGCAACTATGATACAGTCCACTTGCGAAATACGAGGAATAGGTAACTCAGTTACACATTCGACACAAATATGCGATGTGAAGGTGAGATCGCGCATAGGAACATATTCAACTCGGATCAAATGTTTCGTATTGCCTCACATAACATGTACATTACCGGCAGTTGTATATGATCAAAGCGCACAGTCTATCCCCGACCATATACAATTAGCTGATCCATTATTTCATAAATCACAAAATATAGACATATTAATAGGCGCAGACTTATTTTGGGATTTACTATGCGATGGTAAAATAAGGTTACCTAACGGACCTTTTTTACAAAATACAAAATTCGGTTGGATTATTTCAGGTCCTATTCATAATTCTACGCACAATAAGAATAGGTCTTTCCAATGTAATTTTACACACGCAATTGAAACTCAGCTACGACAGTTTTGGGAACTTGAGGAGTTGCCTAGGACATGTAATACGCACACAGACGACGAGCGTGCCTGCGAGGAACATTTTGTCAACACTACTACACGCACTAGTGATGGAAGGTTCTGCGTCCGCCTGCCGCTTAGGAGTCACCTACTGTCCTTGGTGAGTCATTTTCTCAGGCAAAAAATCGTTTTTTAGCTTTAGAAAGACGCTTAGAACGCAATCCCACTTATAAAAAATTGTACGCTGATTTTATTCACGAATACCTTGATCTAGGTCACATGACAAAGGTAGATTCCTACAGAAATACACACTACTTTTTACCACATCACGGTGTATATCGCGAGCATAGTTCTTCAACCCGTCTTCGCACGGTTTTTGATGCAAGTTGTTCTACTAGCAACGGTGTGTCATTGAATGACATACAGCTCGTCGGGCCGCGACTTCAGAGTGATTTATTTGATATTTTACTAAGATTTAGGCGATATAGGTTTACTGCATGTGCGGATGTACAGAAAATGTACAGACAGTGCCTATTACACGAATCAGATCGCGACCTGCAGTTGATTGTCTGGCGGGACAATCCATCCGAACCTTTAGGTATTTATCAGCTGAACACAGTGACTTACGGCATGGCAGCGTCGCCTTTTTTAGCTGTTAGATGCCTCAAGCAGCTTGCACTTGAGTGTACGGATCCTAACGTGCAAAGAAACATCTCCGAGGATTTTTATGTTGATGATATGATCACCAGTTGTGATGATAAGCAGGAATTGTTAAATTTATGTAATAAGACGTCGGAATGTTTACAGTCGGGTTGTTTCCCGTTGACAAAATGGATGTTTAACTTTCCCTGTGATCAATCATCAGCATCTTTTAGCGCAGGCAAGGAGTTAGCGTTGGGTGAAGGTGTTCATTGTAAGACTTTAGGTTTAGGTTGGTATAACACTAGTGATGAATTTTATTTTAATACGCAGTTCAAGGGTGACACTAGCAAGGTTACAAAACGTAACATTTTATCACACATATCTCAAATATTTGATCCCCTCGGATTAGTAAGTCCAATCGTAATAGTTGTCAAGATTTTACTGCAGCGACTTTGGTTATTGCAATTAGCTTGGGACGATGAAGTACCTAGCGACGTTTCACGCACTTGGGCTCAGTTTGTAAACGCCCTACCGGCGCTCGGTACCATTCGTGTTCCTCGTCATGTAATATGTATTAATGCTACGCGTTTGGAGCTTCACATTTTTACCGATGCTTCGCAAGCAGCGTACGGCGCATGTATTTACGTACGCTCAGTCAATAACAATAATGCATCGGTAAGATTGTTATGCTCAAAAAGCAAGGTTGCTCCTTTAAAGCCTGTTAGTATTCCGAGGCTAGAATTATGCGGTGCTTTATTAGGTGCTAGACTATACAGTAAAGTAAATCAGTCTCTGCATCTTAATTTTGACAACATTATGTTTTGGACTGACTCAACAATAGTTTTAGGTTGGTTAAGTATGCCACCAAATTTACAAAAGACTTTTGTACAAAATCGGACAGCAGAAATACATGAGTTGACGGGAGAACTTCCTTGGCGGCATGTAAGTGGAAAAATCAACCCAGCCGACCTCTTATCACGCGGTCTTTCACTGGAAGACCTCTCCACTTCTATATTATGGTGGGAAGGTGCAGACTTTCTCCGTCAACCTGATTTTAGTTGTAGTGAAGTGCCATCGCTATCAAATAATGTATTCGGTGATTTGCCAGAATTGAAATCACATGTTACGCTATCTTCTTCTATGGTTGAGAATGTTTCTGAATGTAGTTTGTTCCCTTTCAACAGATTCTCTCAATTTAATCGCATGAGACGCGCCGTCGCGTATTTAAATCGCTTTATTTTTTAATTTACGCAATTCTCACAACCGTCGGTCAGGCGTTCTCACTGTCGATGAATTGAGAGAATCTGATGTAACCTTAGCCAGGCTGTCTCAATTAGAATCTTATCCAGTTGAGCACACGTCACTTACAAAGAATGGTAGTTTAGGCAACAAACACAATTTGGCGAAACTGAGTTTATTTATTGATGACAATAAATTAATTCGAGTAGGCGGCCGTATTTTAAACTCACCAGACTTTTCTTTAGATAAGAAGCATCCAATACTCATTTCTGGTAAACATCCTTTTGCAGAATTGCTTTTTCGATTTGAGCACATTCGCTTGCTGCATGCAGCTCCACAAGCGCTTTTATATAACTTGCGAGAGACTTGGTGGCCTATTAGTGGTAGGAATCTCGCTAGGAAGATTGTGCATAACTGCATCTCGTGCAAGCGTTTACGTGGCAGAACTCCTACTCCAATAATGGGGAATTTACCAATGGAACGCTTGGATTCAGGGTTCCCTTTTATACGTGCTGGAGTCGATTACGCCGGGCCAATGCTCATGCTAAATCGCAAAGGTAGGGGCGCAAGTACTAGCAAATGTTACATTTGTCTTTTTGCTTGTTTCGCGACTCGTGCCATACATCTGGAACTAGTCAGTGACTTGTCCACAGACGCGTATTTACTGGCTTTAAAAAGATTCATGTCCAGACGTGGCAAGCCACACGAGATATTCTCAGACAATGGTCGAAATTTTGTCGGGCTTATGAACGACTTTAAGAAGTTTTTAAATAATTGCTCACCGGAGATATTAGATTACGCAATTAGTCAAAATATAAAATTTTCGTTCTTACCTCCGTATTCTCCGAATTTTGCTGGTTTGATGGAGGCAGGAGTGAAATCCTGTAAGTACCATTTAAGGCGTGTCGTAGGCAATGCACATTTAACTTACGAGGAATTTAGCACGGTCTTGGCGCAGATTGAAGCCGTCCTAAATTCCCGTCCTCTTAGTCCTATGTCCACAGATCCTCATGATTTCACTCCATTAAGTCCAGCTCACTTCTTGGTTGGCCGTCCACTTACCACACCGGCTTGTAATGACTTTATGGACATGCCAACAAACCGCTTGACTCGCTACCAACGACTGGAGCAAATTCGCCAACACTTTTGGGCAAGATGATCGAAAGAATACGTCTCAGAGTTGCAAGCAGGGACCAAGGGAATCAAGAATGACATTCCGTTGAAGCCAGACAAGCTTGTCGTCATCAAGGACGATAACTTGCCTCCCTTGAAGTGGCACCTTGGGCGAATCATCAGCACCATTCCAGGCAACGACGGCGTGGCTAGAGTGGCTAATATAAGGACCTCCAACGGCATCGTGAAACGCTCTTACAGCAAGATCTGCCCACTGTTCGAGTAGATCCAGGAGTTCCAGCGCAGGATCCTTTGGAACCAGGAGCTTCCAAGGCCGGGGGCATGTTGGAGCGCCGTATAATTAGTGGCCAGCTTTAGATTTAAAAAGAAATTGTAAACCCGTTTATGGCAACATTCATTCATCTTTGTACACGCAATCTACACGATTACACAGCACGTTGGAAGCAGACAAAACTCTTTTAATTTTCAAGACCCAAGCCCCAACAAATAATTTAGTTTAATATAAGGATTTTTTTTTGTAAAACTTGTTGATTGAATAAAGAATATTATTATTATTATTATAAATATGTAAAAAAGTCTTTTAAAAACATACTTGACAAATCCTCCCCAGGGCTGCAGCTTTTTGGGCCCGTGAGTAAAAGCTGCGCCGCAAGTCTCCGCAAAGCTCATAGAGGGCTTTTTGGCATCAACACAAACTTCTTGGGATGTCTTTACCTGAAAGATTTCTGGTTTTACATGCTGTCATTATTCTTTTTGGACCATTTCGTAGTAAGATTTCGTTGCTGGCTACGAAACGGTATATAAAATTCCATTTGGAATCCGGCTTAGAGATGGGAATAATTCAGTCTCATTTCGAAGCCGGTGGTTTTTTCCACAAGTGGTTCTGGTCAGAATGATGGGCTAGGAGTACCTATCTGGCCAAGTCTGTTGTCAATTTGCTATTCTTATCGTACTAATGTCATAAATGGCAAAGTTTTTAATTGTGTGTGGATTTTCAAAACTCTCTCAGCAACCGCTGCTGAGCGGATTTCAGGTGATTTGAATGAAAAATCTGACAACAGTGTTATGTTATAAGGAGGAAACTAGAGTTTTGGATTACGTACCAGCAAATGCACCGTATGCGTACAGATCAAGCCAGCGATGATGGTGCAAATAGAACCAGCAAGCAGCCCACAGTTCTTGAAGGCAGCTGCCATGGCTAGTAGACCAGTGCCCAGACATGCCTTCAGCAGGTGGACGATCGAGCCGAGGGTCCTGCAAGAGATCATCACTATCATTTCCATCACTACGATCATTACCAACATCATCAACAACATCATTATTATAGGCATAGACATTTATTACATTAGCAGATGGACGATTGAGCCGAGAGTCCTATAAGAGATCATCAATCATTTCCATCGCAACGATCATTACCAACATCGTCAACAATATTATTATCAGAAGCATAAACATTTTTTGTGATGTTAGAAACTATAGCCAGCCCCGGCCTAGTAGCAGGTGGATGATTGAGCCGAGGTTCCTACAAGAGATCATCACTTTCATTTTCATCGCAACGACCTTACCAACATCGTCAACAACATAATTATCAAAAGCATATACATTTCTTGTGATGTCTGCCCATTCCTAATAACAGTAGTAGCAGTGAACGATTGAGCTGATTGTCATTGGTATCTATTTGGTATCGATTATGAAATGAAATTTATGGCGTAATCTTGCCTTAACGGTTTTACAACTTTCGACTCAAAAATTATTAGTTTTCAATTAATTTTATATTATTACTAGCTGTTGCCCGCGGCTTCGCCCGTGTGAGTTTCGCATAGATGAAAAATCTTTTTGTGTTCCAAACTGTAGTAAATTAAACTCCAGTACTCAAAATTTCAGCCATTTGGTTATCCCGTGTCCCGCGGGAATATATTATGTACTCGTAGTACAGTTGCGGTGTTAAAATTAATCAAAGTGATATTTCATTCAATAAACGATCTTCGTTTGCTCGTTATCTACAATTTCCCGTGTACGTTCCCAGGCTTAATAGCTATACAACAAAAAAAGTTTTATTCAAATCCGTTCATTAGTTTTTGCGTGAAACGCGTACATACATACAGACAGACAGACAGAAAGACAGACAGACAGACAAGAAATTCCAAAAAATTTTTTTTGCTTTCTATTATTCTTTTTAAGTGTTCCTTTATCCATTTCAGTCAAAAATACTAAATGTACAGACAAAATATTTTTACTGTTTTATTATATGTATAGATATAGATATTACTAGCCTTTTTTTAGCAATAATTGTTTTTTTCATTTGTTTTAAGAATTTAAGTTATGACATAAATTTATAATCACTTTACAGTAGAAACGTGCTAGGTCACACGTTTTAAGTAAAGCAATTTACTACAGAATTGTACCTATCTACGTTTAAGAGCATAACAACTTTGTATTTTAAACGATAAACAAAACAGCTATTTAATTTAATAGCCTTTTTCCTCCTTCTGCCTGTTTTTTAGGGTTCCGTACGTCAAATGAACCAAAACCAACGGAACCCAAGTTGTAGTTAACATCAGAAATTTTGGTCTACGGTCTCTTTTCTCTCTCTCTTTCCACTAATATTTGTTGTTGTCTTTCAGCAAGAAAATCAAAGTCATACGTCAACGTAATCAGAAGATATGACCATAGGTACAGCATTTTTTTTTTAATTTTCGGTTACTTCGGTTGACTAAAAATCATGAAATTTTGCAAGAAGGTCTCACTATAATACATGATGGTAATACATGATCATTTATTCCTGTGTGTTCAGGAATAAACCAGGAAAATGTAAATGTAAATATTATATATTTTATGTACAAGGTTAATTGACAAATTAAACGTTGCCTTCCCACGAACAGCAAGACATTCATCGGTATACAAATGATTTTTGTATGGAACCCTGGGCGTCCGAGTCCAACTCGTACTTAACCGCTTTTTTCCCACTTACCTTCTTATTTATTAAAACAAACCCTTAGCTATCCTAAGAAAAAGTATCTTATAAATGGATATGAATTTCTAATGAACATCGTCATGAAATAATCTCATTTCCGGATTATTAAAATGTATAATGAATTTAAATACCATTTAATTTAAGGATATGTTTTCTTGGAAAGTATCTTATGTTTTAGGATTTCTGAGTTAATAAATATAGTAATTATCTGTTCTATAGAAGCCAATAGCTAGCTACAAGCTAAAAGATAATACATGAATCATCACAGAGTGTATTCTCATTTATAGGAGGGTCGTACCCTTTATCTGGTGTAATTTATATTTGTCTTCCAAGAATTAATGAATTTCGTGCCTGCTCCTTGCTTCATATGTCAGATCAGATTCAACAAAATGCATGAATTGTGGGCAGAGAGAAGGGGGACAATCAGTTGTTCAAAACTACGTTTCTTCAAAATGATCTTTCAACCGAAAAAAAGGAGAAGGTTATATCACCGGCCGTTTTGTAAAAGATCATTTTTGCTTGTGGATCCAATGCTAATTCAATGGTAGTACTCCTTATACCTTACACCCTACAGCCCACCTAACTTATACCTTACAAGAATGCCACTAATAAATAAATGTAGAAAGTTTGTAGTATTGAGTATGTGCAATCACGCAAAATCTACTGACTGAACCGATTTCGATGTTTGGTACACTGATAGAATACAATCTGGACTAGCACTTGGGATACTTTTCATCCCAAAACTCCAACGGGAGCGAAGCCCTGCAGCGTAGCTAGTCTGTTATGAAATACTCTGATTTGTTATACAGATGATGCGAGCCACAATATATCCAATTTGCTTATTAATTACAATATTAATTTCTTTCACTTTCAACTCAAAATATGCTCTGTTTGGCCTCTAGTATTGGGCAATATGATACGTTTTACAATATTAATGATCTATATTGTGATTGCGGTGGTATTGCCCTATGTTGATTTACGACTTATTGCATATTTTAAGGTTCGAAATGACTGCTTCATTTCTGCGAAGATTAATGAAATCGTACGTTCAGGCTCTTCATGCTTCATTAGGTAGAAATAAATGCGAATATCATAAGTAGTAAGCTAGGTATTTAACCAAATTACATCCAACTTTACAATGAAAGACTTTCATTTGTCACTGTAAAGGAACTAATATTAGATATTAAATTTTGCTGTCTGAGGATCATTTCTGAACTTCAAATATTTATAAGGGGTAGAGTTGAAAATTCCTGTTTTCAATTCAAAGCAATCAAAAGTATCTAAATCTTCAATATCAATCCTTTCACAAGGTCAGCATAAATAACACATGAGGCATCCACGAAACAAGACAGACGACACACATTGTACTTAACCACTAGACCATCACCGTCAGGAAAATCTAAAGACTTTATAGTTGTAACCTAACGCAAACCTATAATGGTTATCGCGTTCAAATATTCCACCAGGTGGCCTCGGACCCTTTTGACCCACAGATTTTGACCTAGTCTCTAAAAAAGTACCCGTTTTATAGTTAGCACCTACGAGTAAGGGCAGACATCTGTCAAATGGTACAATGCTGTCAATGTCGATGTGTCAAATTAAAATCACAGTATTTTACCATTGACATGGCGCCAACTCTCTCTTTAGTCGTATTTCCTCATGGCTGAGGGTCTCATTATATGGAATGAAACACACACAACGACTCTCTTGGCAATTTTTTAATGAAGTGGTTTGCCATTGCCATCTCCATTTCACACACTTCTTCTCTCAGCCGAAAGACGTCCACTGTTGGACAAAGGCCTCCCCCAAGGATTTCATTCTTGGAGGGTTTTGCCGTAATCGCCACGCTTGGCAGGCGGGTTGGCGATCGCAGTGTGATGGCATAGTACGCGGAAAGATGCTGCTGCCCATCCTCCGGTGTTTGATCCCTTAGTCGCCTCTTACGACACCCACGGGAAGAGATGGGTTGGTGCTATTCTAGGGCCACACCACAGGCCAGTCCATTTCACACACTAGCTAGCTGATAATCATCAACCAGAGTGCAGGTTTCCTCACCATGTTTTCCTTCACCGGAAGCACGTGGTGATCGATAAAAACTAACATGACTCAGATTGGTATACAAAGTTTGTATTACAAACTCATGTAGCCCGGGCAGGATTCGAACCTGGGATTTTGTATCCACAGGCGGGCGCCCTACCACTCTGCCACCACCGCTTCAAACAGATACAAAAATAACCATAATATTGTAATAAGAGAAATTAGAAAATTTATCTAGAAACTTCTTTTTGTTCGAGTTTTGCGTTCTTTTGAACCCTGAGGGTGCGAGTTTAACGACTTGTTTGTTCTTTGGGGAAAGTTTTCAGTTGGAATAAAATATGTTAACAGACTAATGAGCTTCTGTGAAAGTATTACCAACTGTTATCCATTCCACAGTTACAAGTTACAAACTTTGCCGTACCTTAATTTCAGGGCCAAAATATGTGCCGAAAAGTAAAAAATAGATTTTTTATTTAGCTACCAAGTCCTATTGCTAGGCAATTTGTCCAACTACTTCTATCGCTCGCCAGTTGTTGCCACTGCTGTGTTAAAGGCTGACAATTCGTCAGACCACCTCTACCTCTCGTTACCTCTCGTTCTTTTGCCATTAAAAATTACTATTATCGCGTATTTTTGTAGCAAGTATTAGATATTTGCATATTAGCTTTGCTCTCTGGATGCGTGAATTTAGTTTTTTACCTATTTCACCCTCTTTGGGGTGGATTTTCCAAAATTCCTTTTTTAGAGCTACAAAATTTCTATCTACTTAAAGTTCATTTATTCATAATTGTCCCATTATGTAAACAATCTTACCATGTTATTTTATGATTTTACAACAATATAAATTAAAATATACTTTTTAGGAAATTATACTTATGTTTAGGTTTGAACTATAGTATTTGATTTATTTTCGACAAAATTCAACAAAAGGTACTGTGAAAATTGTTTACATAATAGGACAATTATGAATAAATGGACTTTACAGCGGCTTCGTCTCACAGCTCTTTGTCATTAAGGTAGTGTCTAAGTTTGTGTTTACGTTTATCATACTATTTGAGGTACAAGTCTCCTAACCGGTATGTTTATGGATCGGTTAAGCTTACAGTTACCGTCAAACTAAGGCGGTGCAACTCAGCGGTATAAACAATACAGACAAACACAAAGTTAATCTAACGTTACTCACGAGTTTGGATGCTCAAGAGATCGCTGTTCAAAAGGGTTGTATGGCTTTTCAGTCTTCGACGCTATACTGAGTGATGATTGGAAACCGGGGTAGCTTGTCAGCTCAGTCCTGGAAAAAAAAAACGAATTTTCAAAAATGTCATGACAAAAATACAAAGTATTTTATTTTTAAAATTTCCAGTACTAGTGGTTCGCCATGAACTGAGACCTCGCGATTATTATTTTAAAAATATGAGAATCATAAAACTGCGTATATTTCAAGAACGGCTGAACCGATTTTGTTGCGCAATGAACTCAAACATTATATGGATAGTTGCTACACGTATTCATAATATCATCGAAATTAATTCAACGGTTCGAGAGTTATCACGGAACAAACATACATACATGCATACAAACAATGTGTTTTTGCCCTAACTTGAATTATAGCCTTTGCTCGCTTCGCTCGCTATTACTAACCTCAATTCAATTTTTTTTTGCAAACCTAATGTACCAGTATCATTTTATTATCAGGTCATTAATACACCCACGGGATTAATCCGGAACCACGGATTTACTACGGAACCCTAAATAGAGCTATTGTCACTTTCGTCAGATAAGGTCATCGTGAGATCAGAACCGATTGTGGCCTTCCAGCTGGCACGGTTGGTAACTGTGACCGGGCTGATTGTGGCGAGATCTATTGTTGACCACGGATCACTGGCTTGATCAATAACATTTCATGTACAGTCAGATAAATATTAAAATGAAATTAAAAAATTTGGTCGAATTTTTGGTGATTGTGTATATTTTTGTGTGCATGTTTTGTAATAATGGAAATAAATAAGAACGACTTGTAAATAGTTTCAGTTTGGGAATAACGGTGGCCGCTTTTTAGAGGCCCTTACCAATTTATGCAATTTCCTTATAAAGGGTCTATTAAACCCCCAAGTGTGTCCATATTTTTATGGGGCTTCGCTTTTCGCTTTACGTAAGAAAGACGGTGGTATAAGACCCATTGCGATCGGTAGTTCTTTACGACGTTTAGTTGCAAAGCTTGGTTGCAATGCAGTGAGAGATAAGGCAACTCTTTTTCTACAGCCACACCAGCTGGGGTTTGGAACGCCTAGGGGTTGTGAGGCGGCCATACATGCTACACGTTACTTTGCTAAAACTAATGAAAACTCAAACAATGTAATAGTAAAATTGGATATAGCAAATGCATTTAATAGCGTAGAGAGGGACGTCATTCTTAATGAAGTTTTAGAAAATATTCCAGAACTTTTCCCTTTCTTGTACCAGTGCTACGCCTTTCAAAGTAACCTTTATTATGATGGTAATCCAATTAAATCTAAGGTTGGCGCTCAGCAGAAGGGGATCCCCTGGGTCCTCTTATATTCAGCATCGCCTTACATAAAGCAGTCACCTGTTTAAAATCTCCTTTGAACGTGTGGTATCTGGATGACGGTACCTTGGGTGGTCCTCCTGATATTGTAGCGGCTGATCTTCTTCTTTTGTTTAAAAAGTTCGAACCCTTGGGATTAAAATTGAACGAAAACAAATGCGAATTATTCTTGTGTGGTGAAGATGCTCGTTCATCAGTTTCTCGTTTTGAAAAGTCTTATCGCCGGGGTTAGGGTAATGGATAGCACTAATTTGTCTCTACTGGGTTCTCCAATTTTCGACATAGCTATTCCATCGTATATTAGAGATAAGTTGTCATCTTTTTCAGCCATGCAAGAACGCCTAAAATATCTTTCCTCGCATGTGGCTTTAGTGTTACTCCGCAATTGTTTTGTGATTCCCCGCATGACATATTTTATAAGAACAAGTCCGGTGTGGCTTTTTCCTCAGGAAATGAAACAATTTGATGATGCAGTGAAGTCGTCATTGGAATCCTTGTTAAATGTCCATTTCGCTGAAAACCAATGGGTTCAGGCTTCTTTACCTATACGTCATGGTGGACTCGGCATTCGTCGTCTGTCGGAGGTATCTCTACCGGCTTTCTTGGCATCCTCTCATGGTGTAATCAATCTTGTCACTAAATTACTCTCGATTAACGGTGACGGGCTGATCTTGCCCCATGTGAGTGAGGCTTTATCAAGCTGGTTATCTCTGTGTCCGAATTCGCCTGTCCCGGATAAGCCATACTTGCAGAGAGCGTGGGATGAAGAAATTTCTCAAATTGTTCGTTTGGAATTGGTGAATCAAGCAAGTGGTGCAGATTTGGCACGTTTAAAAGCTGTAGGTGAAATTGAATCGGGTGCGTGGTTACACGCCATTCCCTCACCTTATTTGGGCACACTTCTTGACAATGATTCTCTGAGGATAGCTGTGGCTCTACGTCTAGGATGTTCGGTATGCGAGCCACACAGATGCATCTGTGGCAAAATGGTCGAAGAGAATGGGCGTCATGCTCTTGGATGTTCTCGTTGTGCGGGCCGTTTATCTCGCCACCACACTATCAACGACATCATACGAAGGGCGTTGATTTCAGCCAACATTCCTTGCCATCTTGAACCTTCTGGACTTTCTAGAACAGATGGTAAGCGTCCGGACGGATTGACCTTAATACCCTGGCAGAGAGGACGCAGTTTGTTATGGGATGCAACCTGTGTAAGTACTTATGCGGCGTCCTATATTAATTCCACTATGCGCGAAGCTGGGGCTGCTGCTCGTGCGGCTGCCGGACAAAAGTGTAACAAATATTCAATTCTGTCACGGAATTATGAATTTGTTCCGGTAGCCGTTGAGACAGCTGGCCCTTGGTGTGCGGAAGCAAAATCTTTTGTGAAGGATTTAGGACGCCGTTTAAGGGACCGAGGGCATGACATTCGCTCTGGATGGTACCTGATTCAAAGGATATCCCTAGCTATTCAGAGAGGAAACTCTGCCAGCGTGATGGGTACCTTTGAACCAGGTACTGTCCAGGGTGGTATTTTTGATTAAATTAATTTTAATGTATTTAATAATTTTATAGGTAGTATTATTTAGTTTAGTATATTAATATTTTTAATTTAGTTTAGTTTTAGTAGTTACTTATCTATACATATAATAAAACAGTAAAAATATTTTGTCTGTACATTTAGTATTTTTGACTAAATTGGATAGAGGGACACCTAAAAAGAACAATAGAAAGCAAAAAAAATTTTTTGGAATTTCTTGTCTGTCTGTCTGTCTGTCTGTCTGTCTGTCTGTATGTATGTACGCGTTTCACGCAAAAACTACTGGACGGATTTGAATGAAACTTTTTTTGTTGTATAGCTATTAAGCCTGGGCAACATATAGGCTATAATTCATTTTGAAAACTGGAACACCTGATGAAGAACCATAACAGAACAGCTAAACCATAAGAAATATGGAAATGGTGCCTTAACAAAAGTCGTTCAACCTGATGAGCATTTTCTGCTGACGTATAAAAATTGAAGATCTGGAACATCTGATGAGGAACTGCAAGAGACCAGCTACACTATAACATATATGGAAATGGCGCCTTAACAAAAATCGTTCAACCTGATGAGCATTTTCTGCTGACGTATAAAAATTGAAGATCTGGAATATCTGATGAATAACTCCAAGAGACCAGCTACACTATAACATATATGGAAATGGCGCTTTAGCAAATCTTGATTAATCTGATGAGCATCTCTTTCTGTAGACGTATAAAAATCGAAGATCCGAAACATCTGAAACTGTTTGGAACACAAAAATACTTTTCATCTAAGCTAAACTCACGCGGGCGAAGCCGCGGGCGACAGCTAGTATACCATATGTTTTTTTTATTTCAGTTCCAAAATAAACATTTAAAGTTTCATGGTTAACATTGAGAAGACTTGTCCTTTTAGATGTTTATTGTGTGCTTATACTCGTAATGTGTCCTGACAGTTCGTGAACCTAAAAAACTAGTGGTTCGCCGCGAACTTAGACCTCGCGATTATTATTTTAAAATATCTCAAAAACGGCTGAACCGATTTTGTTGCGCAACGAACTTAAAAATTCTATGGATAGTTGCTACACGTATTCTTAATATCATTGAAATAAATTCAACGGTTCGAGAGTTATCGCGGAACAAACATACATACATACTTACATACATACAAACAATGTTGTTTTCGCCCCAACTTGAATTATAGCCTTTATATAATATATATAAAGTATTAAATAATTTTAGTAACGAACTAAAACACACACACTAAAAGTTTTAGTGTCTTTAGGCTACTTGAGTAAAATCTGACACCAGTGTTTTTTTAATAACACACTCGATAAGAAGAAGTGTCAGCGAATTTGGTGAACAGTGTGAGCGAATTTGGTGAAATTGATGTGTGAAAAATGACATCAATGCCTTTGAAGAGTACTCTCATGCAATATTATAATTGACCATATTCTATAACTATACTCAAAGAATTTTCATTGGTTTTAGATCCAAAGCAGCATCATTAAATTTAAAGCGGGGCTCTTGTCGGTGGAGTTCCTTAAGTTTCACTCTTTTCATTGCCAACTGTTTCACTACCTGATACAACCCGACGCTAACTTTTTCCTTTATTTGTCCCATGAAACACTTAGCAACGGCGGATCCAGGATTTTTTTCTGGGGGGGGGGGCACAAGGACCGTGGCAGACTATGCATGTTGGGGGGTGCAACAAATCGACCTCCGTCCTGATGCTGTTGCACCCCCCTTGAAACCAATCCTAAAGACTTGCTTGTTTCTTAATTTGAAATGCACTGTCATGGAATCTCCCTCCAAAGTAGGTACACAAAAAAGCAGTCTGGGGGGGGGCACGTTCCCCCGTGCTCCCCCCCCTCCCCCCTTAAATCCGCTACTGACACTTAGGGATCGTTATTAAGACCCAATTAGCTAGCTAAAGTAAATACTCAGGAACAGTAAAATGCGTGGGCGATGATTCAAGCATAACCCAAACATGTTTTTGCCACAACTATATTATTTTATGCAAATTTTAGCCTCACACAACATACAAACACGAAAGTGGTTGAAAGTCAATTTAACCTGTAAGATTTGATTAGATACGAATAAATCGCAAAAGAAAAGAAGTTAATGGGTCCCAATATAGTCATAAAAGCGGCAAAATCACGCATCTCTCTCTCAGCCTAAAGACGTCCACTGCTGGACAAAGGCCTCCCCCAAGGATTTTATCCGTGGGGGGTTTTGCCGTAATCGCCACGCTTGGCAGGCGGGTTGGCGATCGCAGTGTGATGGCATAGTACGCGGAAAGATGCTACTGCCCATACTCTGGTGTTTTTAATCCCTTAGTCGCCTCTTACGACACCCACGGGAAGAGATGGGTTGGTGCTATTCTAGGGCCACACCACAGGCCAGACTTGACACTTATTCAGTTTCGTGTAAAGTGCTGAAGTGTCAAATCTAATATCGATTTTTCTCGAATAAAACACGGGACTTAAGCTCTTGAACCAATGTCGTTATTTAATTTTTGCGAAGTAAAGAAGTTTATTTTTGATTTTGACTAATTAAGCTAATAAGCGAGACTAAAATATTTTTTACAGCAATATAATGATTTGACTTTTTTCGACAAAAAAGGAGCAACGGCAACGGCAACGGTCGTTAATTCGAGCGCTCATTCAGGGTTCATGTATGTATGTTTGTATGCATGTAAGTTTCTTTATTCCACCATAACTCCTGAACGGCTTAACAGATTTTGATGTGAGAGGTATTTTTAGATTCCTCTCAGTCCTCTGAGTGACATAGACTATGTGAGTTGTCAGTGATGTTTTTTATTATTTATTAATTAGCTTGTACCTAACGTAATAATGCATTTTTTCAGACCGATTGATTGAAAGAGATCCATTGCTTCATTGGATCATTTTCTCTTTGAAAATTCTTTTACACGACTGACCAAAAAAGGAGTGTTATGTTTTCAGGGTTCATGTATGTATGTTTGTATGTAAGGTTCTTTATTCCACCATAAGTCCTGAACGGCTTAACAGATTTTGATGTGAGAGGTATTATTAGATTCCTTGCATTCCTCCAAGTGCATAGATATAGAAGACTAGGCTATGTGAGTTGTCAGTCGTGTTTTATATTTTATTAGTAATTAGCTTGTTTATACATCTATTAATATATTAATTCCATGAATGACTTACGTTGAATCAAAATTCTCCTTCATTTTGGTATCCTTTGACATCGAAACTTATCTGCAAAAATAAATGTCCTTAATTCAAATATAGATAATTCAACGAGAAATATGGGCTTGCTAAACATTACTACTCTTTATAAATAACATTTTTAATTATTTAAATTTTTCTTTCCCGCAAAAACGTTTTTATAATATTATTTCACGGTTATAGTCCTTGTTTAGAGAAATTAACATAACAGTTTTTGAGGAAAAGAAAAATTAGAATAAATTAAAAAGCTCTATATTAATGAACATTATTATAATATTTACAGCTATAAAACATGTAAAAACTTGTGGTACTAATTTTAATACTGTCTCAAAATATAAAACATTAGCGAAAAAAAGAATTTTGAATTTTTGACACAATATTTCTTTGAAATCTTACGTGATGGGCGAAATTCATTACTAAAACACAAACATACAAACACGTTTTTTTATGACTAACCTATATTGAACACATATGAATCTATCAAAAAACCTAGTAGCTTTGAGAATAATATATATATATTTTTTTTAATTTGTAAACTACTGTATTTTAAAATCAGAAAATTGGTAGTTAAAAGCCAAAACTAATGCTTCCAACTTAATCTAAGGCACTCTTGCCACTTTACGTCTGACAATCAGTGCAGGTGTTTGTACAAAACATGTAAAGTGATTTATTGACGCATCTTATTTTGACAATATCCAATATCTTTACCCGATAGTGTATTTGTTTGTGATAGTATCACTGATTATATCAGATATACCTACATGATAACAGGTTTGGTCATATTTATCTCGATTCAGATCGCCACTTAGAAACCTTGACATGCATAGTTTTGTTACTAGCTGAGCCGCAGAAAAGATACACAGAAAGATTTTTGGATGTTTATCTATATATGTATTTGTCATAAAATATAGTATCGTTGAGTTAGTATTCCATAACACAAGTCCCGAACTCACTTTGGGGCTAACTCAATCTGTGTGATTTGTCCGTATATATTTATTTATTTATTTTTAATTACAGGGTTTGGCCGAGCTTCCAGCGGTTGGCCCCTTTTATTTTCATATATAGGGGTAGCGTAGTGTAACTATACTTAGTTGGATTATACTTATGTTGCGTATGGATGTGAGTATGACTAGCTGGAGACAGAGGATTATATGGAGAGAAAAGAATCAGAAGGTTGCGTCTCCTCTCTACTGCCGCGGAGTGGAGCGGAGCCTTTCACGGCCCTAGTGATATTTCCGATATGTCTTTTGCATTTAATGAGGGATTTTCAGAGAGTCAAATAAAAAAATAGTTCCAGATGAATTTTCATGGGTGGCGCTTAGTAAAAGGAGAGACATTCAAAAGCAAAAATGCACGGGATTGGCATTAAAAAAAAAACCTAATAAAAATTAACTTAAAAGTATCAATATAGTGATTTGTGCAACTGTCAAACTGTTATGTGATTTTTTCTGCCTCTGGCTGACAATAAAAAGCGCACAATATAGGTACAGCCATTATTACAACTCGGCTTTCAATAAAACTCCATCTGTTGAGATATTTTTATACTGATTTTTTTTTCTTAATTAGCTGTCAGAAAAATCGCTCATTCCGCGTCAGTGAAAGCGCATCCCATAGACATAGAAAAAAAAAGTAAAAAATAAAATAATAACTTCTACCTATATGGCGACACACATATAAATATAAAGATAGTGGAATCGTACACAGGCTTCACATAAGATCTCCACTCATTTGACGACCTCCGTGGCCTAACGGTTATCACGCCAGACTGCCACACCGGAGGTCCCGGGTTCGATCCCCGGTCAGGTCAAGATGGAAAATGATCTTTTTCAGATTGGCCTGGGTCTTGGATGTTTATCTATATATGTATTTGTCATAAAATATAGTATCGTTGAGTTAGTATCCCATAACACAAGTCCCGAACTTACTTTGGGGCTAACTCAATCTGTGTGATTTGTCCGTTTATTTATTTATTTATTATTTATTTATTTATGTGAAGCATGGGGTACTTACAATCCCTCGTGATCCAACTGATAAATAATATTTAATGTATATTACTATCTACATTACGAGTTATCTACTACACTTCTGAATACACTAGATTCCGATTTCCTATTGAAATATAGCATAGGTACTTCAAAATGGTTTTGTTGCAATTTAGACGCTCACCAAAAACAACACGGAATTGATTGACACGAATGTCGCATCCTTGTGCGTTCTCTACCGCATCTATCATGGGGAGTGCTCTGAGGAATTGTTCGACGTAATGCCGCAAAATTTCACCACTATACCACCCGTCACAAGTTGAAGTTTCATCCATACCATCTAGATGACTGCCTGTCAACCACCGTTTTAAAAGACACTTCTAGCCACGTACGACTAATCTGTGGAATCAACTTCCTGCGGCGGTGTTTCCGAACCGATACGACATTGGAACCTTCAAAAAACGAGTCTACGTCTTCTTGAAAGGCCGGCAACACTCTTGTGTTGCAGTTGTTCATGGGCAGCGGTGATCGCTTACCATCAGGTGACCCGCTTGCTTGTTTGCCGCCCTATATTATAAAAAAAAAAATTCTTTGAAAAGAAATTCGATCGTTTGGGAGGGTCGTGCGTTGTTTTATCATTTTCTACCAAGAGAACATTTAATTAGGAGATAGTTTCTAAACGTTTAACTTTGAAGTCTTAATTTATTTATCAAAACATTTGCAGCAAGAAATTAAATAACTATTGAATTTAAATTTTTATAAAATTTTGAATAGCACGTAGATTTTACAATTTCATTCAAAATAAATCATCATGGAAAAATACATCGAACCGAACAATTAATATAAGGAAATAGTATTGTTTGTTAACTTCGATAAATAAAAATATGAAATACTTACTTAAAATTAATTGAATCGTGTTTCTGTATGAAAAATATGTTTCATTCAAGTAAATATTCGTTGAAACAACAATTGTTGCATATTTTCGACATAAAAATACAAAATTCGTGCAGTAGATTTTCTTGTGATTGAGTCATTAACTCACACTATAAATAAACTAGTTAGGTAACGACAAAATTGTAGGATAAATAAGCACAAAACAAAGGAAATTTAAAAATACCCCTGTGGGGGTGAATTGGGTAGTATTATTTGTTTGTAAACTCTTTATTGCACATACACACAAGAAAAATAGAAAACATAGTGAAACAAAAAGAGAGGCGTACAATGGCGGACTTATACCAAAAAGGGATTTCTTCCAGTCAACCAAGTGTTTGAAAGAAATATTTGAATGAAATAAGAAGGGAAGCGCAAGGCAAAAATCAGAAAAAGAATCGAAGAACACGATAATACATAACATAAAACATGAACTACATAAACTACATACAAAAGTTATATCTAAAATATACATACACCAAAGTATACATAAATATATACAAAAAAAAATATACATATGCATAAATACATACACACTCAAATGTCTAAAGAAACTTTTGAGTTGAGATTTGAAGGAGGAAAGCGAAGGAGCCATCTTTATGTTAAGAGGAAGCTTGTTCCAAAGCTTTGCAGCACGCACATAGAAAGACAGAGCATAGATCCGAGTATTGTTATATTTTTATTTTTTATTTTTATATACAACTCAGTAGGCAAACAAGCATACGAACCGCGTGAGATGGTAAGCGGTTACCGTATCCTCTAGACGCTTGAAACACGACAAGGGTTAGGGTAGTTTTAGATTTTTTTATTACAATAAAATTAAAACAAATAAAAAAAATAATAAAAAATAAATTAATAATTTGTTATTAATTTAATTAATAATTATAATATACATAATTAATATTATTATTTAGTTATTATATAAAATTATATTATACTAGCTTTCGCCCGCGGCTCACAGTGAATCGCGTAGAACAACCTAGCCGTGAAAAATTATTTTGGCGTATTAAACACATAGAGGTAGCAAAAAATTTTTTAATTTTATTTAGAGGCACTGACAGCTGAGGAAGCGGGATGACAGATATGGTTTTTACCTATGTTGGTGAAGGACAGGTAATATCTTCTGTGAATCCAATTTTCAGTAGACTTTGACAATCGAAGCTTAATGTGGAACTGATATTGTATTGTAAACAAACCTTATAAGTTAATTTATTCCCTTATTATTATAGATAAGCTTTTTAAAGATTCATCGAGTGAAAAAGGTGTAGTGTTATGATCTGAATTGTGATTCATCTTCTAATAGAAATGCCAATCAATACTCTTTTCACAGGTAAATGTTGTTTACAATAGTTGAATTTCAGTGAGCTTGTTCTGTTGATATACATCGATATGTTCGTCTCAATGATGTATTTTTCGTGTATTGTATTGTTTTCTTGTAAGAAAATGTATCATCGCATATTAAAAAGAACTATTTAAGAAAATATTGAGTATCGAAATATTAGCATTTTTCGAGGCAATTGCTAGGGTAGGATCAGTACCGGAGTTATAATTATCGATAAAAATTCAAAACAACATTTTCGGTTCAATATATAACTGAAAACTAAACTCCATTTATTCTTACCAGTCCTATCATGTAAGCACCATGTCTTTTGATGATTTTACAACAATATAAATTAAAATAGATTTTTTAGGATATTATTTTCGTGGTTAATAAATTTACTTTAGAATGTTTAGGTTTGAATTAATATTTGATTTATTTTCAACAAAATTCAACAAAAAGTACTGTGAAGAATGTTTACATGATAGGACTGGTAAGAATAAATGGATTTTAAGTAGTTCGAAACTTAGAAAAGGTTCAATTATCGTCAAGTACATTTTGCAAACAATATTTTTCTTAGCTAAATACATACTTCTCTTCGATTTCAGAATCACCACTGATCGGCAGCGACGCCACACTTGGCTTAAAATAATTAAAAATGCAACTTGGATAATGCAACCAAATTAAGGATCTCGTATATGTAGTCGACACTTCGACAACAACGACTTTTACATTGCTGGTGGCAAGATACGATTAAGAAAATCCGCTATACCAACTAAGTTTGTAACTAACTTTCATGCCCTAATTTAAAGGGTGGGAGTGATTTACTACTATTATATGCTGAGAATTTTGTTTATCTGGTTTATTCCAAACCCTAGTTATGAGGGTTCAAAAAAATTACGAAGCGCTTCGAGAAAAGGCAGATAGTGCTCTTGCGCTTCATTTGGCTTCTCTTGGATGACTTTTATTTCGACTATTTGGCTTGTCTTGGATGACTTTGATTTTGACTTTTGCTCTTCGAAAACATTGCAATTTTAAAAGAGCAGTTCGTTGAGACTATATTATGTAATTACCATTACTGATGACTGATATGACCTATTACTGTGCCCACGACTTCGTCCGCCCATTAATTATTATTGTTAATACGAGTATTAATATCATCAAGACGAATGGAAAAAAAGGAATGGTTTTCTATTTTTTTTCCATATCTCTCATGAATAGTCACCGACTGGTTACAGTTTTTTTATATGTATAGACCATATGTATGTACACATAGATATAAAAATAAATATTTAATTTTGATTAAATCCAATCTTTATTTTTATTACAAACCTCATTGTGTAGAAAATAATCAAAATTATACGTCATAGGATATATTACCGTAAATGTTGCGATTTTTCGCATAATTTGTTTTTCAGACAGGAATCAAATCCTATGGGGTATCTACTTCCCATTGATTAAAATTGTGAAATTTGGCAACAAAGGTACTACTGGCACTATCCAAGCCTCTTCAGTATTGGCATGTAGAGGCACCGGGGTGTTTTTAGTGGGTCCAAGTCCCACACTATTGAGATATGAAGCGGTATGCGAAGGCATTTTCACCTCGATAAAAAAAAAGGTTTTTGTTTATGTAGTATCGATACAAAATGTCGATGCTTAGTTGTAAAGTCACATCACTTTCATACACTGTCATTAAATTTGGAAAACGTTTTTCGGCTTCATTTGACAACCAAGCTTATCAGTCTATTAAAGAATGATTTTTTTTTTCTATGTCTATGATTAAACAGCTCTTATTAGTTAATTACATTATATTTAGCCTTTATAGTTAGCTATTGACGTATTTTATTGTTGGGAATGAGTAAAAAAAAACATTGGTACTTAAATACCCATGTAATTGAAATGATAGTTGAATAACAGTGAGGGAATCATTCACTAATCACCATAATTATTATAAATAAGTAAAGCAGACAGGTATAAAGTTTAAACAATGAAACAGATTGTGTTCAAAAATATTTTTTTAATTAAATTTACGTCATTAAAAACTTTAGCTCAAAAAAAACTGAAAGTAGTACACAATTTATTCATCTTCATCTGATTCGGTACAGACTCATGTATCTGGGTCGTGATAGCAATCCTGCTCTGCTGTCATCTGTTGCTCAATTTATGTAGCTGGGAGTGATACTGGGTTGAAAAGTTGTGATTTTGGATAAAATAGTTCTGATATTTTTGCAAAGGGCTTACATCGATTACTGGATCAGAGGAAAGCAAGAGCATGTTCAGAAGATCCCTATTGGTTTGAATGTTAAATCTTTTACATGTATTCGAAATCCTAAAACGCCGATAATCTTTATTCCTACACTCCTGAGCTTCTTCAGAAAACTGGCTAATTGGGAGAATGCACGATCCTATGACATCTCTTTCGTGATGTAAAGTTTTTCTGGTCTGCTAGGAGTCTTAGTAATTTCAGATTCATCTGCAGAATCCTCACAACCTAAAGCAGTGAAGTTAATAACTTCGCCCTCCAGCCACTCCTTCTTCTTCAACATAAATCTTAGAAAAAATACCATTGATTTCACTTATATCATTTTTCTATCACATGATCAAGACAAGAAGTGACCAATTAAGTAATGTTGAAGGCATCAAGTATTTTAGTATAAATAATATTTATTGTCTTTGTGTGATCAACAAAATTTAAATTTTTTCCCAATTTTCGATTTAATACTATGCAAATATGTACTCTTGCAAGATTTGAGATCCTATTTATGAATAATAAAGCATAAAATAGCTTTATTGCGATTATTTTGGCTGTAGATTTCATGTAATTCAAAGAATTCCGTTCGGGCCAAAAAATACCTCCTATCTAAAAAAAATAAAAAAAATATGATGCAAAGTCGTGTGAAATGTACTGACATAAAAAAATGAAAGTATATAACATAAGCTTTCATTTGTGGTAGAAATTGTAATGACACTTTGGTATACTCATAATTAGATTGTCTAAAATATATAAGAAAATTGACTTATTTCGTAAAAAAAGAAAACACCATTTTTCAACTCTCATAAACAAAATTATAACTAGTTAACGGGTTAAATAAAAATAGTATCAATAAGTACACACCTTCAAAACTGTCTCTCATTTTTATCAAAATTTTAGGACACTCAAAAATATAAATAATAAATGTTCCCGTAAGATGCGTCGAATCCAAATTGATGACATGTTTAATGCAGTTTTGTTTATATACCCACTTTGAGCGCTCATTACTCGGTGGTGATAGAAGTTAGGTGATTAGCAAATGCATTTTTTAATCGGTGGACTATCAGGAATCATAATTGAGATGTCATTGACCGCAGTATTGGGTTGACTTTTTCGCGGCTAAATTGGGCAAACAGTTCACTGTGCGGCTTCGCCCGCGTGTATTTCCCACGGGAACCGTACCTTTTCCCGGGATAAAAGGTACCCTATGTCCTTCTCCGCCTTCCTACTTCCAGCTATGTGTATGCGAAATTTCAGGAAGATTGGTTCAGTAGATGAAGCGTGAAGAGGTAACAAACAAACAAACAAATTCACTTTCGCATTTATAATATTAGTTAGGATTATTAATTTATTTAATTTATCATTAATTTTATATTAAATTAGCTCTAATTTGTACTGAATCATAAGTGTCATTGATGTTTACAGCTAAGAAAACTAGAGTAGACCATCGTCTCATGTTAGAGTACCTACCTACTGAATATTTTAATTTTATCCAAGGAGAATACTGTTGTATCCTCCTTAGTGTTATCTTTCCTTCCTACGAGGAAGACTTTAGTTTAAACACACCATTAGTTTAGTGAGATATTGTTTATTTTCAAGGAAGTTATAAGGATAATGTTTTCCTTTTGTAACTTCCTAAGGTCTACTTTGTAAGCGTCTGTGTGTTTGTATGCGCATCATATAAAAAATACTGAACGAGTTTTGATTTGGTTTTCACTGTTAGGCTTTATCTTGATACGCTCCGCTTAGAACTTGATAGTAAATTACGCGCAGAGAAAGTCGCGGGAAAACACTAGTGCGGGTTTAAAAAATCACTCTTTTAATTCTTAACCCTCAATGTTCAAGGCCTATTTTCGAGATTTGATTGGTATGTACAAAATTCGATTATTTAGGTGAAATGCGTGAAAACGAAATTCACGCGGGTGAAGCCGAGGACAAAAATTACGTGATATATGTAAAATTATTTTCAAAAAACTACAGAATCCATGTAGGTATCTACTTTTAGCTTTGATACATATAATACACTGTGATTATATAATTGACCGAGCGAGCGAAGCGAGCGAGGGCTATAATTCAAGTTGGGGCGAAAACACATTGTTTGTATGTATGTATGTATGTTTGTTCCGCGATAACTCTCGAACCGTTGAAATAATTTCGATGATATTAAGAATACGTGTAGCAACTATCCATAGAATTTTTAAGTTCGTTGCGCAACAAAATCGGTTCAGCCGTTTTAGAGAAATACGCATTTTCATGAAAATAAATATTGCTCTATAACTTTTAAACCGTTATTCAGATTTGGATGAAACTTCACAAATCACGAGATATTATCACTATTTTTTTCATGTATATTGTATATCAAAATTGTTTCACCAGTTTAAGAGATATTGAGTTAAAACCGGAATCGTTCATTTTCGTATCAGCGACATCTAGTGACATTTTTGTACATGTATTTATGTTCCGTGATAATTATCAAAACGATGAATTAATTTCGTTGATATGAGGAATGCGTAAAACAAGTATTCCTAGAATTTTTAAGTTCTTTGCGCATCTTTTATTATAGATATATTGAGTTAAAACATAAATCGTTCATTTTCGTATCAGCGACATCTAGTGACATTTTTGTATATGTATTTATTTTCCACGATAAATTATCAAAAGGTTAAATTAATTTCGTGGAATGCGTGTAGCAAGTATTTTGCCCGCGACTTCGCCCGCGTAAATTTCCCACGGGA
This sequence comes from Ephestia elutella, assembly GCA_018467065.1. NCBI lineage: Eukaryota > Metazoa > Arthropoda > Insecta > Lepidoptera > Pyralidae > Ephestia > Ephestia elutella. Next base: position 4,305,237 of record CM031576.1, on the reverse strand, counting down.
ACAGTGCTTTTTCCTGGGATGAAAGGTACGGTGGCCCACATAGAAAACCTAAGACCGCTGCACCTGAAATACAATCGACTATAGAAGATTGGTTCAGTAGATAAAGCGTGAAGAGGTAACAAACAAACAAACTCACTTTCGCATTTATAATATTCGTTAGTATTGGATTAAGATACAGTATCACGATATTTTCCTTTACGTATGAATTCATCTAGCCGTTAAACGTAGGTATTTTAGGGAAAATAAATATTTCTCTATAATTTTGTAACTGATAATGAGATTTGGATGAAACTAAACATTTTTTGAGATGAGTATTGCTATATTTCTCATTTATATTGAACTAGCTTTCGCCTGCGGCTTTGCCCGCGTAAATTTTCTACGGGAACCATGCCTTTTCCCAGGATGAAAGGTACGCTATGTCCTTCTCCGTACTTCTAACTATGTGTTTGCGAAATGTCAGGAAGATTGGTTCAGTAGATAAAGCGTGAAGAGGTAACAAACAAACAAATAAACGAACAAACAAACAAACTCACTTTCCCGTTTATAATATTAGTTAGGATTAGCTATTGCCCGCGGCATCGCCTGCGTGAATTTAGCTTAGATAAAAAAAAAATAATTGTGTTCCAAACTGTACATAGTTCAGCAGAAAATGCTTATCATGTTGAACGATTTTCACTAAGGCGCCACTTCCATATATCTTATAAAGTAGCTGAACTCTTGGAGTTCTTCATCAGATGTTCCAGATCTTAGATTTTTATCGTCAACAGAAAATGCTCGTCAGATTGATTAACTTTTGCTAAGGTACCATTTCCATATTTCTTATAGTTCAGCTGTTCTGTTATGGTTCTTCATCAGGTGTTCCAGTTTTCAAAATAAATTATAGCCTTTATGTTGCCCAGGCTTAATAGCTATACAACAAAAAAGGTTTCATTCAAATCTGTCCAGTAGTTTTTGAGTGAGCGTTTCACGCAAAAACTGCTGGACATACATACATACAGACTGACAGACAAACAGACAAAAATTTCCAAAAAAATATTTTTGCTTTCTATTACTCTTTATAAGTATCCCTCTATCAATTTTAGTCAAAAATATTAAATGTACAGACAAAATATTTTTACTGTTTTATTATGTATAGATTAGGATATCAAAATTGTTGAAACAGTTTCCGTGATATTGAGCTGAAACCTGAAACGTGACGAAATATTACTGTAATGTTTTCAAAAACAGTTATATTCTCCTTAGATGAAGCTTGAGGATGTATACTCGATTATAAATCACTTACTTTGGATAAAGTAGTCGTGGACATTGGCGTAAAAGAGTTGGCAGCCGGATGTACATACGTAGCTCTTTCGAGATCAAAATGGTTCACAGATATTATATTTGATCCAGGTTTTGATTATATCCGCTTGGAAATAATTAAAAAAATGAAGTTGTTGCAGCTCAGAATAGATGAAGAAAAAAGGTTGAAAAATCTGTTCTCCTTAACCGCGCAATAACTGAATAATTTAATGCGTTGCGCCTTACATTTTTGTTTTAACAGAATCCCGTATTTTACTTAAAATTCTAATGCGTTCAGTAAATTTACGTTCTCATATTTTTAATAAATAATAACCGCGAGGTCTAAGTTCGCGGCGAACTACTAGTAGTTAGTGTTCGACTTGAAAAATGCCTTCTTTGAAACTTGGCCTTCAAAGAAGGGATTTTTTAAAAGATTTTTTGATTTTTATTTGATTTTACTAAACATTATTATTACCAGAGTTACTACCAGTAGTCTCTCTCTTTAGTCGTATTTCCTCATGACTGAGGGTCGTGGTCATTGTATGGAATGATACACACAACGACTCTTTTGGCAATGTTAAGGGAGTTGGTTGCCATTGCCCTCTCCATTTCAAACACTAGCTGATAATCATCAAACATCGTGAGGAAACCTCACGATGTTTTCCTTCACCGAAAGCAAGTAGTAGCACGGGTTAAAAGCCATTCAGTCCAGTAGTAACAACCATTGTTCATTCATCACACTGGCAGAAAAGGATAAAAAACAATTATTGCATTATTATGGTCATGAAAATAATTTTGTTTCCAAAGATGGTCTACGTTTTGACGTAAGTCAATTTTGGCACGTCACTTCAAAGCGGCGATGGTTGAGTAGTTAAGACATCCACCGAATGGTTCCAGGTTTGAATCTTACTCGTGCCTCATGAGTTTTATTAATCTGACATAAAGCAGCAAGCTTTTTTATATCTTTGTTTTTAAGGCTTTTGTTTATAAACATTTCAGAAAAAAATACCAAGCTTCCGATGAAGGAAAACATCGTGAGGAATATTAACTAGTGTGTGAAATGGAGAAGGCAATTGTTACTCCACTCTCTATCAACATTGCGAAGAGAGTATTTGCATGTATTTTATTCCACGTGATTTCATTTCAGCCATGAAGAATACGTTGATGTCTCAAAGATTTGGTTAAAATAAATTTTATATACTTTTTATATATTTTCAATGATACTTTGAAATCAAAATGATTATGCTCAGTAATAAAACCTTCACTTGTGTATGTTTCCATCAATTTACAATTCGCCGCGAACATAGATCCCGCGGCCTTTTTGATTTATTAGCAAAAATCGTGAATGGCCTAGGTCATCTTTATTATTATTTTGAACAATTTTTTATTGAATATTCATGCAATACGTGAAACTTGGTTAAAGACATACACTTTATTAATTAATAAATTTTACCAGTGCAAAATTGGTCAGTTTTTGAAGTACGCAAGAACTACTTACTGGATGAAATTTGATGAAAGGTCTAACTTAAAATACGGGGACAAATAATCGCAATCACAATATAGTAAAGATACGTAAAAAAATATTCCGATTTTTACAAGAAACATTACATAGAAACTACTTTACTCTCTATATTTAATTACAAGTTGTAGTTTTAACTAAAACTAACTAAAATATAAAGTAAAACTAGTAAAACTTAAAAAACTAAACTTATAACTTAAAAAAAACTAATAAAAATATATAAAATACTAGCTTTTTCCCGCGGCTTCGCCCGCGTGAATTTCCCACAGGAAAAGTGCTTTTTCCCGGGATGAAAGGTACCCTTTGTCCTTCTTCGTACTTTTAACTATGTGTATACAAATTTTCAGGAAGATTGGTTCAGTAGATGAAGCGGGAAGAGGTAACAAACAAACAAACAAACTCACTTTTGCATTTATAATATTAGTTAGGATACGTTAAATTAAATAGTAGTTAAATAATAATAGTTAAATAAAACTTAAAAAAACTAAACTTATAGGTAACTTAAAAAAAATAAAATAAAAATAATACAATATATAGTTCATAAATTAGTAATAATGTACAAAACACGACGTATGTTGAAATATTGATAGGTAAACATATTCATCACCTGTGGATACAATATGTCAAAAATACTACAAATACGTTGAATTATTGTATAAGAAACAAAGTATAACAATAAAGTATGTCTTCCAACTCCGTATATTCCTTTAATTATTAAGTTAGCATTTGAATCATAAAGAATATGTAAATGTAAGACAGAATCAATTCGTTACATACGTTTCGGAGTAAAGCAAACAGAAAAACAGAAATTAATATACCTATTTCTTTAATTATTTGTGGAAGGTCCTTAAGAGGTATATGCTATTACGATTAGCTATTAAGCTATATTATATACATTTTTTCTTATTTGTAACTTGCCGTTAAACTGCTCAGCAGTTTGGCAAAATTTTAAACAAGTAAAAATGTATTTTGTTTCTATGTGAAAAAAAAAAAATTCTCTCTTCGTTTTTCAGGTATTATTTAGAATATTATGTAAATGTAGGTAGGTATATGAATAAATTCTTATTTGATAATACCAGAGCCAATATATAATATAGTAGTCCTTGTTTTTCGACTTTTAAATTAATAACTCAGCAAATTGCCATTCGATTAAAAATCCTTGTATGGCCGGTAACATTTATACATGTACACGTCGAAACCATCAAAGTCAAAGTCAACATTTTTTATTGAAACTTGGCCTTCAAAGAAGGCTCTTTTTCACGTCGTAAAACTAATTATTTATCATAATATATTATGTCTCAAAGCTACAAACTACTAGCATTTCGGAACAACCACTGCTGAGAAGAAATGCCGAAAGAAACTCATGAAACAGTCTTGGCCATCGGTTTGAAATGTTTCTTTTAAGAAAGTGTTTATACCATTTCAATTTAATATGATATTTTTGAAAATAAATGTACTTTTTCAGTTAGTTTAGTACCTATATATTTTAGTTTTTTGTTTCTTTTATTCTTAACTAGCTTTCGCCCGCGTGAATTTCCCATGGGAACAGTGCTTTTTCCCGGGATGAAAGGTAAAGGTGAAACCCAATGTCCGTCTCCGTACTTCCAGCTATGTGTATGCGAAATTTCAGGAAGATTGGTTCAGTAGATAAAGCGTGAAGAGGTAACAAACAAACAAACAAACTCACTTTCGAATTTATAATATTAGTTAGGATTAGGATTAATATGTAACTAATGTGTTCTTGGTAAGTACCTGAAATATATTATTATTAAATGATTAAAAAAAACTTTTTATACAAACAAGTAAGATAAGTAGGTAAGATGAGCTGATTTCTCAGTATCGATGTGAAGATATTGTGTTTACTTTCAAATTTTTTTATCTGCCTAGATTTCGTTGAAAAGTTTTTGAAAATATTAGTAATGAGAAAAATAATCTTATCTGTTCTTCTTCGAAGAACCTAAGAAATAAATAAACTGCTTATGTTGAAATGTTACCAACTTATTTAGATATTTAAAAAAAAACCTCAGTTTTGCGAATTATATCGTATAACATTACATGTACTTATAAAAAAAAAAACAAACAAACCTTATAAATTTCGAAAACACACACTCACATTAATTATTCAACTATTATTATATTATGAGTTCGAAGTCATAATATTTATTTATTATTTTTTAACATAAAAAAATAAAATAAAAACAAAATCAATGGTGTTTGCAAGACATTTAGATATAGACTAACCAACGCTCGGGTTGATCAATTGCATTGTATTGTGACAAATTATTAAGTCCACACAAAAATGAACTCTATAGCATGCCAATAGAGTCTGTTATTGTTTGACGACACATTATCTGTCAAGGTCGAAACGCAAGCGTGTTTAAAGGTTTTAAAGCCTGCGAGGAAATTAAACATCTTTTGAAATAGAATTTAATAAAGAACCGATGCTAATTAATGAGGTATTAGAAGTACATAAAGAGCACTTTTACTTTTTCAGTGACATTTTATTAATTTATAAATTTGACATTTCATTTAAATATTCAATGTATATTCGTCCACATACACAGTCATTTAATTGTAAGACATATGTTGTAAAGTGACGTCTTTGGAGAAAATGCAGCAGTGGAGTTTGTTGCGCCGCCTCTTCTCCACTTGCGCTTTGGAGGCGGTGGTAACCTTAGCTTTAAGTAATTTTATGACGTCAACTAACTAAAAAACAAGAATTTGACGATTTATAAGTGCTATTTTTAAGCCTATAAAAACAAAAAGTATAGTAGGTAACAGAGCAAAAACAAATGAGGTAGGATTTTATGAGGAAAAGAGGTAGTAGCCAAGTTGTCAAAACACACTCGACTTATGTCAAGTAGTGTTGGTTCTAATCTCACGTAAACCTATACTTTCGATATTGTATGTAAAGTCTGTTTATTCTTAATTGTCCTATTATGTAAACAATCTTACCATGTCTTTTTATGATTTTACAACAATATAAATTAAAATAGACATTTTAGGAAATTACTTTTGTGGTTAATAAATGTTTTATATTAGAATGTTTAGATTTGAACTAATATTTGATTAATTATCAACAAAACTCAATAAAAAGTACTGTGAAGATTGTTTACATACATAATAGGACAATTAAGAAAAAATGGAGTTTAGATTAATCCTGACATGTACTTATTTTGATTAAAGGACGCCTCTTAAAAAAGGAGAATATCCCTAAATAACGAAGGCTAACATGTTGGATCTATTCTGTCTTTTATGCAATCTCAAATACAGATAGCGGCCTATACTATTGCATTAGGTAATTCCTGTAATGGTAGATATAAGGATGTATGCCAATAATTTGCCAATAAATAGCAAACTCCCAGCGGTCCAAAATTTCGGTACCAGCGGGTTACCACGCCAATTATTAAAATTCCATTTAAGTGATTTCAGTGGGTCCACGAAATTATGTTTAGTACACAGAAACACAATTTCTTCTTTTTACACGACTGACCAAAAAAGGAGTGTTATGTTTTCAGGGTTCATGTATGTATGTAAGTATGTATGTATGTATGTATGTAAGTTTCTTTATTCCACCATAAGTCCTGAACGGCTTAACCGATTTTGATGTGAGAGGTATTTTTAGATACCTTGCATTCCTCCGAGTGACATAGGCTATATGACGTCACCATAAAAACAAAATGGCGGATTATATATGCGATAAATAGCAGACCAAAAAAAATAAAATTTGGTCAATCTTATTGAGTGGGGTATCAAATTGAAGGGCTATAAAAACCGATTTCAAAAATGTATATAACTTATATGTTTGTATGTACTTTTTGAGTAAAAACTCGTCAGTCGTGTTTTTTATTTTTAATAATTAGCTTGTTTATTAGTATGTTACTAATAAAAAAAAAACACTTTACACTAAGAAAGGAATTTTTGGAATTTCCACCTAATTCCTTTCTTAGTGCTCACTTAGACTATATAAAGAACCTCTGTGCGAAATTTCAAGTTTGTACGTTCAGAAAATATTCTAATAAGACAGATGTTGAGAGGTAAATAGCAAGAAAGTTACGAAATTATAGTTCGCGTATTGTATTATCTATCCACTTGACCATGAGGTCATATGCTATATGACTGCATGGTCAAGTGGATAGAGCATTCGTTATCTGGAGATTGTGGGTTTGATTCCCGATCTTAATCAGTCTAAGAAAAACGACTAACTATGATTTGCATTAATATTTTTACACGACTGACCAAAAAAGGAGTGTTATGTTTTCAGGGTTCATGTATGTATGTATGTAATTTCTTTATTCTACCATAAGTCCTGAAAGGCTTAACAGATTTTGATGTGAGAGGTACCTATTGTTAGATTCCTTGCATAAGCCCGAATGACATAGGCTATGTAAGTTGTCAGTCGTGTTTTTTATTTTTAAATAATTAGCTTGTTATTTTATTTATTTTATTTTATACTAGCTGTCGCCCGCGGCTTCGCCCGCGTGAGTTTCGCTTAGATGAAAAATCTCTCTTGGAGCTTTTCATCAGATGTTCCAGATCTTCAATTTTTATACCTCAGCAGAAAATGCTCATCAGGTTGAACGACTTTTAATAAGGCGCCATTTCCATATTTCTTATAGTGTAGCTGGTCTCTTGCAGTTCTTCATCAGATGTTCCAGATCTTCAATTTTTATACGTCATCAGAAAATGCTCATCAGGTTGAACGACTTTTGTTGAGGCACCATTTCCATGTTTCTTATAGTTTAGCTGTTCTGCTATGGTTCTTTATCAGGTGTTCCAGTTTTCAAAATCAATTATAGCCTATATGTTGCCCAGGCTTAATAGCTATACAACAAAAAAAGTTTCATTCAAATCCGTCCAGTAGTTTTTGCGTGAAACGCGTACATACATACAGACAGACAGACAGACAGACAGACAGACAAGAAATTCCAAAAAATGTTTTTTGCTTTCTATTATTCTTTTTAAGTGTCCCTCTATCCATTTCAGTTAAAAATACTAAATGTACAGACAAAATATTTTTACTGTTTTATTATATGTATAGATATAGATTTATGGCGATAGGTCTCTACCTCTCGCCACGATCGCACGATACGCACGGTACGGTGCGATCGCAACATTGCTAAGAGGCTTTTCTCTTAGCAATGTTGCGATAATACCCCCGAGGCTCTTGCCTAGCTTATTTAAAAGATTATCCGTCACTGTATCTATAACGGTGTATATATATCTATGTCAATGTCACTGTCGGCAACGCATCAGTGACCTTTTTAGGGTCGTTGGTGTCTATGGACTGCGGTGATTGCTTACCATCAGGCAACCCGCATGCTCGTTTGCCTACTATTCTATAAAAATATAAATAAATAAATAACGCATTCGAAAAAAAGAAGGACTATTATGATGTAATGGTATTCTCTATCAGTCAACCATTAACCAAAAAAAAGTAGTGACACATGTACACCTCTCTCTCTCTCTCTCAGCCGAAACACGTCCACTGCTGGACAAAGGCCTCCCCCAAGGGGATTAATACAAATATATATCCACACCTACTTTATACAAATATAATAAAACATAAATTATATAAATACATATTAAATCATTAGGATCCCGCCTTTGTTTTATGGGTCCGGCCGTTAGGCCCTCATTCCGCCACGCTCTCGGCCGCGACGCTCACGAATTTTAAAATTTGCTTGTCCTCGACGCTCTCGGCCGCGACGCTCACGATTTAATATTTTTTTGCAACTAACTTGAATGAGTACAGTTAAGAACAGAATTATTACAATTCAAATAAGTATTAAAAAGTAATGTATGTAGTAAACTCCATTTATTCTTACTAAATTCTTATATTATGATTGTTTTCTATTATTCTTAATAAATGGATTTTAGGTATGTTTGCCCGAAGTTTAGTTATAAAAAAATGGTATTCATGAATCAAGATACATATAATTTTAAACTGTAGATATAAAATCAGTAATTTCTGTTAGTGTAGACATTAGTTTATTTTCGTGTTAATTACGGTACAGTACAATGCTTTCCTCTATATTATTTCAATTTCGAAACTTTAAAAAATCAACAAAAATTATTTTAATAAATAAAAGACGGGGCAAGATGTCCTTTTTGGCATCTAAGTATATCGGTAGTAACCTTTCTATATTTTTGTTAATAATTTCATAAATGGTTTTGTTTTTTTATATACTTGGTGTATGTATAAAATTATTATTAATGGTAGTGTAAAAATACACATACACTTGGTTTATATGAAAATAATAAATAAAACGCAACATTTTTGTCCTCAACTGTACTTCCTCAAGTTACAAGTTAAAAAAAAGTTGATTTACAATCGTGGGCGTCGCGACCGAGAGCGTCCAGGACAAACAAATTTTTCAATTCGTGAGCGTCGCGGCCGAGTGCGTGGCGGATTGAGGGCGTAACGGCCGGACCCTGTTTTATTTCCTCTCTACTTATGTTGTTTTTGTATATGTATTTTCCTTAGTACAATAAAGTTATGCAACAACAACAAAATACATACTGATGATATCTTATATCTAATAAAAAGAATTAGATATAATAAAACTTTTCCAAAAAAGTGAACCGACTTCCATCATAAAACTTAAAATCATGAAATAACAATAAAGAAAAATGTATTAGCATGCTACCTACTGAATGAGGTGAAGTCGGTGCCAAGTGCAGGACTATGTAATTGTTTAGCTAGGCATTTTGTATATGTACCTACATGATTCTAATGTTAATTTAGATTATTTAATATTCAATTTGGCACCGACTTCACCTCATTCAGTAGGTAGCATGCTAATACATTTTTCTTTATTGTTATTTCATGATTTTAAGTTTTATGATGGAAGTCGGTTCACTTTTTGGAAAAAAAGTTTTATTTTATCATTTTTAGTGCTTCTACACCTTTTAATTTTCTTTAATAAAAACTTAAACTTATCTATCACTGGTGGCCGAAAATAAAGAATTAAGAATTCGAAACTTTTTATGTCAGTTTGATTTGAAATGTCAGAACATGTCAAATTGTCTATTATTTTTGGCACATAAATAGACCGTGAGCACGCGACGACCAAACCTTCCTTATTTTAAAAATGCTGAATATTTCTCTGCATGGTATATACGAGTAAAAAATATTAACGACTAGGTTTGAAGTTTGGATCTTAGTTGATTATGCAGGTAATATGGATAGCAAGGATGATTTTTATAGGTATAAAAAGCACCCTTGAGGCCTTCCAAAGTAATATTAAATTCAGCTTTTATAATAAAACAAATATAACTATAATTTAGTAAAGTTACAATGTCTGGCAGGGGTTTATATCTGCACCAATTGCCTGACAATGGATGGCGTGATTTCTTATATTATTAGGAATAAAATCTTTAAAAAACTTTACTTTAAGGAAATTGAGTTACCACTTTAAATGTTATTGCTACAAATAATCTGCCTAAGTAATCATGATCCAACTTTTATAGTCGCTAATCGCTATTTCTATGTTTGGAACATACACAGAAAATCTTTAGTTTTAATAAAATAAGGAAGGGCATGCTATCGCGGGCTTTTGCTCTACAATGCAATGTTGGTATTTTTATATTTTGTTAGGTATCTTTAAAAATACCGAACAGATTCTGACGTGGTTAAAATGGGACCAACTTGGGTATATACCATTACGAATAAAAAAAACAATTTCGGAAATCAGTCCACTGTAGGCGGAGAAATCGGCGAACATACATAAAAAAAAAACATACATACATCGAAACATATAACCTCCTCCTTTTTTGGGAAGTCGGTTGAAAAATAAAGACAAGGTAAGGAAAGATGTTTGGCTACATACCAAAAGAAATATATTATTGAAGGAAAGTCTTGGGGAAAATCCAACACGTGTATAATTTATATAGAGTAAGAGTATAATATAAGAAAAGATTGTATTGGTCTGAGGGTTTATCCATTTTGATATTTGTTAACGTTAGATATTGAGATAAACCCAATAGTAATAGACATACAGATAAGGAAAATACTGTAAACAAGAAAACGTAATTAATTTGCGATATTATTTCAGTTTTAGTCAAAAAAGGCGAAGTATAATCAGATAAGTGCACCGTTATGATGTAATTTGATCGTTGGAATGGCATCGTCACGCCAAGAAGAACAAAAAGTGCACGGTGAATTAAAAAAGTGAAAATTTTAATAAATATGAGCACCTTTTTGTATGTATACGACCTGAAGGAGCGGGAACTATTCGTCAAACCCACTAATATTATAAACGTGAAAGCTTCTATGAATACATGGATTTATATTGGTTGCACTACCACGCAAAAACTGAGGATTTTCATAAAATTGGTATATGGGTAGAGGGAAACCTAAAATAGCACAATGGTTATTTTTTAACTCGAATTCCCACAGGAGCGCAGCTTGTTATCCATATATACATATTATAAATTAAATCCCTACGTCCTGTCTGTCTTTCCAGTTCGCAATAAACTAAAAAACTGCTGAACGAATTTTTGTGTGGTTTTCATCGAGTTAAAAGTAAGGATTTAGTGTAAGTATAATTTATGCAGGCGAAGTCGCGGACAAGACTTAGTTATAAATGAGAAGCTTAGCTTAGCCGAGTTTTGCGTTCTTTTGAACCCTGAGGGTGCGAGTTTAACGACTTGTTTGTTCTTTGGGGAAAGTTTTCAGTTGGAATAAAATATGTTAACAGACTAATCAGCTTCTGCGAAAGTATTACCAACTGTTATCTATTCCACAGTTACAACTTACAAACTTTGCCGTATCTTAATTTCAGGGCCAAAATATGTGCCGAAAAGTAAATAATAGATTTTTTTTTAGCTACCAAGTCCTATTGCTAGGCAATTTGTCCAACTACTTCTATCGCTCGCTAGTTGTTGCCACTGCTGTATTAAAGGCTGACAATTCGTCAGACAACCTCTACCTCTCGTTACCTCTCGTTCTTTTGCCATTAAAAATTACTATTATCGCGTATTTTTGTAGTAAGTATTAGATATTTGCATACTAGCTTTGCTGTCTGGATGCGTGAATTTAATTTTTTACCTATTCCACCCTCTTCGGGGTGGATTTCCCAAAATTCCTTCTATCTACTTAAAGTTCATTTATTCATAATTGTCCCATTATGGAAACAATCTTACCATGTTATTTTATGATTTTACAACAATATAAATTAAAATAGACTTTTTAGGAAATTATACTTTCGTGGTTAATAAATGTTTTACTTTAGAATGTTTAGGTTTAAACTAATTTGATTTATTTTCAACAAAATGGAACAAGAGTACTGTGAAAATTGTTAACATAATAGGACTCTTATGAATAAATGGACTTTACAGCGGCTTCATCTCACGGCTCTTTTTCGTTAAGGTTAGTGTCTAAGTTTGTGTTTACATTTATCATACTATTTGAGGTGCAAGTCTCCTAACCGATATGTTTATGGTTCGGGTAAGGTTACAGTTACCGTCAAACTAAGGCGGTGCAACTCAGCCTGGTATAAACAATACAGACAAACACAAAGTTAATCTAACGTTACTCACGAGTTTGGATGTTCAAGTGATCGCTGTTCAAAAGGGTTGTATGGCTTTTCAGTCTTCGACGCTATACTGAGTGATGATTGGAAACCGGGGTAGCTTGTCAGCTCAGTCCTGGAAAAAAAAAAGAATTTTCAAAAATATCATGACAAAAATACAAAGTATTTTATTTTTAAAATTTCCAGTACTAGTGGTTCGCCATGAAATGAGACCTAGCGATTATTATTTTAAAAATATGAGTATATTAAAACTGCGTATATATCTCAAGAACGGCTGAACCATGGCTGAACCAATTTTGTTGCGCAACGAACTCAAAAATTATGGATAGTTGCTTCACGTATTCTTAATATCATCGAAATTAATTAAACGGTTCGAGAGTTATCGCGGAACATACATACATACATGCATACAAACAATGTGTTTTTGCCCCAACTTGAATATAGCCTTTGCTCGCTTCGCTCGCTCGGTCAAATAGGTATCTACTTACTATTACTAATGTCAATTCAAGTTTTTTTTGCAAACCTATAATGTACCAGTAGGTAACAGTATCATTTTACTATCATGTCATTAATACACCTACGGGATTAATCCGGAACCACGGATTTACTACGGAACCCTAAATAGAGCTATTGTCACTTTCGTCAGATAAGGTCATCGTGAGATCAGAACCGATTGTGGCCTTCCAGCTGGCACGGTTGGTAACTGTGACCGGGCTGATTGTGGCGAGATCTATTGTTGACCACGGATCACTGGCTAGATCAATAACATTTCATGTACAGTCAGATAAATATTAAAAAGTAATTTAACATTTTTGTCGATTTTTCAGAGATTGTGTATTTTTGTGTGCATGTTTTGTTATTATCATGAAAATAAATAAGACGACGTGTAATTAGTTCCATGGTTAACATTGAGAAGACTTGTCCTTTTAGATGTTTATTGTGTGCTTATAATGTGTCCTGACAGTTCGTGAACCTAAAAAACTAGTGGTTCGCCGCGAACCTCGCGATTATTATTTTAAAATATCTCAAAAACGGCTGAACCGATTTTGTTGCGCAACGAACTTAAAAATTCTATAGATAGTTGCTACACGTATTCTTAATATCATCGAAATTGATTCAACGGTTCGAGAGTTATCGCGGAACAAACATACATACATACTTACATACATACAAACAATGTTGTTTTCGCCCCAACTTGAATTATAGCCTTTATACTAGTCGTTCGCTGCGAACGTAGACCTCGCGACTATTAAAATACAATATTTATTTTCACAAAAAATTAAATATCTCAAAAATGGCTGGACCGATTTTGATGCCCAACGAACTTGAAAATTCTATTAACCATCCCTACATATATTCCAACTTTCATCAAAATCGGAACAACGGTTCGAGAGTTATCGCGGAACAAACATACATACATACATACATACATACATACAAACAAACAATGTGTTTTTCGCTCCAACTTGAATTATAGCCCTCGCTCGCTTCGCTCGCTCGGTCAATAAAGTATTAAATAATTTTAGTAACGAACTAAAACACACACACTAAAAGTTTTAGTGTCTTTAGGCTACTTGAGTAAAATCTGACACCAGTGTTTTTTAATAACACACTCGATAAGAAGAAGTGTCAGCGAATTTGGTGAAAAGTGTGAGCGAATTTGGTGAAATTGATGTGTGAAAAATGACATCAATGCCTTTGAAGAGTACTCTCATGCAATATTATAATTGACCATATTCTATAACTATACTCAAAGAATTTTCATTGGTTTTAGAAGCCAAAGCAGCATCATTAAATTTAAAGCGGGGCTCTTGTCGGTGGAGTTCCTTAAGTTTCACTCTTTTCATTGCCAACTGTTTCACTACCTGATACAACCCGACGCTAACTTTTTCCTTTATTTGTCCCATGAAACACTTAGCAACGGCGGATCCAGGATTTTTCTGGGGGGGCACAAGGACCGTGGCGGCAGACTATGCATGTTGGGGGTGCAACAAATCGACCTCCGTCCTGATGCTGTTGCACCCCCTTGAAACCAATCCTAAAGACTTGCTCTCACCACTGCAGACGGACCGGATTTGCAAACATATCAAGATTTAAACCAGTTATTTCTTAATTTGATTTGCATTGTTATGGAATTATCTCTCCACAGAGGTACACAAAAAATAGTTGGGGGAGGGGGTGGGGGGCACGTTTCTGTTATTTCTTTATTTGATATGCACTGTCATGGAATCTCCCTCCAAAGTAGGTACAAAAAAAGGGGTCTGGGGGGCATGTGCCCCCGTGCCCTCCCCCCTTAAATCCGCTACTGACACTTAGGGATCGTTATTAAGACCCAATTAGCTAGCTAAAGAAAATACTCAGGAACAGTAAAATGCGTGGGCGATGATTCAAGCATAACCCAAACTTGTTTTTGCCACAACTATATTATTTTATGCAAATTTTAGCCTCACACAACATACAAACACGAAAGTGGTTGAAAGTCAATTTAACCTGTAAAATTTGATTAGATACGAATAAATCGCAAAATAACAGAAGTTAATGGGTCCCAATATAGTCATAAAAGCGGCAAAATCACGCATCTCTCTCAGCCTAAAGACGTCCACTGCTGGACAAAGGCCTCCCCAAGGATTTTATCCGTGGGGGGTTTTGCCGTAATCGCCACGCTTGGCAGGCGGGTTGGCGATCGCAGTGTGATGGCATAGTACGCGGAAAGATGCTGCTGCCCATACTCTGGTGTTTTTAATCCCTTAGTCGCCTCTTACGACACCCACGGGAAGAGATGGGTTGGTGCTATTCTAGGGCCACACCACAGGCCAGACTTGACACTTATTCAGTTTCGTGTAAAGTGCTGAAGTGTCAAATCTAATATCGATTTTTCTCGAATAAAACACGGGACTTAAGCTCTTGAACCAATGTCGTTATTTAATTTTTGCGAAGTAAAGAAGTTTATTTTTGATTTTGACTAATTAAGCTAATAAGCGAGACTAAAATATTTTTTACAGCAATATAATGATTTGACTTTTTTCGACAAAAAAGGAGCAACGGCAACGGCAACGGTCGTTAATTCAAGCGCTCATTCAGGGTTCATGTATGTATGTTTGTATGCATGTAAGTTTCATTATTCCACCATAACTCCTGAACGGCTTAACAGATTTTGATGTGAGAGGTATTTTTAGATTCCTCTCAGTCCTCTGAATGACATAGGCTATGTGAGTTGTCAGTCGTGTTTTGTATTATTTAATAATTAGCTTGTATCAAACGTAATAATGCATTTTTTTCAGACCAGTTGATTGAAAGAGATCCATTGTTTCATTGGATCATTTTCTCTTTGAAAATTCTTTTACACGACTGACCAAAAAAAGGAGTGTTATGTTTTCAGGGTTCATGTATGTAGGTATGTAAGTATGTATGTATGTAAGTTTCTTTATTCCACCATAAGTCCTGAAAGGCTTAACAGATTTTGATGTGAGAGGTATTATTAGATTCCTTGCATTCCTCCAAGTGACATAGGTATAGAAGACATAGGCTATGATTGTGAGGTCAGTCGTGTTTTTTATTTTTTTTAATAATCAGCTTGTTTATACATCTATTAATATATTAATTCCATAAATGACTTACGTTGAATCAAAATTCTCCTTCATTTTGGTATCCTTTGACATCGAAACTTATCTGCAAAAATAAATGTCCTTAATTCAAATATAGATAATTCAACGAGAAATATGGGCTTGCTAAACATTACTACTCTTTATAAATAACATTTTTAATTATTTAAATTTTTCTTTCCCGCAAAAACGTTTTTATGATATTATTTCACGGTTATAGTCCTTGTTTAGAGAAATTAACGTAACAGTTTTTAAGGAAAAGAAAAATTAGAATAAATTAAAAAGCTCTATATTAATGAACATTATTATAATATTTACAGCTATAAAACATGTAAAAACTTGTAGTACTAATTTTAATACTGTCTTAAAATATAAAATATTAGCGAAAAAAAGAATTTTGAATTTTTGACACAATATTTCTTTGAAATCTTACGTGATGGGCGAAATTCATTACTAAAACACAAACACGTTTATTTATTACTAACCTATATTGAACACATATGAATCTATCAAAAAAAGCTAGTAGCTTTGAGAATATTTTTTTTTTTTTTAAATTTGTTAACTACTGTATTTTAAAATCAGAAAATTGGTAGTTAAAAACCAAAACTAATGCTTCCAACTTAATCTAAGGCACTCTTGCCACTTTACGTCTGACAATCTGTGCAGGTTTTTGTACAAAACATGTAAAGTGATTTATTGACGCATCTTATTTTGACAATATCCAATATCTTTACCCGATAGTGTATTTGTTTGTGATAGTATCACTGATTATATCAGATATACCTACATGATAACAGGTTTGGTCATATTTATCTCGATTCAGATCGCCACTTAGAAACCTTGACATGCATAGTTTTGTTACTAGCTGAGCCACGGAAAAGATAAACAGAAAGATTTTTAATTACAGGGTTCGGCCGAGCTTCCAGCGGTTGGCCTTATATTTTGATATATAGGGGTAGCGTAGTGTAACTATACTTAGTTGGATTATACTTATGTTGCGTATGGATGTGAGTATGACTAGCTGGAGACAGAGGATTATATGGAGAGAAAAGAATCAGAAGGTTGCGTCTCCTCTCTACTGCCGCGGAGTGGAGCAGAGCCTTTCACGGCCCTAGTGATATTTCAAATATGTCAGAGGGATTTTCAGAGACCCAAATAAAAAAAAAATAGTTCCAGATGAATTCTCATAGGTGGCGCTTAGTAAAAGGGGAGAACATTCAAAAGCAAAAATGCACGGGAATGGCATTAAAAAAAAAACCTAATAAAAATCATCTAAAAAGTATCAATATAGTGATTTGTGCAACAGTCAAACTGTTATGTGATTTTTTCTGCCTCTGGCTGACAATAAAAAGCGCACAATATAGGTACAGCCATTATTACAACTCGGCTTTCAATAAAACTCCATCTGTTGAGATATTTTTATACTGATTTTTTTTTCTTAATTAGCTGTCAGAAAAATCGCTCATTCCGCGTCAGTGAAAGCGCATCCCATAGACATAGAAAAAAATAAAGTAAAAAATAAAATAATATTTATTTATTTTATTTATTTATTTAATTCATATAACAATTTACAATATAATTGAACAGTGTACAATGTTTCATAAACCAGTTTTGGTTTTTCCGAACATTGGAATCGCCATAAATTTAGATAATATATAATAAAATAATAAGTTAAAGCCAAGTACAACACAATTTTTAGGGTTCCGTAGTCCGACAAGGAACCCTTATAAGATCGTTCAGTCCGTCCGTCCTAGTTAAAGAAGTAAGTAGTGGGTAGTTTATAAATATATCTTCTACCTATATGGCGACACACATATAAATATAAAGATAGTGGAATCGTACACAGGCTTCACATAAGATCTCCACTTATGTGAAGCACGGGGTACTTACAATCCCTCGTGATCCAACTGATAAATAATATTTAATGTATATTACCTACCTATCTATCTACATTACGAGTTATCTACTACACTTCTGAATACACTAGATTCCGATTTCCTATTGAAATAGCATACCTACTTCAAAATGGTTTTGTTGCAATTTAGACGCTCACCAAAAACAACACGGAATTGATTGACACGGATGTCGCATCCTTGTGCGTTCTCTACTGCATCTATCATGGGGAGTGCTTCGAGGAATTGTTCGACGTAATACCTGCAGCAAAATTTTCATCACCATACTGACGTCACAAGTTGAAGTTTCATCCATACCATCTGGATGACTGGTTGTCAACCACCGTTTTAAAAGACACTTCTTGCCACGTACGACTAATCTGTGGAATCAACTTCCTGCGGCGGTGTTTCCGAACCGATACGACATTGGAACCTTCAAAAAAGTGTCTTTTTGAAAGGCCGGCAACACTCTTGTAATACCCCTGGTGTTGCAGTAGTCCATGGGCAGCGGTGATCGCTTACCATCAGGTGACCCGCTTGCTTGTTTGCCGCCATATATTATAAAAAAAAAATTCTTTGAAAAGAAATTCGATCATTTGGGAGGGTCGTTCGTTGTGTTATCACTCTCTACCAAAGAGAACATTTAATCAGGAGATAGTTTCTAAATGTTTGACTTTGAAGTCCTTATTTATTTATCGAAACATTTGCAGCAAGAAATTAAATAACTAGGTATTTAATTTAAATTTGTATAAAATTTTGAATAGCACGTAGATTTTACAATTTCATTCAAAATAAATCATCATGGAAAGATACATCGAACCGAACAAATAATATAAAAAAATAGTATTGTTTTTGTTTGTTAACTTCGATAAATAAAAATATGAAATACTTACTTAAAATTAATTGAATTGTGTTTCTGTATGAAAAATATGTTTCATTCAAGTAAATATTCGTTGAAACAACAATTTGTTGCATATTTTCGACATAAAAATACAAAATTCGTGCAGTAGAAGAATTTAAAAATACCCCTGTGGGGGTGAATTGGGTAGTATTGTTTGTTTGTAAACTCTTTATTTCACATACACACAAGAAAAATAGAAAACATAGTGAAACAAAAAGAGAGGCGTACAATGGCGGACTTATACCAAAGGGATTTCTTCCAGTCAACCAAGTGTTTGAAAGGAATATTTGAATGAAATAAGAAGGGAAGCGTAAGGCAAAAAATCAGAAAAGAATAGAAGAACACGATAATACATAACATAAAACATGAACTACATAAACTACATACAAAAGTTATATCTAAAATATACATACACCAAAGTATACATAAATATATACAAAAAAAAATATACATATGCATAAATACATACACACTCAAATGTCTAAAGAAACTTTTGAGTTGAGATTTGAAGGAGGAAAGCGAAGGAGCCATCTTTATGTTAAGAGGAAGCTTGTTCCAAAGCTTTGCAGCACGCACATAGAAAGACAGAGCATAGATCCGAGTATTGTTATATTTTTATTTTTTATTTTTATATACAACTCAGTAGGCAAACAAGCATACGAACCGCGTGAGATGGTAAGCGGTTACCGTATCCTCTAGACGCTTGAAACACGACAAGGGTTAGGGTAGTTTTAGATTTTTTTATTACAATAAAATTAAAACAAATAAAAAAAATAATAAAAAATAAATTAATAATTTGTTATTAATTTAATTAATAATTATAATATACATAATTAATATTATTATTTAGTTATTATATAAAATTATATTATACTAGCTTTCGCCCGCGGCTCACAGTGAATCGCGTAGAACAACCTAGCCGTGAAAAATTATTTTGGCGTATTAAACACATAGAGGTAGCAAAAATTTTTTAATTTTATTTAGAGGCACTGACAGCTGAGGAAGCGGGATGACAGATATGGTTTTTACCTATGTTGGTGAAGGACAGGTAATATCTTCTGTGAATCCAATTTTCAGTAGACTTTGACAATCGAAGCTTAATGTGGAACTGATATTGTATTGTAAACAAACCTTATAAGTTAATTTATTCCCTTATTATTATAGATAAGCTTTTTAAAGATTCATCGAGTGAAAAAGGTGTAGTGTTATGATCTGAATTGTGATTCATCTTCTAATAGAAATGCCAATCAATACTCTTTTCACAGGTAAATGTTGTTTACAATAGTTGAATTTCAGTGAGCTTGTTCTGTTGATATACATCGATATGTTCGTCTCAATGATGTATTTTTCGTGTATTGTATTGTTTTCTTGTAAGAAAATGTATCATCGCATATTAAAAAGAACTATTTAAGAAAATATTGAGTATCGAAATATTAGCATTTTTCGAGGCAATTGCTAGGGTAGGATCAGTACCGGAGTTATAATTATCGATAAAAATTCAAAACAACATTTTCGGTTCAATATATAACTGAAAACTAAACTCCATTTATTCTTACCAGTCCTATCATGTAAGCACCATGTCTTTTGATGATTTTACAACAATATAAATTAAAATAGATTTTTTAGGATATTATTTTCGTGGTTAATAAATTTACTTTAGAATGTTTAGGTTTGAATTAATATTTGATTTATTTTCAACAAAATTCAACAAAAAGTACTGTGAAGAATGTTTACATGATAGGACTGGTAAGAATAAATGGATTTTAAGTAGTTCGAAACTTAGAAAAGGTTCAATTATCGTCAAGTACATTTTGCAAACAATATTTTCTTAGTGTTCACGACGGCACTTAGACGGCATACTGAACGGATTTGTTTTTGTATATCTTTGCTGATTTTCTACGGTTCAATAAGTAAAATCTTTAAATGTAAATATAGCCGTTCAGTATATAGGATATTTTTATGTAATAAGTTGATTGAATGTAAATAAAGATACCCTTTTCATCCTTAGACTAGCGAACTAGGCTAATATAGGTTAAATATGTACTAGTTGTTAAGTATTAAAGAGTATTTCCTTCTGTTGTTTTATTTTAGTTCATATATTTAGGCAAACTAATCATAGAAACACTAGAAACAGATAGGTAGAGACCTGAAAAGGTCTGTTTTCACTCATTGTAGACAGCAACTGCACACGATGTTAGCGTAGCGATGAACACGGGCGCTCTGACGCCGCGCCGAATGGCAGGCGTGGTTTTATTAAGAAGGGGTGGGGGGAAAGTTCATATTTATAGTCATTTACTCCGCGCTCGCTTGGAGCCTCCCCTGAGCATCGCCGCGTGACACAACTAGTCCTAGAATGTAGCCTAGAGTAAAATACACTTTGGTTTAAGCTGCCACATGTACCTAGATCTAAGGGTTAAGAGAAAATAAATTTGAAAGCTAGAGGGGTAGGCAGGGACCGCTGGCCAGCTCATTAATTAAAAATGTATAAAAGAACGCGCGGTTTCATACACCGCACAGTTTCAATTCAGTGCTCTCCGGGATCCAGAAATAGTGAAAAGTACCTAGTGCCTGGCTAGTGACCCTGCCCTCACCCTGGGGTTTTCATAGTGAATTCAATAGTGTTTTTATTTCCACCCAGTGTTAGTCACCTACTGTAGTCCTAGTGCGACAGTATCTAGTCACACCGCACACCCAAAACGGGAGCGGTAATTAGGCCCTCCCGTACAAAGTGGTCCTATCGAAGCCGGATAAAAAAGTAGTGAATCAGTGTGAATAAATGGACAGTACAGTAGTGTTTTTTAATTTTAAAATAAATAACAGTGCATAACAGTGTCAGTATAGTATATAACAGTATTTTAAAGTGAGTTACAGTGTCAGCCAGATTGGCAAAAAGAAAGTAATCAGTCCAGTGTCAGCCAGATCGGCATAAAGAAAGTAACCAGTCCAGTGTCAGCCAGATTGGCATAAAGAAAGTAATCAGTCCAGTGTCAGCCAGATCGGCATAAAGAAAGTAACCAGTCCAGTGTCAGCCAGATTGGCAAAGAGAAAGTAACAGTCGTCTACACCTTACATTAAGGCTAACCAGTGCTAAAAGTAAATAGTAGTCCAGTTTATAGACCGATGCCTGTAAAGTAAATAAACACTACAGTCTGTGAGTTTCCCCAAGTGGCGCGATTCGAGTGTAAAGTAACGCGTTGATGTACAGTGTTCCGAAAGGTGGGGAAGTCTCGAGTTAAGACTGTATACTGTGCCCTGTGTTTTTGAATTACACGAATACGTATAGAGACATGATGTTTATTGACTTCAAGTATTAACAGTGAGTATATAATCCAGTGTATAAACAAATAAGTGTCAAAGTAAATAAATGGACTGGCATATAGACTGTACGCGAATTTAAAGACTGATATTAGTAAACAATAGTGACTCTATAGACTGATTGCTGCTTTAAGTGACTGTTAATAGTAACCAGTGATAAAAATAATAAAGAATAGTAACTGTTAGTGCTGTTATATACTGTGAGGGCAAAATGGTGGTCACTAGAAGCCAGAAGGGTGACGAATCAGGTTCTTCTAACCCGGCGGGACCCGGAGAGCACCGGACTCATCAAGAACCTGCCGAACAAGTATTAATAGACGTTCAAAGAATACAGGGGTACAGAATGTGCCACGTCCGCCTGTATTGGAAGCTTTTTGGCAGCATCGGGCAGCGGTATTACTGCTAACCCTACTCGCATGGAAATAGGCGAGTCAGAAGAAGAGGTCGTCTCGTCCAGGGCAACAGAATCGTCTCAGGCGTTGCTGGAAGGATCAAGGCGATCAAATACGCTGAGGCCTAACGACGTTCGGTCACGCCGATCGGCGGCCTCCCGCAAGAAGCTCTCGCGGAGCTGGAGGCCAAAGAGAAGCTAGCCGAAAGCAGATTAAAGCAGGCCAAAGCTGAGGAGGAATTGCAAAGACTGGAAGCTTCAAAAAATGAGGTTAGATGACACATCTGAGGAAGAAGAAGATGATGAACTCGAGTCAGTGAGAATTCAGAATTGGATTGAAAGGACGCCATTAAGGAGTCAAGATATTGCACCGCCAATGGAAGACAAGGTTAAGGAGGTAGGAGGCAGCGCCGCAGCGACAAGATGAATATGTGCGGGAGATTGTTCGGGAACCAGTGATAGAGAAATGCACTGATGGGCCTACTCGTCAATCTCAAACTAATGTGGACGTCGCGACGCTCGCTACAGCTCTGGTTCAGGCAGCAAAAGGAAGCAGAGACCCTCCAAAGTATTTGCAAGAGTTACCATTCTTCAACGGCAATAGCAGCGAGTGGCTTGGGTTTAAGGCGGCCTATGAAGACTCACATAAGTTTTTCTCAGCGAGTGAAAACGTGTCAAGAATAAGAAGAAGTTTGAAAGGCACAGCTAAAGAAGCCGTCGGGTGCCTCTTATTCAGTCAATCTGACCCAAAGAAGATTATAGAAGCATTAGAAAGAAGATTCGGTCGACCGGAGTCACTCATACATGCGGAAATAGAGAAACTGAAGCATCTGCATAAGATAAGTGACAGTCCAAGAGAGTTGTGCGTCTTTGCAGGCGCAATAGATAACATAGTGGGAACAATAGAAGCCTTAAAGAAGTCTCACTATTTGTATAATCCAGAATTAGTCCGGATAGTGATTGAGAAACTAACGCCGATACTGAGAAACAAGTGGTATGATTATGTGGCGGTCAAGACAGAAGATATTCCAGATATAAAGAAGCTGTCTAACTTTCTCAATGAAGAAGCGGACAAGTGCGGAGCATACGCATTGCCTGAAATAGTGAAGGAAGATAGAAACTTTCAAGATAGGAGAAAGAGAAAAGAACAAGCCTTCACACTGAAGAAAGAAGTTTCAGAAAAGTGCCCCGCCTGTGAGAAACAACATTACCTAACAGATTGTGAGAAGTTCAAGCAAGCTACAACCGAAGAAAGGTGGTTGATATGTAAGAAGAATAACGTCTGTTTTCGGTGTATAAGAAGCAAACACAAGAGATTCGTCTGCAAAGCTCCAGTATGTGGACAAGATGGTTGTCAAATGAGGCATCACAAACTACTACACTATCAGAAGAAGGCAGCAACGCCAGAAGCTGTGACGTCAGCGAGGGAAGTCACCATGGCTACTGATCAACCGAGTTATCGACGGGCATATTTGAAGATTGTTCCCGTAGTGTTGACTGGCCCACTCACAAGCGTCGAGACATTCGCCTTGCTGGACGAAGGAAGCACCGTCACACTGATAGATGCATCCATTGCTGAAGTCATAGGAGCAGATGGGCCAAAGAAGACAATGTGGTTGCAGGGAATAAGCACAGAAGTGAGACACGAAAACAGCAAGATGCTTAGCTTCAAGATCAAAGGGAAATATGTTAAAGAAGTACATGAAGTCGAAGCGGTTCGTACGGTGGATCGTCTGAATTTCGCGTCTGACACAATAAGAAGAGAAGACATTGAAGATTGCGCTCACCTCACAGACATAGCAGAAGAAATCGTGTATGAGAGAGCGACGCCAAAGATACTTATTGGTCAAGATAATTGGCACCTGATAGTGACAAGGGAGCTACGTGTAGGGAAGAGAAAATCAACCTGTCGCGTCCTACACTCAATTAGGATGGGTACTGCATGGGTGTCAGAGCTCTACTACTGACACTATCGCCTTCTGTGGAAACCTGAAGCAGATGAAAAGGGATGAAGATATGGAAGAGCTTATCAAAGAACATTTCAAGCTGGAGTCACTTGGTATAGAAGCTAAGAAGCCAAGAGAAGATCCTGAGAGAAAAGCCCTCGACATTCTAGAAGAAAAGAGTCGTCGCCTACCCGAGGGGAGATATGAGACTGGCATGCTGTGGAAGGATAAAGATTTCGTCATTCCCAACAACTATCCACAGGCTGAGAAACGGCTTCATTTATTGGAGAAAAAGCTGGATCGTGATGAGGACCTCAAGGAGAAATACAAAGATCGTATGCAGAACCTACTCAAGTCAGGGTATGCTGAACCGGCACCCGCATCTCCAAAACAAGGTAGAACATGGTACCTTCCTCACTTTCCAGTGATCAATCCAGCCAAGCCTCACAAACCACCAAGATTGGTTCACGACGCAGCAGCCAAGTTCGCCGGGATGAGCCTCAACGACATGCTTCTATCCGGGCCAGATCTACTCCAGTCCCTACCAGGGGTAATTATGAGGTTCCGTCAATATCCATATGCAGTATCGGCGGACATCAAAGAAATGTTTATGCAGATAAAGATAAGAGAAGAAGATCGCGACACACTTCGGTTTCTATGGAGAGATGACCGGCGGGAGGGCGAACCAGATGAATTTCGCATGACATCGGTCATTTTCGGAGCAACATCGTCACCATGCACCGCTCTATATGTTAAAAACAGGAATGCAGAGGACTACCAGGAACAATACCCGCACGCAGCAGAGGCAATAAAGAAGAATCATTATATGGATGATTACTTACAAAGTTTTGTCACTATAGAAGAAGCCATAGAGACGACGAAAGCGGTTGACTATGTACATAAACAAGCAGGATTCGTGCTCAACGGTTGGACTTCGAACAAACAAGAGATACTAGTAGAAGTTGAGCCCGAGAAACACTCCAATTTCAACGTGATAATCGGAGGAAAAGAAACAGAGAAAGCTCTAGGGCTTCAGTGGAACGTCCAAGAAGATTGCTTCAGCTTCAAAATCAACAGGATGAAGACACCAGAAGAAGTCATCCAGAACGAGAGAAAACCGTCCAAAAGGGAAGCACTCAGCATCATCATGGCGCTCTTCGATCCCTTGGGTTATATATCTCCGATAACCATGCCAGCAAAGAGGATTTTCCAGGACACTTGGCGATATACCATCGGTTGGGACGAACCAATTCCAGAAGAACTCTGGCCAAGATGGCAGAAGTGGATGAGAAGTCTATTCAGCATAGAAAACCTGAGGATACCGCGGTGCTACGATTACAGAGCATCGACGCGCCGTCAACTACACACCTTTGTTGACGCAAGTGAGGAAGCTTATGCAGCCGCTGTATACTGGCGCTCCGAGAACAACGATGGCAGTATAACGGTAGCATTGGCAGCCGCGAAAAGCAAGGTGACACCGCTGAAACCTATCTCCATACCACGGCTGGAGCTACAGGCAGCACTTCTGGGGGCAAGATTGGCGCATACTGTCCTGGAGGAGCATGAGTTCGAGGTGGAAAAGAAAATATATTGGAGTGATTCACGCACGGCCTTAGCGTGGATACGATCGGAACCAAGAGCCTACAAAACGTTCGTCGCTCACAGATTGGCAGAGATTGAAGATACCACTAAGAAAAATGAATGGAGGTGGCTGCCGACAAAGGAAAACGTGGCTGATGATGCGACGAGGTCAACACCCAACGAGTTTGATCATAATCATCGATGGTTCAAGGGACCAGCGTTTCTCACGTTACCAGAAGACCAATGGCCAGTAGAAGTATCAATTGAAGTTCCTGAAGACGACATAGAAAGGAAACCACTGAGATGTCACTTGGAGAGGGAACAACAATATCCCTATCTACCACAGATAGATAGATTTTCAAAGTGGACAAGACTGATAAGAGCAACAGCCTACGTCCTGCTATTCATCCAGAAGTTGTCAACGAAGAGGGCAATGGCAACAAGGAAAAGGACCAAGAAGACAGCAGAGAAGGATCCTACCTGGGCGAGAAACAAGAAGAAAGAAGTCTCCTTGCCTAGACCTAAAAAGCAGCTCGACCCATCAAAGGAAATACGAAGAATTGTCGGCATATCTATTAATGAGAGCCGAAAAGATGTGGATAGAAGCCAGCCAAGAGGATTCCTTCCCGTAAAGAAAAAATCAGGGTGAGAAACGGTGAGAAACCTGCCGGAGAAGATAGATTAGCTAGTCTCAACACATATATCGACGAAGAAGGCATCTTGAGACTCCGAGGGAGAGTTGCTGCAGCGAGAAACATAAGTGAAGACCAAATCAACCCTCCAGTATTAGACGGGAAGCATCGCTACACCAAGTTATACGTTCAATATGTGCACGAGAAACTCCATCACGGCGGAGTTGAGCTGGTAGTGAACGAGCTACGGCAACGAGTCTGGATAATCCGAATCAGGCCAGAAGTTCGCAGTGTCATCAAATCTTGCATCTTCATGCAGGATAAGAAGAACAAAACCATTACATCCAGTGACGGGAGATTTGCCACCTGCACGACTAGCTCATCACGCACGTCCGTTCACCTTTACTGGCCTGGACTATTTTGGGCCCATGGAAGTCACCGTTGGACGTCCGAAAGAGAAGCGATATGGAGCGTTGTTCACCTGCATGACGTCGCGAGCCATTCATATCGAGATTGCTCACTCGCTCAGCACGGATTCTGCGATAGCGGCACTCCGGAGGTTCATAGCAAGAAGAGGATGTCCGAAAGAGATGTGGAGCGACAACGCCACATGCTTCAAAGGTGCAGAAAAGGAGTTAGCAGAAGCCGCCTTAGAAGGTCTACAGCATGAGGTCGTCACGCACCAGATACATTGGCGATACATCCCCCTGCTTCTCCATTCATGGGGGAGCGTGGGAAAGGATGGTGCGCGCGGTGAAAGAAGCTCTCAAGACTACGCTACACGAGAAGTACCCGTCAGATGAGACACTCGCCACTCTACTTGCAGAAGTAGAAAACACCGTGAATTCGAGACCCTTAACCCATGTCTCAGTCTCTCCTGATGAACCTGAAGCTCTTACTCCTAACCATATCCTTGTGGGTCCCAATAGTCATGTTCCTCCTCCGGGGTACTTTGGGGTGGAAGACGTCAACGCCAGACAACAATGGAGAAGAGCCCAAGCCCTAGCTGACATATTCTGGAGAAGATGGGTGCGCGAGTACCTGCCCATACTGCAGCACCGGCGGGAGCCATTCAACCCGTCCAAACCACCTGAGGTCGGAGACTTCGTGGTCATCTGCGACGCCAACTTACCGAGAAACACATGGCCGAAGGGGAGGATCGTGCGAGTCTACCCAGGTGCCGACGGAGAGGTGCGAGTCGTCGACGTCCAGGTTGGAGAGCGGCCGGGTGTTACAACGTCCAACCAAGAAGATCGTCGTGATCCCAGAGGTATCGCCGGGCGGCGACGGCGGGAGAAATGTTCACGACGGCACTTAGACGGCATACTGAACGGATTTGTTTTTGTATATCTTTGCTGATTTTCTACGGTTCAATAAGTAAAATCTTTAAATGTAAATATAGCCGTTCAGTATATAGGATATTTTTATGTAATAAGTTGATTGAATGT
The DNA here is from genome assembly GCA_018467065.1 of Ephestia elutella. NCBI lineage: Eukaryota > Metazoa > Arthropoda > Insecta > Lepidoptera > Pyralidae > Ephestia > Ephestia elutella. Next base: position 4,277,196 of record CM031576.1, on the reverse strand, counting down.
AAATAAAGATACCCTTTTTCATCCTTAGACTAGCGAACTAGGCTAATATAGGTTAAATATGTACTAGTTGTTAAGTATTAAAGAGTATTTCCTTCTGTTGTTTTATTTTAGTTCATATATTTAGGCAAACTAATCATAGAAACACTAGAAACAGATAGGTAGAGACCTGAAAAGGTCTGTTTTCACTCATTGTAGACAGCAACTGCACACGATGTTAGCGTAGCGATGAACACGGGCGCTCTGACGCCGCGCCGAATGGCAGGCGTGGTTTTATTAAGAAGGGGTGGGGGGAAAGTTCATATTTATAGTCATTTACTCCGCGCTCGCTTGGAGCCTCCCCTGAGCATCGCCGCGTGACACAACTAGTCCTAGAATGTAGCCTAGAGTAAAATACACTTTGGTTTAAGCTGCCACATGTACCTAGATCTAAGGGTTAAGAGAAAATAAATTTGAAAGCTAGAGGGGTAGGCAGGGACCGCTGGCCAGCTCATTAATTAAAAATGTATAAAAGAACGCGCGGTTTCATACACCGCACAGTTTCAATTCAGTGCTCTCCGGGATCCAGAAATAGTGAAAAGTACCTAGTGCCTGGCTAGTGACCCTGCCCTCACCCTGGGGTTTTCATAGTGAATTCAATAGTGTTTTTATTTCCACCCAGTGTTAGTCACCTACTGTAGTCCTAGTGCGACAGTATCTAGTCACACCGCACACCCAAAACGGGAGCGGTAATTAGGCCCTCCCGTACACTTATAAATACATACTTCTCTTCGATTTCAGAATCACCACTGGATCGGCAGCGACGCCACACTTGGCTTAAAATAATTAAAAATGCAACTTGGATAATGCAACCAAATTAAGGATCTCGTATATGTAGTCGACACTTCGACAACAACGACTTTTACATTGCTGGTGGCAAGATACGATTAAGAAAATCCGCTATACCAACTATGTTTGTAACTAACTTTCATGCCCTAATTTAAAGGGTGGGAGTGATTTACTACTATTATATGCTGAGAATTTTGTTTATCTGGTTTATTCCAAACCCTAGTTATGAGGGTTCAAAAATTACGAAGCGCTTCGAGAAAAGGCAGATAGTGCTCTTGCGCTTCATTTGGCTTCTCTTGGATGACTTTTTATTTCGACTATTTGGCTTGTCTTGGATGACTTTGATTTTGACTTTTGCTCTTCGAAAACATTGCAATTTTAAAAGAGCAGTTCGTTGAGACTATATTATGTAATTACCATTACTGATGACTGATATGACCTATTACTGTGCCCACGACTTCGTCCGCCCATTAATTATTATTGTTAATACGAGTATTAATATCATCAAGACGAATGGAAAAAAAGGAATGGTTTTCTATTTTTTTTCCATATCTCTCATGAATAGTCACCGACTGGTTACAGTTTTTTTATATGTATAGACCATATGTATGTACACATAGATATAAAAATAAATATTTAATTTTGATTAAATCCAATCTTTATTTTTATTACAAACCTCATTGTGTAGAAAATAATCAAAATTATACGTCATAGGATATATTACCGTAAATGTTGCGATTTTTCGCATAATTTGTTTTTCAGACAGGAATCAAATCCTATGGGGTATCTACTTCCCATTGATTAAAATTGTGAAATTTGGCAACAAAGGTACTACTGGCACTATCCAAGCCTCTTCAGTATTGGCATGTAGAGGCACCGGGGTGTTTTTAGTGGGTCCAAGTCCCACACTATTGAGATATGAAGCGGTATGCGAAGGCATTTTCACCTCGATAAAAAAAGGTTTTTGTTTATGTAGTATCGATACAAAATGTCGATGCTTAGTTGTAAAGTCACATCACTTTCATACACTGTCATTAAATTTGGAAAACGTTTTTCGGCTTCATTTGACAACCAAGCTTATCAGTCTATTAAAGAATGATTTTTTTTTTCTATGTCTATGATTAAACAGCTCTTATTAGTTAATTACATTATATTTAGCCTTTATAGTTAGCTATTGACGTATTTTATTGTTGGGAATGAGTAAAAAAAAAAACATTGGTACTTAAATACCCATGTAATTGAAATGATAGTTGAATAACAGTGAGGGAATCATTCACTAATCACCATAATTATTATAAATAAGTAAAGCAGACAGGTATAAAGTTTAAACAATGAAACAGATTGTGTTCAAAAATATTTTTTTAATTAAATTTACGTCATTAAAAACTTTAGCTCAAAAAAAACTGAAAGTAGTACACAATTTATTCATCTTCATCTGATTCGGTACAGACTCATGTATCTGGGTCGTGATAGCAATCCTGCTCTGCTGTCATCTGTTGCTCAATTTATGTAGCTGGGAGTGATACTGGGTTGAAAAGTTGTGATTTTGGATAAAATAGTTCTGATATTTTTGCAAAGGGCTTACATCGATTACTGGATCAGAGGAAAGCAAGAGCATGTTCAGAAGATCCCTATTGGTTTGAATGTTAAATCTTTTACATGTATTCGAAATCCTAAAACGCCGATAATCTTTATTCCTACACTCCTGAGCTTCTTCAGAAAACTGGCTAATTGGGAGAATGCACGATCCTATGACATCTCTTTCGTGATGTAAAGTTTTTCTGGTCTGCTAGGAGTCTTAGTAATTTCAGATTCATCTGCAGAATCCTCACAACCTAAAGCAGTGAAGTTAATAACTTCGCCCTCCAGCCACTCCTTCTTCTTCAACATAAATCTTAGAAAAAATACCATTGATTTCACTTATATCATTTTTCTATCACATGATCAAGACAAGAAGTGACCAATTAAGTAATGTTGAAGGCATCAAGTATTTTAGTATAAATAATATTTATTGTCTTTGTGTGATCAACAAAATTTAAATTTTTTCCCAATTTTCGATTTAATACTATGCAAATATGTACTCTTGCAAGATTTGAGATCCTATTTATGAATAATAAAGCATAAAATAGCTTTATTGCGATTATTTTGGCTGTAGATTTCATGTAATTCAAAGAATTCCGTTCGGGCCAAAAAAATACCTCCTATCTAAAAAAAATAAAAAAAATATGATGCAAAGTCGTGTGAAATGTACTGACATAAAAAAATGAAAGTATATAACATAAGCTTTCATTTGTGGTAGAAATTGTAATGACACTTTGGTATACTCATAATTAGATTGTCTAAAATATATAAGAAAATTGACTTATTTCGTAAAAAAAGAAAACACCATTTTTCAACTCTCATAAACAAAATTATAACTAGTTAACGGGTTAAATAAAAATAGTATCAATAAGTACACACCTTCAAAACTGTCTCTCATTTTTATCAAAATTTTAGGACACTCAAAAATATAAATAATAAATGTTCCCGTAAGATGCGTCGAATCCAAATTGATGACATGTTTAATGCAGTTTTGTTTATATACCCACTTTGAGCGCTCATTACTCGGTGGTGATAGAAGTTAGGTGATTAGCAAATGCATTTTTTTAATCGGTGGACTATCAGGAATCATAATTGAGATGTCATTGACCGCAGTATTGGGTTGACTTTTTCGCGGCTAAATTGGGCAAACAGTTCACTGTGCGGCTTCGCCCGCGTGTATTTCACGGGAACCGTACCTTTTCCCGGGATAAAAGGTACCCTATGTCCTTCTCCGCCTTCCTACTTCCAGCTATGTGTATGCGAAATTTCAGGAAGATTGGTTCAGTAGATGAAGCGTGAAGAGGTAACAAACAAACAAACAAATTCACTTTCGCATTTATAATATTAGTTAGGATTATTAATTTATTTAATTTATCATTAATTTTATATTAAATTAGCTCTAATTTGTACTGAATCATAAGTGTCATTGATGTTTACAGCTGAGAAAACTAGAGTAGACCATCGTCTCATGTTAGAGTACCTACCTACTGAATATTTTAATTTTATCCAAGGAGAATACTATTGTATCCTCCTTAGTGTTATCTTTCCTTCCTACGAGGAAGACTTTAGTTTAAACACACCATTAGTTTAGTGAGATATTGTTTATTTTCAAGGAAGTTATAAGGAAAATGTTTTCCTTTTGTAACTTCCTAAGGTCTACTTTGTAAGCGTCTGTGTGTTTGTATGCGCATCATATAAAAAATACTGAACGAGTTTTGATTCGGTTTTCACTGTTAGGCTTTATCTTGATAATGCTCTGCTTAGAACGTGTAATATTGATAGTAAATTACGCGCAGAGAAAGTCGCGGGCAAAAACTAGTGCGGGTTTTAAAATTCACTCTTTTAATTTTAACCTTCAATGTTCAATGGCCATTTCCGAGATTTGATTGGTATGTACAAAATTCGATTATTTAGGTGAAATGCGTGAAAACGAAATTAACGCGGGTGAAGCCGAGGACAAAAATTACGTGATATATTTAAAATTATTTTCAAAAAACTACAGAATATATGTAGGTATCTACTTTTAGCTTTGATACATATAATACACTGTGATTATATAATTGACCGAGCGAGCGAAGCGAGCGAGGGCTATAATTCAAGTTGGGGCGAAAACACATTGTTTGTATGTATGTATGTATGTTTGTTCCGCGATAACTCTCGAACCGTTGAAATAATTTCGATGATATTAAGAATACGTGTAGCAACTATCCATAGAATTTTTAAGTTCGTTGCGCAACAAAATCGGTTCAGCCGTTTTAGAGAAATACGCATTTTCATGAAAATAAATATTGCTCTATAACTTTTAAACCGTTATTCAGATTTGGATGAAACTTCACAAATCACGAGATATTATCACTATTTTTTTCATGTATATTGTATATCAAAATTGTTTCACCAGTTTAAGAGATATTGAGTTAAAACCGGAATCGTTCATTTTCGTATCAGCGACATCTAGTGACATTTTTGTACATGTATTTATGTTCCGTGATAATTATCAAAACGATGAATTAATTTCGTTGATATGAGGAATGCGTAAAACAAGTATTCCTAGAATTTTTAAGTTCTTTGCGCATCTTTTATTATAGATATATTGAGTTAAAACATAAATCGTTCATTTTCGTATCAGCGACATCTAGTGACATTTTTGTATATGTATTTATTTTCCACGATAAATTATCAAAAGGTTAAATTAATTTCGTGGAATGCGTGTAGCAAGTATTTTGCCCGCGACTTCGCCCGCGTAAATTTCCCACGGGAACAGTGCTTTTTCCTGGGATGAAAGGTACGGTGGCCCACATAGAAAACCTAAGACCGCTGCACCTGAAATACAATCGACTATAGAAGATTGGTTCAGTAGATAAAGCGTGAAGAGGTAACAAACAAACAAACTCACTTTCGCATTTATAATATTCGTTAGTATTGGATTAAGATACAGTATCACGATATTTTCCTTTACGTATGAATTCATCTAGCCGTTAAACGTAGGTATTTTAGGGAAAATAAATATTTCTCTATAATTTTGTAACTGATAATGAGATTTGGATGAAACTAAACATTTTTTGAGATGAGTATTGCTATATTTCTCATTTATATTGAACTAGCTTTCGCCTGCGGCTTTGCCCGCGTAAATTTTCTACGGGAACCATGCCTTTTCCCAGGATGAAAGGTACGCTATGTCCTTCTCCGTACTTCTAACTATGTGTTTGCAGAAATGTCAGGAAGATTGGTTCAGTAGATAAAGCGTGAAGAGGTAACAAACAAACAAATAAACGAACAAACAAACAAACTCACTTTCCCGTTTATAATATTAGTTAGGATTAGCTATTGCCCGCGGCATCGCCTGCGTGAATTTAGCTTAGATAAAAAAAAAAAATGTGTTCCAAACTGTACATAGTTCAGCAGAAAATGCTTATCATGTTGAACGATTTTCACTAAGGCGCCACTTCCATATATCTTATAAAGTAGCTGAACTCTTGGAGTTCTTCATCAGATGTTCCAGATCTTAGATTTTTATCGTCAACAGAAAATGCTCGTCAGATTGATTAACTTTTGCTAAGGTACCATTTCCATATTTCTTATAGTTCAGCTGTTCTGTTATGGTTCTTCATCAGGTGTTCCAGTTTTCAAAATAAATTAAAGCCTTTATGTTGCCCAGGCTTAATAGCTATACAACAAAAAAGTTTCATTCAAATCTGTCCAGTAGTTTTTGCGTGAGCGTTTTACGCAAAAACTGCTGGACTACATACAGACTGACAGACAAACAGACAAAAATTTCCAAAAAAATATTTTTGCTTTCTATTACTCTTTATAAGTATCCCTCTATCAATTTTAGTCAAAAATATTAAATGTACAGACAAAATATTTTTACTGTTTTATTATGTATAGATTAGGATATCAAAATTGTTGAAACAGTTTCCGTGATATTGAGCTGAAACCTGAAACGTGACGAAATATTACTGTAATGTTTTCAAAAACAGTTATATTCTCCTTAGATGAAGCTTGAGGATGTATACTCGATTATAAATCACTTACTTTGGATAAAGTAGTCGTGGACATTGGCGTAAAAGAGTTGGCAGCCGGATGTACATACGTAGCTCTTTCGAGATCAAAATGGTTCACAGATATTATATTTGATCCAGGTTTTGATTATATCCGCTTGGAAATAATTAAAAAAATGAAGTTGTTGCAGCTCAGAATAGATGAAGAAAAAAGGTTGAAAAATCTGTTCTCCTTAACCGCGCAATAACTGAATAATTTAATGCGTTGCGCCTTACATTTTTGTTTTAACAGAATCCCGTATTTTACTTAAAATTCTAATGCGTTCAGTAAATTTACGTTCTCATATTTTTAATAAATAATAACCGCGAGGTCTAAGTTCGCGGCGAACTACTAGTAGTTAGTGTTCGACTTGAAAAATGCCTTCTTTGAAACTTGGCCTTCAAAGAAAGGATTTTTTAAAAGATTTTTTGATTTTTATTTGATTTTACTAAACATTATATTACCAGAGTTACTACTAGTAGTCTATCTCTTTAGTCGTATTTCCTCATGACTGAGGGTCGTGGTCATTGTATGGAATGATACACACAACGACTCTTTTGGCAATGTTAAGGGAGTTGGTTGCCATTGCCCTCTCCATTTCAAACACTAGCTGATAATCATCAAACATCGTGAGGAAACCTCACGATGTTTTCCTTCACCGGAAGCAAGTAGTAGCACTGGTTAAAAGCCATTCAGTCCAGTAGTAACAACCATTGTTCATTCATCACATTGGCAGAAAAGGATAAAAAACAATTATTGCATTATTATGGTCATGAAAATAATGTTGTTTCCAAAGATGGCCTACGTTTTGACGTAAGTCAACTCTGGCACGTCATACTCAAAGCCTCGATGGTTGAGTAGTTAAGACATCCACCGAGTTAGTAGTTAAGGTTCCAGGTTTGAATCTTACTCGTGCCTCATGAGTTTTATTAATCTGACATAAAGCACCAACCTTTTTTTTAATCTTTGTTTTTTAAGGCTTTTGTTTTTATAAATATTTCAGAAAAAAACCATCAAGCTTCCGATGAAGGAAAACATCGTGAGGAAACCTGCGCTTAAGTTGATAATTTATTAACTAGTGTGTGAAATGGAGAAGGCAATTGTCACTCCGCTCCATAAACATTGCGAAGATAAAATTTGCATGTGTTTTATTCCACGTGATTTCATTTCAGCCATGAAGAATACGTTGATGTCTCAAAGATTTGGTTAAAATAAATTTTATATACTTTTTATATAATTTCAATAATACTTTGAAGTCAAAATTATTATGCTCAGTAAACCTTCACTGGCGTATTTCATCAATTTACAATTCGCCGCGAACATAGATCCCGCGGCCTTTTTGATTTATTAGCAAAAATCGTGAATGGCCATGGTCCTCTTTATTATTATTTTGATCTATTTTTATTGAATATTCATGCAATATTAAACTTGGTTAAAGACATACACTTTATTAATTAATAAATTTTACCAGTGCAAAATTGGTCAGTTTTTGAAGTACGCAAGAACTACTTACTGGATGAAATTTGATGACAGGTGAACTTAAAATACGGGGACAAATAATCGCAATCACAATATAGTAAAGATACGTAAAAAAATATTCCGATTTTTACAAGAAACATTACATAGAAACTACTTTACTCTCTATATTTAATTACAAGTTGTAGTTTTAACTAAAACTAACTAAAATATAAAGTAAAACTAGTAAAACTTAAAAAACTAAACTTATAACTTAAAAAAAACTAATAAAAATATATAAAATACTAGCTTTTTCCCGCGGCTTCGCCCGCGTGAATTTCCCACAGGAAAAGTGCTTTTTCCCGGGATGAAAGGTACCCTTTGTCCTTCTTCGTACTTTTAACTATGTGTATACAAATTTTCAGGAAGATTGGTTCAGTAGATGAAGCGGGAAGAGGTAACAAACAAACAAACAAACTCACTTTTGCATTTATAATATTAGTTAGGATACGTTAAATTAAATAGTAGTTAAATAATAATAGTTAAATAAAACTTAAAAAAACTAAACTTATAGGTAACTTAAAAAAAATAAAATAAAAATAATACAATATATAGTTCATAAATTAGTAATAATGTACAAAACACGACGTATGTTGAAATATTGATAGGTAAACATATTCATCACCTGTGGATACAATATGTCAAAAATACTACAAATACGTTGAATTATTGTATAAGAAACAAAGTATAACAATAAAGTATGTCTTCCAACTCCGTATATTCCTTTAATTATTAAGTTAGCATTTGAATCATAAAGAATATGTAAATGTCAAACAGAATCAATTCGTTACATACGTTTCGGAGTAAAGCAAACAGAAAAACAGAAATTAATATACCTATTTCTTTAATTATTTGTGGAAGGTCCTTAAGAGGTATATGCTATTACGATTAGCTATTAAGCTATATTATATACATTTTTTTTCTTATTTGTAACTTGCCGTTAAACTGCTCAGCAGTTTGGCAAAATTTTAAACAAGTAAAAATGTATTTTGTTTCTATGTGAAAAAAAAAAATTCTCTCTTCGTTTTTCAGGTATTATTTAGAATATTATGTAAATGTAGGTAGGTATATGAATAAATTCTTATTTAATAATACCAGAGGCAATGTATAATATAGTAGTCCTTATTTTAGACTTTTAAATTAATAACTCAGCAAATTGCCATTCGATTAAAAATCCTTGTATGGCCGGTAACATTTATACATGTACACGTCGAAACCATCAAAGTCAAAGTCAACATTTTTTATTGAAACTTGGCCTTCAAAGTAGGCTCTTTTTCACGTCGTAAAACTAATTATTTATCATAATATATTATGTCTCAAAGCTACAAACTACTAGCATTTCGGAACAACCACTGCTGAGAAGAAATGCCGAAAGAAACTCATGAAACAGTCTTGGCCATCGGTTTGAAATGTTTCTTTTAAGAAAGTGTTTATACCATTTCAATTTAATATGATATTTTTGAAAATCAATGTACTTTTTCAGTTAGTTTAGTACCTATATATTTTAGTTTTTTGTTCTTTTATTCTTAACTAGCTTTCGCCCGCGTGAATTTCCCATGGGAACAGTGCTTTTTCCCGGGATGAAAGGTAAAGGTGAAACCCTATGTCCTTCTCCGTACTTCCAGCTATGTGTATGCGAAATTTCAGGAAGATTGGTTCAGTAGATAAAGCGTGAAGAGGTAACAAACAAACTCACTTACGCATTTATAATATTAGTTAGGATTAGGATTAATATGTAACTAATGTGTTCTTGATAAGTACCTGAGATATATTATTATTAAGTATTAAATGACAAAAAAACTTTTTATACAAACAAGTAAGATAAGTAGGTAAGATGAGCTGATTTCTCAGTATCGATGTGAAGATATTGTGTTTACTTACCCAATTTTTTATCTGCCTAAATTTCGTTGAAAAGTTTTTGAAAATATTAGTAATGAGAAAAATAATCTAATCTGTTCTTCTTCGAAGAACCTAAGAAATAAATAAACTGCTTATGTTGAAATGTTACCAAATTATTTAGATATTTAAAAAAAACCTCAGTTTTGCGAATTATATCGTATAACATTACATGTACTTATAAAAAAAAAAACAAACCTTATAAATTTCGAAAACACACACTCACATTAATTATTCAACTATTATTATATTATGAGTTCGAAGTCATAATATTTATTTATTATTTTTTAATATAAAAAAATAAAATAAAAACAAAATCAATGGTGTTTGCAAGACATTTAGATATAGACTAACCAACGCTCGGGTTGATCAATTGCACTGTATTGTGACAAATTATTAAGTCCACACAAAAATGAACTCTATTGCATGCCAAAAGAGTCTGTTATTGTTTGACGACACATTATCTGTCAAGGTCGAAACGCAAGCGTGTTTAAAGGTTTCAAAGCCTGCGAGGAAATTAAACATCTTTTGAAATAGAATTTAATAAAGAACCGATGCTAATTAATGAGGTATTAGAAGTACATAAAGAGCACTTTTACTTTTTCAGTGACATTTTATTAATTTATAAATTTGACATTTCATTTAAATATTCAATGTATATTCGTCCACATACACAGTCATTTAATTGTAAGACATATGTTGTAAAGTGACGTCTTTGGAGAAAATGCAGCAGTGGAGTTTGTTGCGCCGCCTCTTCTCCACTTGCGCTTTGGAGGCGGTGGTAACCTTAGCTTTAAGTAATTTTATGACGTCAACTAACTAAAAACAAGAATTTGACGATTTATAAGTGCTATTTTTAAGCCTATAAAAACAAAAAGTATAGTAGGTAACAGAGCAAAAACAAATGAGGTAGGATTTTATGAGGAAAAGAGGTAGTAGCCAAGTTGTCAAAACACACTCGACTTATGTCAAGTAGTGTTGGTTCTAATCTCACGTAAACCTATACTTTCGATATTGTATGTAAAGTCTGTTTATTCTTAATTTTCTTACTATGTAAACAATCTTACCATGTACTTTGATTTTACAACAATATAAATGAAAATAGACATTTTAGGAAATTACTTTCGTGGTTAATAAATGTTTTATATTAGAATGTTTAGATTTGAACTAATATTTGATTAATTATCAACAAAACTCAATAAAAAGTACTGTGAAGATTGTTTACATACATAATAGGACAATTAAGAAAAAATGGAGTTTAGATTAATCCTGACATGTACTTATTTTGATTAAAGGACGCCTCTTAAAAAAGTAGAATATCCCTAAATAACGAAGGCTAACATGTTGGATCTATTCTGTCTTTTATGCAATCTCAAATACAGATAGCGGCTTATACTATAGCATTAGGTAGTTCCTGTAATGGTAGATATAAGGATGTATGCCAATAATTTGCCAAATAATGGCAAACTCCCAGCGGTCCAAAATTTCGGTACCAGCGGGTTACCACGCCAATTATTAAAATTCCATTTAAGTGATTTCAGTGGGTCCACGAAATTATGTTTAGTACACAGAAACACAATTTCTTCTTTTTACACGACTGACCAAAAAAGGAGTGTTATGTTTTCAGGGTTCATGTATGTATGTAAGTATGTATGTATGTATGTATGTAAGTTTCTTTATTCCACCATAAGTCCTGAACGGCTTAACCGATTTTGATGTGAGAGGTATTTTTAGATACCTTGCATTCCTCCGAGTGACATAGGCTATATGACGTCACCATAAAAACAAAATGGCGGATTATATATGCGATAAATAGCAGACCAAAAAAATAAAATTTGGTCAATCTTATTGAGTGGGGTATCAAATTGAAGGGCTATAAAAACCGATTTCAAAAATGTATATAACTTATATGTTTGTATGTACTTTTTGAGTAAAAACTCGTCAGTCGTGTTTTTTATTTTTAATAATTAGCTTGTTTATTAGTATGTTACTAATAAAAAAAAACACTTTACACTAAGAAAGGAATTTTGGAATTTCCACCCTAATTCCTTTCTTAGTGCTCACTTAGACTATATAAAGAACCTCTGTGCGAAATTTCAAGTTTGTACGTTCAGAAAATATTCTAATAAGACAGATGTTGAGAGGTAAATAGCAAGAAAGTTACGAAATTATAGTTCGCGTATTGTATTATCTATCCACTTGACCATTCAGTCATATGCTATATGACTGCATGGTCAAGTGGATAGAGCATTCGTTATCTGGAGATTGTGGGTTTGATTCCCGATCTTAATCAGTCTAAGAAAAACGACTAACTATGATTTGCATTAATATTTTTACACGACTGACCAAAAAAGGAGTGTTATGTTTTCAGGGTTCATGTATGTATGTATGTAATTTCTTTATTCCACCATAAGTCCTGAACGGCTTAACAGATTTTGATGTGAGAGGTACCTATTGTTAGATTCCTTGCATAAGCCCGAAGGACATAGGCTATGTAAGTTGTCAGCCGTGTTTTTTATTTTTAAATAATTAGCTTGTTATTTTATTTATTTTATTTTATACTAGCTGTCGCCCGCGGCTTCGCCCGCGTGAGTTTCGCTTAGATGAAAAATCTCTCTTGGAGCTTTTCATCAGATGTTCCAGATCTTCAATTTTTATACCTCAGCAGAAAATGCTCATCAGGTTGAACGACTTTTAATAAGGCGCCATTTCCATATATGTTATAGTATAGCTGGTCTCTTGCAGTTCTTCATCAGATGTTCCAGATCTTCAATTTTTATACGTCAGCAGAAAATGCTCATCAGGTTGAACGACTTTTGTTAAGGCACCATTTCCATGTTTCTTATAGTTTAGCTGTTCTGCTATGGTTCTTTATCAGGTGTTCCAGTTTTCAAAATCAATTATAGCCTATATGTTGCCCAGGCTTAATAGCTATACAACAAAAAAAGTTTCATTCAAATCCGTCCAGTAGTTTTTGCGTGAAACGCGTACATACATACAGACAGACAGACAGACAGACAGACAGACAAGAAATTCCAAAAAATGTTTTTTGCTTTCTATTATTCTTTTTAAGTGTCCCTCTATCCATTTCAGTTAAAAATACTAAATGTACAGACAAAATATTTTTACTGTTTTATTATATGTATAGATTTCTTCCAATATGTTGCTTAATGAATATGATTTCAAGTAGGTAATAGTTGTATCTAGATGGTATCTAGTAACGATCGCACGATACGCACGGTACGAATTGCGATCGCAACATTGCTAAGAGGCTTTTCTACTAAATAGAAGTAAATTCTTAACATAGCAACTGAGTGAAAGGACACAATGACGGGAAAGTGATTCTCTTCGGGCACGTTTTTTATTTTAACTATGATTATTTTAAAAACAGTACTATTGGCTTCTACATTAAGTTCATTTTTGTTTGTCACGGATTTTGAAGTAAACCTTCCAGTTGTACAAAGGTACTTATTACTTCCATGCGGTGTATATATATCTATGTCAATGTCACTGTCGGCAACGCATCAGTGACCTTTTTAGGGTCGTTGGTGTCTATGGACTGCGGTGATTGCTCACCATCAGGCAACCCGCATGCTCGTTTGCCTACTATTCTATAAAAATATAAATAAATAAATAACGCATTCGAAAAAAAGAAGGACTATTATGATGTAATGGTATTCTCTATCAGTCAAGCATTAACAAAAAAAAGGAGTGACACATGTACACCTCTCTCTCTCTCTCTCAGCCGAAAGACGTCCACTGCTGGACAAAGGCCTCCCCCAAGGGGATTATACAAATATATATCCACACCTACTTTATACAAATATAATAAAACATAAATTATATAAATACATATTAAATCATTAGGATCCCGCCTTTGTTTTATGGGTCCGGCCGTTAGGCCCTCATTCCGCCACGCTCTCGGCCGCGACGCTCACGAATTTTAAAATTTGCTTGTCCTCGACGCTCTCGGCCGCGACGCTCACGATTTAATATTTTTTTGCAACTAACTTGAATGAGTACAGTTAAGAACAGAATTATTACAATTCAAATAAGTATTAAAAAAGTAATGTATGTAGTAAACTCCATTTATTCTTACTAAATTCTTATATTATGATTGTTTTCTATTATTCTTAATAAATGGATTTTAGGTATGTTTGCCCGAGTTTAGTTATAAAAAAATGGTATTCATGAATCAAGATACATATAATTTTAAACTGTAGATATAAAATCAGTAATTTCTGTTAGTGTAGACATTAGTTTATTTTCGTGTTAATTACGGTACAGTACAATGCTTTCCTCTATATTATTTCAATTTCGAAACTTTAAAAAATCAACAAAAATTATTTTAATAAATAAAAGACGGGGCAAGATGTCCTTTTTGGCATCTAAGTATATCGGTAGTAACCTTTCTATATTTTTGTTAATAATTTCATAAATGGTTTTGTTTTTTTATATACTTGGTGTATGTATAAAATTATTATTAATGGTAGTGTAAAAAATACACATACACTTGGTTTATATGAAAATAATAAATAAAACGCAACATTTTTGTCCTCAACTGTACTTCCTCAAGTTACAAGTTAAAAAAAAGTTGATTTACAATCGTGGGCGTCGCGACCGAGAGCGTCCAGGACAAACAAATTTTTCAATTCGTGAGCGTCGCGGCCGAGTGCGTGGCGGATTGAGGGCGTAACGGCCGGACCCTGTTTTATTTCCTCTCTACTTATGTTTTTTTTTGTATGTGTATTTTCCTTAGTACAATAAAGTTATGCAACAACAACAAAATACATACTGATGATATCTTATATCTAATAAAAAGAATTAGATATAATAAAACTTTTTTCCAAAAAAGTGAACCGACTTCCATCATAAAACTTAAAATCATGAAATAACAATAAAGAAAAATGTATTAGCATGCTACCTACTGAATGAGGTGAAGTCGGTGCCAAGTGCAGGACTATGTAATTGTTTAGCTAGGCATTTTGTATATGTACCTACATGATTCTAATGTTAATTTAGATTATTTAATATTCAATTTGGCACCGACTTCACCTCATTCAGTAGGTAGCATGCTAATACATTTTTCTTTATTGTTATTTCATGATTTTAAGTTTTATGATGGAAGTCGGTTCACTTTTTTGGAAAAAAGTTTTATTTTATCATTTTTAGTGCTTCTACACCTTTTAATTTTCTTTAATAAAAACTTAAACTTATCTATCACTGGTGGCCGAAAATAAAGAATTAAGAATTCGAAACTTTTTATGTCAGTTTGATTTGAAATGTCAGAACATGTCAAATTGTCTATTATTTTTGGCACATAAATAGACCGTGAGCACGCGACGACCAAACCTTCCTTATTTTAAAAATGCTGAATATTTCTCTGCATGGTATATACGAGTAAAAAATATTAACGACTAGGTTTGAAGTTTGGATCTTAGTTGATTATGCAGGTAATATGGATAGCAAGGATGATTTTTATAGGTATAAAAAGCACCCTTGAGGCCTTCCAAAGTAATATTAAATTCAGCTTTTATAATAAAACAAATATAACTATAATTTAGTAAAGTTACAATGTCTGGCAGGGGTTTATATCTGCACCAATTGCCTGGCAAATGGATGGCGTGATTTCTTATATTATTAGGAATAAAATCTTTAAAAAACTTTACTTTAAGGAAATTGAGTTACCACTTTAAATGTTATTGCTACAAATAATCTGCCTAAGTAATCATGATCCAACTTTTATAGTCGCTAATCGCTATTTCTATGTTTGGAACATACACAGAAAATCTTTAGTTTTAATAAAATAAGGAAGGGCATGCTATCGCGGGCTTTTGCTCTACAATGCAATGTTGGTATTTTTATATTTTGTTAGGTATCTTTAAAAATACCGAACAGATTCTGACGTGGTTAAAATGGGACCAACTTGGGTATATACCATTACGAATAAAAAAACAATTTCGGAAATCAGTCCACTGTAGGCGGAGAAATCGGCGAACATACATAAAAAAAAAACATACATACATCGAAACATATAACCTCCTCCTTTTTTGGGAAGTCGGTTGAAAAATAAAGACAAGGTAAGGAAAGATGTTTGGCTACATACCAAAAGAAATATATTATTGAAGGAAAGTCTTGGGGAAAATCCAACACGTGTATAATTTCTATAGAGTAAGAGTATAATATAAGAAAAGATTGTATTGGTCTGAGGGTTTATCCATTTTGATATTTGTTAACGTTAGGTATTGAGATAAACCCAATAGTAATAGACATACAGATAAGGAAAATACTGTAAACAAGAAAACGTAATTAATTTGCGATATTATTTCAGTTTTAGTCAAAAAAGGCGAAGTATAATCAGATAAGTGCACCGTTATGATGTAATTTGATCGTTGGAATGGCATCGTCACGCCAAGAAGAACAAAAAGTGCACGGTGAATTAAAAAAGTGAAAATTTTAATAAATATGAGCACCTTTTTGTATGTATACGACCTGAAGGAGCGGGAACTATTCGTCAAACCCACTAATATTATAAACGTGAAAGCTTATATGAATACATGGATTTATATTGGTTGCACTACCACGCAAAAACTGAGGATTTTCATAAAATTGGTATATGGGTAGAGGGAAACCTAAAATAGCACAAAGGTTATTTTTTATCCCGAATTCCCACAGGAGCGCAGCTTGTTCTCCATATTATATATATTATAAATTAAATCCCTACGTCCTGTCTGTCTTTCCAGTTCGCAATAAACTCAAAAACGACTGAACGAATTTTTGTGTGGTTTTCATCGAGTTAAAAGTAAGGATTTAGTGTAAGTATAATTTATGCAGGCGAAGTCGCGGACAAGACTTAGTTATAAATGAGAAGCTTAGCTTAGCCGGCATGCAAATGTGCCATGTAATGATGCGCGAAGCTGTGCCCTGTGCCATACAAATGTGAGTACGCCACAACACATTTGTAATAGTAGATTCATTAGCAACTAAAGTCCGTTTTTTCCTAATAGTCCTATTACGCAAACAATCTTATCATGTCTTTTTATGATTTTACAACAATATAAATCAAAATAGACTTTTTAGGAAATTACTTCCGTGGTTAATAAATGTTTAACTTTAGAATGTTTGGGTTTGAACTAATATTTGATTTATTTTCAACAAAATTTAACAAAAAGTACTGTGAAGATTGTTTACATAATAGGACAAGTGAGAATAAATGGAGTTTAGTTATTATATTTCAATATTTTCTTAGCAAAACAATGCCAGTTGCCAAGGGTGAAGTAAGTATTGTTAGACAAACAAATGCAACCAGGATAAGTTACCAATCCAACCTTGTGAATACGATAAATTCCAGATCCCTACATTTCATCTGTGCCTCGTTCGATACTTGATTCCCGTGAAAGCCTTTTCAAATCTACCCAGTAAATATACCTTTTTTCATCCAGAATCCACACAGAGTTTTGAAGCAAATGGAAGTATCAATTGCATTATTTTTCAGAAACGCTACTGTCTAAAAACAGTGTACGATAAGGCAATACTTTTTTTTTTAATACTTAGAGACAAATAATACACAATGAGCTTACCGCAATAGCACAACGGTACTTTATTTTACAGTAGTAGATAGATATATTTATATATAAATAAACATCCAAGACCCAAGCCAATCTGAAAAAGAAAAAGATCATTTTCCGTGTGGACTTTAACGGGAAGCGAACCCAGTGTTCAGAGGCCAATGTACTGCATACAGAGGCCGTCATTACGTACCTAATCTGTAAATAAAATCAAAAATCTAATTTGAACAAAAATTTGATTCGACTGAGTGATAAAGTAAGCTAAAGTGCAGAATCGCGTCTGTCTGCCACTTCTATTTACTGTAGAGCTTGAAAACCTGGTTAATTTTTAAAACCAGCTCGCGCGCTTGTCCATAGTAATAAATTTAATAAATAGCCCCTCTGGCATGTTAGGCGACCAAGACTGTTTCATGAGTTTCTTTCGCCATCTCTTCTCAGCAGTGGTTGTTCCGAAATGCTAGTAGTTTGTAGCTTTGAGGCATAATATATTATGATAAATATTTAGATTTCGACATGAAAAAGAGCCTTTT
The DNA here is from genome assembly GCA_018467065.1 of Ephestia elutella. Classification (NCBI taxonomy): domain Eukaryota; kingdom Metazoa; phylum Arthropoda; class Insecta; order Lepidoptera; family Pyralidae; genus Ephestia; species Ephestia elutella. The sequence goes on along the minus strand of CM031576.1, from coordinate 4,259,243 downwards.
TTGAAGGCCAAGTTTCAATAAAAAAAAATTACTTTGACATACATTTTGTAAATAGCGTTTGCAAAAAACTGATATTTTGTGGATTCTGATTGAAGAGCATTTTTTATTCGATTTCTGTTCAAAATTTCTGTAAATCACGAAATGATGTTGCTCGCTTTGGGCTCGTTGCTGGTTATGTATATAACCACGAAGAGTTTACCGTGGCACTACCACCGATAGCACTAATAGTAGTGCCAGGGTTAAAATTCATTACCACTATTCTTTCTCTCTCACTTTTAGCGGCAAAATAACTCAGAAGAGTTATTTTAGAGGGACAGAATGTCCCCATATTTTTCAGATTTCTATTGTTACTATATTGTAGTTTACTTGCAGAAATACTAACACAAATTATTATCCTCCTGTAGTTCTATTCCTCATGACTGAGGGTCGTGGTCATTATATGGAATGAAAAACACACAACAACTATCTTGGCAATGTCAATGGAGTGGTTTGCCATTGCCTTCTCCATTTCCCACATACATACATACATATTATCACGCCCTTTTCCCGTGGGGGTAGGCAGAGACTAGCGACATTTCACACACTAGCTGATAATCATCAACCAGAGTGCAGGTTTCCTCACGATGTTTTCCTTCACAGGAAACAAGTGGTGGTCGATAAGTCAGATTGGTATACAAACTCATGTAGCAAGGGCAGGGTTCGAAACTGGGACCTTTGCAGCCCCAGGCGGGCCACTCAGCACTACCACTCGGCCTCGGCCGCTTATTAAAAATCATAAATAGGTACTTTAATAAAAAATAAACCCAACAGCGATATTAATTCTTTGTTTCACAATTCGCCATTCATTTTAATTATCTGTTCCCAGTCCATTCCTATTGACAGATCGGGCTCTCCATCATACCTACATGTCATAGGATTCAGAGAAGGTTTTAATTAATCCGCAATATTGGTGTTTTTTATTATTCTCTCTATGATTAAACATACATACATACATAGAATCACGTCTTTATCCCTTAAGGGGTAGACAGAGCCAAGACTCGAAGGCCACGCTTAACTGAATAGTGGGCTCTCTGATGGAATGGAGATTCAGGTATAGAGACAGGTTGCTAGCCCATCGCCTATGAGTGGAGGAATCCGCAGAATGCTCAGGGAGCGAAGAAAAACATAGAATGTGCCAGCTGCTTCTCTTCCCGCGCAGATTGTAAAAATCAATCGAGGGAAAGGGCTTTAAACTAATCCTATGATTAAAACCTACTATAAAGGTTGCAACAGATAATGCTGTAGGTATCTGTCACCACAAATTTAATTCGCCAAGTCGACACACTAAGAAGACGAAGACTAATCGTAAGTACTGTTATAAACAAGCAGCGGGCAAAGAGTTTTTAAAAGCTTTTAAGTATATTCTTTCTGGTGGAATCTTAGAACTCAATTTTGAAGTAGATATCTTCAACCGATTGAGCTGAAATTTTGTATACACGTTTAGTTTGGAAGACAATGCATAAAAGCTTTTTTTCTTATGTTTTTTTACTATTAATTTATTTTTTACTGCTCTTATTTTTCCAACACCTAATAAAATAAGTTGTTGACATACATTAAGTACTAGGAAAATCCGATTGATAAAAAGCAATTGTTAAAAATGCGATGAGGATCATAGATTCACTTCCACACACACTTGTTCCTATGAGATTTGGTCCCTTATTTAGATAAGATTAATTTTAAGTGGTTCAGAAATCCCGTCAATTTTGAAATGCTAATCTCTCTACTGCTTCTGTATGATAAACCACCTATAATCATATGATAAAGTAAGTAGGCACGTCTAAATAAGTCATATCACAGATAATATAATACTATGCTAGTAGTTTTATGCGCAGAAATCGGAATAATATCGTACAAACAACTAGAAATCTTCTTTTACTTGTCGAGTCGGAATGGCTACTCAAATCAATTTGGACCATTACTTGAAACATAACACACAAACGCACACAGATAACTATAACAGATACACAGAACACATAGATAACTAGAAATTACAACTGGAATTTCGCTCAGGCGCTCACTAAAGTGCTCGTATGCAGCAATAGCGAATTGTAAATTCAAATTTGAACGCAAATCCGATTTGATTGAGTGTCTATTATCAAATCTCATATTAAAAAAAAAATGAAGAGAAGTACAGTCTTTTGTTGCATTAGAGACAATGTTCTTAACTAAACTTATGTTCTATGTACATGTAGAATTAGGTTTAATCATCGTTACAATTTTGTATAAGTAGGTAGTAGTTTTTTTTTTTTACAAATAAATTGAATAATAATAAATTTTTAGCTTTATGTTTGGTTGCATAACATTTAATTTGGAATAAAAGCTATTATTGCTTAATTTAAAACAGTAATCAAAGATTCCGTCTCACAGAAGTCCAGTTTAAGTCATAGAGCAACACGGACTCCTTCCGGGCCGCGCGCGGAAGTCCTTGTTGCTCGAAGAGTTTAAGTAGATAAGTTTGAATAGTGGACTTGCAAATATAAGTGGACTTTGGAAAAATATTATTTCTATTTCTGTGATTAACCGAATTCACAAAAATCTATAAAACACATAAGTACTAGGTTGATCAATAAGTTTTTGGAATAGGACACTTATTAATGAGTTATGAGAATGCGTTCTACTTACTTTTTTCGAATCTTTAATTCCTTAGTACCTAGCGAAGGCCAGAAATAAGCTAAATCAAAAACTTCACCCAATTTTTTTTTCTTCTAACTTTACATTTGGCGGGAATTTTACTCGAATGCAAAATGCGTAAATTTGAACTTCGTATATAGTTATTAAATATTTCTGCCTCAATTTTTTTCTACTAAAAGTGTTTTGAAGAACTGCAATCTATTTGGGCAAACGATGCTCCGTTTTATTCTTCAATGGCATTAACTGGTGCGCTGAATTTATACGTAGTAGAGCTGCCTGCAATGACGACCTATGCTCCGGGCGTCCAACAACGACCACTGGCTAAATAATGGCAACTGTTTTCTTGAATGCGGAAGGTACATTAATGATTGACTATTTAATATAGGAGAGACAATAATTGAAGAGTTTTACGCATCATTGATGTAAAAACTTTGCGAAGAACTAAAAAAAATTAAACGTAGAGGGAAATTGCGTGCTGGAATGTTTTTTCATCATGATAAATTATGCGCATGCCCATCGATCTGATGTTGCAGGCGCTGCCATCCGATCTGCTGGGTTTAAATTGACCACCATATTCTCCGGACCTAGCTCCTAGTAATGTTTATGTTTCAGCTCACCTGAAAAAGCACTCTTGCTTGGATTCCTCCTGTTTTTATCGTGAGCAAAATTTAACATGGTATGTACTTTACACATATTGTTGGTCAGTTTGGTTAATTCTTTTAACTTTTTTAATGTTTATATCATAGAGCTAGCAAAAAAAATTTTTTTTTTTTTTCTATGTCTATGGTTTATTTATATTTTATGTCATGTACTTACTGTTTTGTGTGCTTATAAATAAGTAAATAAAATAAAATTCGACTGTGACGATGAGGTGATATGTGCTTCAGAGCCCTTTTTTGAGTCCCAAGATCAAGTCCTTTTTCCAAGGGTATTAACCAACTTGTGAAACACTATTCAAGGTGTATTAGCTAACAAGCTAATTATTAAAAATAAAAAACACGACTGACAAGTTTTTACTCAAAAAGTACATACAAACATATAAGTTATATACATTTTCGAAATCGCCTTTTAAAGCCCTTCACTTTGATACCCCACTCGATAAGATTGATCAAATTTTATATTTTTGGTCTGCTATTTATCTCATATATAATCCGCCATTTTGTTTTTATAATGACGTTATATAGCCTATGTCACTCGGAGGAATGCAAGGAATCTAAAAATACCTCTCCCATCAAAATCTGTTAAGCCGTTCAGGACTTATGGTGGAATAAAGAAACTTACATACATACATACATGAACCCTGAAAACATAACACTCCTTTTTTGGTCAGTCGTGTAAAAAGGTGAAGTCGGTGCCAAATTAAAAATCAAATAATTTAAATTAACATTTCTAACTAAACAATTACATACATGATACCACTACTCCTGCACTTGGCACCGACTTCACCTCATTCAGTAGGTAGCATGCCAGAACTTTCACGCTAAGAAGAAGAATCTCCATAGACGTCAAAGGCAAAGACGAGCTGTTCGCTTTGGAACCAATTGTAATTCCACGAGTGAAATCACGTTTCTGCTCCTTGGAGAGCTTCGTTTCGTAGTGCACTAAAGCTTGAAGTCGCTATATTAAAGCAGCGCACAATAACAGAACCTTATCTATTCAGAATTTACCATCTGTGTTAAATATCTGCTAGATACCGGAATATTTAATATCTAGGTATAACATATTCTTTTTGCAGTTTTAAGATGTCATCGGCTGATAGATAAGGCCTCATCGTGAAGCTATGAGCTACTAGGTACTTACAGACTTGCAATCCAATTTTTTGCCTCATTTGTGTGTAATCGCCTGATAGATTAAAATAGCAGAGAAACATACACATGATTTTTTTTTGTACAAAACTTAATCGTCAGAGTATTTCAGGCGTTTTCTTATGTTCCAGACAAAGAAGAGTTCACTGTGTATCCTTAGTATAATAAAGATATTACAAACAAGAAGAGGGTTACAGTACTCTCATATAGAAATTAGATATGGTGAAAAAATTCCAAAAGAGCAGGACTTGAACTCGCGACTAGGTCTTTATACGACCTTGCTCTTCCAACTGAGCTATCGCATTTCAATTTATGAGAGTACTTTAGTACTAATTGTTAGGATAGGAAAGAGGACATCACTAGTCATAGAATTAAATAACTCTATGAGTCATACGTGTTTCACATCACTATGAATGTCGTAGATGTTCTCTTGTTGAGATTGGAAAAATATGGCAGATAGATACTTAAGTACTAATAAGATTGTAAAATGTAATAATTATAAAATAAAGGAAGCTAGTAATATGAAAACCAGTGTAATGATCACCCCCTCAACCTTTTTCCGTAACACTAATTGCATTTGAGATGCACAAAAATCCAAAAATAAGTAAAGAAGAGGGTTGTTTGTTATTCTTTGACCTTTCTATTTTCTCTTCAATATATATTGATTAAAAATCTATACTGTAAAACATTGCCGGTTTATAAATATGAATAAATAAAAAATAAAAAACACGATTCAACAAACCACCATCAATATACCTATTCATTCAATTAATCAATGTTAATCCTTCATTTTACATAACGACCGTTTCTAATATAATTAACGGGTTACATTATTATTCATATGAATTAAGTTATGTAACTCAATATAACTTAATAAATAGTAAATTATCTTAATTTATACATTTCGTTGTAAATAACCTGTTATTAGAGAGAAAAACCAGAAGTGTGAGGTAGGTTAGGGAGGTAGCTCATTCTATTGAATGAGCTACCTCCCTAGTTCAGTTCTTAGGTTCAGTTATTGATTTTCAAGCTTTTATTTAGTCTCTCTTGCTTCGTCTGCCTGTAATCTTCTATATTTTCGAGTGTGTTATGAATAACAACGGTATGAGAATTTCCTCAAGTCGCCTAATACCTCATCTAGAAGTAGTCCGCGTTAGCAGCCGTAAACTATAATTAATAATCAAGTGTGCATTACCCTCACGATATTTTGTTAAAAGGTAAAGATAAATTTATTTACAATATTTTACCTGATGAATATAGTATAGGTCTAACTTAAGTATTTTTTTCAACAACAATTTACAAATAAACTTTAAACAAGATAAACTAAAATATAAACTAAAACTAACTGAAAAATAAACTAAAGCTTAACTAAAAAATAAAAACCTAATAAATTAAAACTATAAGTAGAAAATATCCCGCAGGTCATTGCCCCGCGGAAGCGTGCCCAGGGGGCTGGCAGCATTGCCACGCGGGATGGCAATGCTTATTCTTTGAGAAAATAACTCAAATATATTTTTGCGAAATTTCAGGAATATTGGTTCAGTAGGGTTATTCCCAAAGTACTCCAAAAAATGTTCCCAAACTACTCCATGAAAAAAATAATATTTTAAATTAAGTTTCATTCTACTCCGCGGTAATATTAAAATGTTCTCAAAGTACTCCACGCGATTTTAATATCAAAAAGCATTAATTAGAATAAAAAGTGTAACTGACGTATAGTACAGTAAGGCTCGAAAGCTTTGCAACAATATTTTTATGTATAAAGAAAATTTTAAATATAAGACTTTACAATTCAATAATCAACAATCAAAAACATTTTTATAAATGAGCTGTTTTTACATATTTTCCACCAAAGAGATTATTGATTATTGTGTAAATGTAGGAATTCGGCTAGAGAGAAACTCAAGAAGTAACTAATAAAATTATATTTTTGGAAAAACTTAAAATATTTAAATAAAAAGAAACATCAAATTTCCGTTTTAGCGGCTCGGTTGCGACTCAAATTCGTTCTTACATCCATTATAACAAGCTAACATGCACACGTTTTCAATTCAAACTTGCTTCCAACTTTTTTCTCTTTAAATTAGAACCTTTTTCAGAACTTTAATCAGAACGATTTTGTGATTGACTGTACATAATGAAATATTTTATATGGAGTAGTTTGAGAATTGATATCAAATAATCTGCGGAGTACATTGAAAATAAATCAAAATACCTATGGAGTAGAATGGGAACAAAATAATATGTATTTTTAAATAATAATAATTTCGTGGAGTGACTTGGGAACACATGTATGAGATTCTTATCTTTTTAGAACAAAAGAATGGAGTACTTTGGGAACAACCCGTTCAGTAGATAAAGCGTGACGAGGTAACAAACAAATCAAGTTTAAAGCTAAGTTAATAAATAGATATATTTTTTTCAAATGTGAACGTAAGTACCTACTGTTGGTGTTGTGCGCCTTGAGTGTGCTTAACACACATATCTTTATTGTTGTGTTAAAAGCTTCATTACTGAATACCTACACGTTTTTATGTGAACACCATTAGATGACGTAAAATTAAACCTTAACCTTTTGACGAAGTGAAAATGCCTTCACATACCGCTTCAGTTCTCGATAGACGAGCAGTGAAGCGGCATGTGGGGGTTGGACCCGCTAAAAACCCCACAGTGGTACCTCTACATGCCAATACTGAAGAGGTGGGAATGGTGGAGTTGCCACCAATCTTCCACACTCTCCAGCCACGGCGGTGACCTTTCTCTCTCTCTCAGCCAAAAGACGTCCACTGCTTAACAAAGGTGACCTTACTAACCAAAATATTATTTGTTTACTAGCTGTTGCCCGCGGCTTCGCCCGCGTGAGTTTCGCTTAGATGAAAAATCTTTTTGTGTTCCAAACTGTTATTCAGCAGAAAATGCTCGTCAGATTGAACGATTTTCACTAAGGCGCCATTTCCATATATCTTATAGCGTAGCTGAACTCTTGGAGTTATTCATCAGATGTTCCATAATCTCAGCAGAAACTGCTCATCAGGTTAAACGACTTTTGCTAAGGAGCCATATATTTCCCTATATGTAATAGTGTAGCTGGTCTCTTGTAATTCTTCATCAGATTACCCTGATCTTCGATTTTTATACGTCAATAGAAAATGCTTCAGATTGATAAATTTTTGCAAAGGTACCATTTCCATATTTCTAATAGTTTAGCTGTTCTGTTAAGGTTCTTTATCAGATGTTCAAGTTTTCAAAATCAATTACAGACTAAATGTTGCCCATGTTTAATAGCTATACAACAAAAAAAGTTTCATTCAAATCCGTCCAGTAGTTTTTGCGTGAAACGCGTACATACATACAGACAGGCAAAAAATTCCAAAAAATTTTTTTTGCATTCTATTATTCTGACCCTCTATCTATTTCAGTCAAAAATACTAAATGTACAGACAAAATATTTTAACTGTTTTATTATATGTATATAGATTATTAAAATACATTAAACTGTAATAAAGTCAAAGTAAAAAAAAATATTGAAACTTTGCCTTTAAAGAAGGCTCTTTTTTACGTCGAAAACTAATTATTTAATCATAATAAATTATGTCTCAAAGCTACAAACTACTAGCATTTCGAGACGACCACTGCTGAGAAGAAGTGCCGATAGAAACTCATGAAACAGTCTTGGTCGCCTAACATGTCAGAGCCTATTTATTAACTTTATACATACACTAGATTGTGTACAGTCAAAAATAAAATATAAGAACAAAATATAATATAATAAAACATGTTATGTTTGTGATCGAGTAACCAAACCACAATGAAATGGTTAAAAACAAAAAATAAAAATAAAATTCGAATCAAAATCGAGCAGACCAGTTCCCCCTGGCAACACCCGTTCACGAGTTGACGCGAGGGTCAGCCATCGCAAAGCTCAACCATAATAGAGGGAACCTCACGACCCGGCCCGCGACGCCGTCACCAGTTTGAACATTTTAGTGAGCATGACTTACTCGATCCCCAAGACCATATAAGAAAAATAAATACTTTCAGTCACTTGAAGATCACAGTACACATACATGGGAGTAAAGAGAGTAATAGCAGTAATTCAATTAAATATTATACCATTTATCAACTTCACGCACTGTGATTCCTTTCTAATGAACTTTCTTATATTCTGTGAATTATGTATTAATTTATATGATCTATACATTTCCGGTCCGACTCCGACAGCGGTCGAGTATAGACGTGCACACGGATTGTTTACGTTAATTTTAATACTTTATCAGTTCTGCAGTAAAAAGTGCAGTATTACCTGAACCCTAAGATCGAAATCACATTACTGGTGCAACGTATGCATAATACATTTCAACCATTGACGTGCGAACAAAGAACTATTAGTGTAGTATACGCAAAAAAGTCAGATAAACTTAAGTCGCTCCGCTGCCGATGGATTGAAATAATGAAAGAGTGACGATCGTCTCAATAGATGAAGACGCAAATTCTCAGACATGGATTCAAGTAATCTTGGTGATATAAAAATGATGCTAATAACGTGGAAGAAGGACTATTAATGGTATGAATAAACAAATGTCTGAACTAATTCAATGAAATATAAATCTGAAAAAAATCATAGAAAATAATGTTCATCAATATAATGAGCTTAAAAAAACTGTTCAGTCATTTTCTAATCAATACATAAAAGCACTAGCTAAAATATCTGCTTTAGAAGAGCAAGTAGAGCAAAGAAAAGCCAAACAGAACTCATTAGAAATCTCTAACATTCCAAACTCTCAAATTTATGTAACGCAAACCATAGATACAGTTCATCAAATATTAAACATCTCCGCTGAACCTGGATTGCAACTTGTTCAAAATTCCTACATGATGAAACGTCAAAAGAAAGTCAGTATTATTGTTGAATACAAAGATCTGAAATACAAAGATGAGGTCTTAAAAGCATTCAAAAAGTAAAAAGCACTTACTACTCGAGCAAACAATTACATTATCAAGCAAGAAGCCAAGTCTGTCTGTCGTTGGACTGATATCTGCATCATGGTCTTCTCCGCTATGGAGTCTCGATCTCGCGCCCTCTATTATTTATTCTGTACTATATACTTATGATTAACAATGATAGAAATTATGAACACCATTTTGCCAGATATTGACAAAACTGTCAATACTGGCAAGACGCTCCTGATCGAGGACCCCACTCAATATGGAAAGATTTTGAAGCTGTCGCGATATGCACTTACAGTGCTTACACTAAACATGAGAAGCTTTAACTCCAACTTTAGTGACTTTAAAATTCTATTGTCTATAATTAGTGTTGATCTTGATATCATATTCCTTACAGAATGTTTCTTTGAAAGTGCTGGAGACCTACCAATATTACCTGGCTATAACTCGCACCCATCTGAAAAAAATATTAATAAAAATGGTGATGTTGTTATGTATGTTAAAGATACTTTAAGAAACGTTAAAGTTAGTGAACCATTAATAAATGAAGCAGATGTCTTTTGCTGAAATTTTATAAGGAAACTCTCATTGTGGGAATTTATAGATCACCTAGTTTTAAATCCTAATCCAAACTAATATTATAAATGCGAAAGTGAGTTTGTTTGTTTGTTGGTTTGTTTGTTTGTTTGTTACCTCTTCACGTTTTATCTACTGAACCAATCTTCCTGAAATTTTGCATACACATAGCTGGAAGTACGGAGAAGGACATAGGGTACCTTTCATCCTGGGAAAAAGCACTGTTCCCACGTGGAAAATTCACGCGGGCGAAGCCGCGGGCGAAAGCTAGTCTATTATAAAGTTCATAAACTCATTAGACAAAATTCTGTACGAAAATAAGAACTTCAGCAATATTATTTTATTAGGTGATATAAATATTGATATCAAAGAAGGAAACAAAGAACCAAAATCAGTAGATTATCTTAACTTATTAGCAATGTATGGATTAATACCAACTCATCTTATGCCGACCAGATTCCTTAACTGCTTAGACCACAGTTTTGCCAAAACTCAAAAGGAAATTTCAACTGCAATATACGTCTCAACCATAATTGATCACTATGTCGTCATTACTAGCCTTAAATTAGATACTAAAAAATAATTTACGCGAGCCAAACGCAAAATTAAAAAAAGTAGATTACACCGCAGTTACTCGTGAACTACAACTGATAGACTGGAAAACATACCTTTCATCAACAAAAGATGCTAACTTGGCAACACAACTATTTTTTACTAATTTGACGCAAATTATTGATCATCATACAACAATAACTACTGCTCCTGTAAGAAAACGTGTCATCAAGCCTTGGGTAACGCCTGAATTGCTAAGATGTTAAAAATTTAGAGACACATTACATAAAAAGTCTAAAAAAGATCCCGAAAACTTGATCTTATGTCTAACTTACAAACGCTATCGAAACCACTGCAACAAGATATTAAAAGACCTAAAAAGAAAATACGAACAAGATTTGATAAATTTAAATAAAAACGATATAAAAAAGGCCAAACTGTTAAAGAAATCTGCAACATAAAACAAAATAAAAACAACCTAGCTGAATTATTTGATAACACAATTGGTCCTAAAGTAACTATATCACAAATAAATAAATATTATGCGAATGTACGCAGGAATCTAGCCAATAATATCCTAAAAAGACTTAATATATCTGAAACGGAACTTGCTAATCTCCGTATCAATAATGTTAATAAATCTCCAAACTCTCTGGTTCCTACCTACTGATGAAATTGAAATCAATAAAATTATTACATCTCTGCGCAATACCCAATCCTCTGGATGGGACGAATTAACAGCTGCCCAAAGCATATTTCAAAATGCATCTCATATACTCTCGGCACTAATATCAATATATGTAGTTTATGTATGATAAAAATAACATCGTTAACTATAGACCAATATCTTTGTTGCCCATCCTTTCTAAAATCTTGCAAAAAATATTAAATAGTAGGTTGATGGGCTTTCTGGAAAAGTATTTATTACTTTCACCAAACCAATATGGCTGTGGCTAAATTGACTCGATAAATAGCACTTGTACACTGTCAATCACCACATTGGATCGAATGCTGGGAGCATTCGCCGTTAATATGCGTTACAGACGATTTAGACAATAGAAACAATGCACAGATCACTTACCATGTAGGCAGGCTTCGAGCACGATTCCTCACGAATAGTTCTTCCTTTAGACACCTGGCCGGCCAGCCACACACGATTATAAAGTTCCAAAAAAACTGTTGAGCACTTGAAGTTTGATTAGGATAATTGAGTAAAAAAGATGTAATGTTTGGTGCGCGCGCGCCTTCGATTCAACGTCCAGACTCAGAATCGTTTACTGGTTCTGCCACCAGCCTATGGCGCTGTATTCCAAGACGCCGGTAGGATAGTACATGCGCCGGCGGTAATCCGGGCGCTCCATTGGCTAAATCGCCTGCAGCACGACGAATCATGATGATTGACAAGTGCGTCGATAACGCGCGCGGAATTCGAATTGAAAAGTAAACGAAGTTTACGTTGAAAACGGAACATTCCGCCCACCAAAATACCAATGGGATTTTCCCAGAGTAAGAATAAGAAACGGTAATTAACGATAAATATGTTTAAGTTACTATCCTAAACTTAAAAGCTAAGAAATGCTAAGTTATAACGATTATACGGATGGTAGAGGACATAGTTTGACCAAAGGTCTCTTAAGCGAGTGATCTCTGGCTGTTCTAATGGTTGCGACTCTAACTACCCCATCAGGGCCAGGATGCAAAGAAACAACTCGTCCTAATGCCCATTGAAGAGGAGGCCGATTGTCCTCTTTTATAAGTACGATTGAGTTTACAGTTAACGGTGTTGAGTCCGTGGTCCATTTTGCTCGTTGAGTTAACCCATGTAAATATTCATTTTTCCAGCGTATCCAAAACTGTTGTAAGATCAGATAGTTGGTTGTGTTCAGACCGGGATGAAAATTGTTTCGATGAATAGATTCGATTACAGCGGATGTAAGAACACTCTTTTTGGGCAATAATGCGGGATACTTCTGTTCGAAGTCAAGATCGGAGTGCGCTAGGCGCCCGCCTACTCTGAGTATACCCTGCTCGTCCAAAAACGGGTTTAGTTTACGAAAACTACGAGGTAACTGTATCTTTGATTGTAATTTGGATATGACATCCGAAAAACAACGTTGTTGGAAATGTTTCACGATAGTTAGTAACGCACGATGACGCTCAGCGTCCGTTACGAAAAGATTATCTGATCGCGGAACAGTGTTACGCATGTTATTACAAAACCTGCGAACGTAAGCGATAATGCGACAGATTTTATCCAAAGAATAATATTTTTCGAATAGTCGATCAATTATAGAAGTTTGGTTTACGCTTTCGGTTTGATCCGAAACGAGAACTGTGGTGCGACGCTGCTCAGAGAGCACCGCATTGTCGTCGTTTGAACGATTTCTCGATGTATCGATTGGCCACTCAGACTGTGGTTGAGACAACCACTCTGGGCCCGCCCACCATAGGGCATTGTTCAGCAACTCGTGAGGCAATTGCCCACGCGAACAAACATCTGCAGGATTTGTGACAGATGGTACGTGCCTCCAGCACTCGGTCGGCACGATATCTTGAATGTGACTTACGCGGTTTGCAACGAATGTCACCCAGCGAGAAGAAGGAGCTCGCAACCAGGACAAGGTAACGGTGGAGTCACACCACACATAAGTGTCATGAACAGGAATCCGCAGCGTGCCCTTGACAAATTTGATAAGGTCTGCGAGCAAAAGTGCACCACACAGCTCTAGGCGAGGTAACGATTGACGTTTCAAAGGAGCTACACGAGCCTTAGCACATACGAGAAAGACGCGAACGGAGCCGTCAGACTCGATAACACGCAGGTATATAACGGCGCCATATGCTGCTTCGGAGCTGTCACAAAATCCATGCAGTTGATATGATTGAGCGCTATCGGTAGCGTATTTACGTGGAATTTTAAGATTCCTAACTTGAGGAAGCTGTTCAGAGAACTTTTCCCATTGAGAGATAATTTCCGGTGGGGGCTTATCATCCCATGAAAGACCTAGAATCCAAAGCTTTTGAATAAGACATTTGGCATGAATTGTCAAAGGAGATAGAAAACCCAGAGGATCGAAAATTCTGGCAACCTCACTCAAAATCGTTCGCTTGGTGCACGGTTGATTAGATGGATTAACGGTAAAGACGAACGAATCCGAAGCAGGCTCCCACTTAAGGCCCAGAACCTTGATAGTTGTGTCTTCAGTTTCGGTAAAAGTGATTGCTTCTGAAAGACACGCCTCCGCGGGAAGATCGCTAAGTAGCTCGGGTCGGTTACTCACCCATTTTCGGAGCTCAAACGAGCCAAGACCGAAAAAGAGCGATGAGTTGAGTTTTGATTTCTCTGGCGTCCTTCAGCGATGAGCTTCCGGATATGACGTCATCAACGTATATGTCGGAAGTTAAAACGGTTTTGGCCTTTGGGTACTTGTGACCCTCATCGTTGGCCAGTTGCTGAATAGAGCGGCACGCCAGGAATGGAGCGGAAGACACTCCGTACGTTACGGTATTTAATACGTACTCTTGAAGAGGCTCATCTGGGTGAGCTCGCCAGAGAATACGTTGATAATCACGATGTTGAGGAGCTAGGTTGATTTGACGGTACATTTGGCGCACGTCTGCCATGAAGACAATTGCGTGCTCACGGAAATGAAGAAGGATCTCTACGATATTTGATTGTAGCTTCGGTCCCGTCAGCAGCGAGTCGTTTAGCGATTTGGAAGTTGCATCTTTAGCCGAGGCGTCGAATACAACGCGAAGCTTCGTTGTAGCGCTGTCGGGACGTAGCACACAATGGTGCGGTATATAATACTTGCCTTGACCCATTTGCTTGGCAGGTACTAGAGTCATGTGACCACTGTCGATATAGTCAGTCATGAACTCCACGTATTGTTGGTTTAAATTGTGATCGCGATACAGACGCCTTTCAATGGCATGAAAGCGTCGTAAGGCTATCTCTCGAGAACCTTCAAAGACTGGCTCCTCGTCGTCCTTGAAGGGGAGACAAACTACATATCTACCTGTCTCGTCACGGTAGTGATTACTGAGAAAACTATTTTCACAGCGTTGCTCTTCTGGGGTCAATCGGGAAGATTGTGGAACGTTATCGATTTCCCAGAAACGTTGAACAATTTTGTTTAAACTATCGTCTACGGTAGAAGGGGCTCACTCCTAGTAGACTGGACGATGCGAGTCTGGACTTCCCAAGAAGAAGCCAGCCGAAGACTGAGTTGAAAGCTCGCGGTTGAGAGGCGTTACCCTTCAGACGTTGTTCGAGAAGTGACTCAGCAAAGACGTCGGCACCTAACAAGACGTCGATTGGACCAGGGATGTCAAAACCAGGATCAGCTAGCGGTAGTGTTTTGACCTCCTCCCATCCTTTCGTATTTAGCCTTGCTATCGGTTGATCTCCGCAAATGCTCGGTATGACGAGCATTCCCAGACGAAACTTTACGTTACAGTTGGTGCCAATGTCGCATGTAACAAAGCCACTGACTGAGGCAGGGCTGCCCCCTAACCCATAAACGTTGATATTACCAGTTATAGGTTTTAGATTTAATCGTTGAGCGGCGTGAGCCGTGAGAAAATTGTTTTGACTGCCGGTGTCAAATAACGCGCGAAATGTATGAAATTCACCAGAAGCATCACGAATCTGGACGAGAGCTGTTGCCAGTAACACGGTTGTGGTTACGGTTGGATCAGACTGAGTTAACGAATCCTTAGCCACTAAGGTCGCCGAGCTTGCCGCCGGCTCCTTATGTAGCAAAGTGTGGTGTTTACGTCTACATTGTCGACATGAAAACATTGATGTGCACTCTCGCACTGAATGGGATGCGTTAAGACAATTGTAGCACCATTTCTTTTCAGTGGCCACAGCCATGCGCTCATCTATTGATTTTGCCAAAAAATCATTACAGGCCGAGATGTGATGTTCATTGCGACAGTAGGCACATTTACGAATCGGAGTGCTCGAATTGTGAGCAGAGTTTCGCTTGTTGTTTATCACCAACATTTTTATGAGTAGTGACGGTGGGAGCGACAAGCGAATGCGTGACGTTATGTCGCTTGAACTTCTGTGAAGTTCCCGGTGTGTCCTTTTGAAACGTTAGCGGTTTTATTGGTAACATTCGAAAAGTGCGTGTCGCGAATTAATGCTTCACCTTTAGAGTGTAAGAATGCCCTTAAATGGTTATACTGTGGAAGCTCAATATCGGTATGTTTTTCCTCAAACTCGCGTCTTAATTTGGTATCGAGTTTGGCCAGAACATTATAACAAAGAACAAAATCCCATTTATCGGTAGGTAATTTTAAAGTTTTTAAAATTGTTAAGTTCTCATCGATCGTGTCTAAGGCGCGTCGAAAATCTTGAGCGTTCGAAGTCTTTAAACTAACGTCCAAGATATCACGCCAGCACGTAAACGCTAATTCGCGTTTATCTTCATAACGGGACTTGAGAGCCTCGTACGCACTTAAATAATGTTCACTTGCAACAGGAAAAGTTCTAATGAACGATAAAGCATCACCACTTAAAACTGACACGAGATAGTGAAATTTCTCAATATTACATAAGGAGGTAGAATCATGTATCAACGCGTTATAAGTTGCAATGAACTCAGGCCATTCCTTGATAGCACCGGAAAAAGTTGGCAACGAAATTTTTGGTAACCGCATATTTCCACTGTGCGAACCGGTCAATGAATTATGTTTCGAAGTGTCAGCTTGTTGAGATGAACGTTGTTCAAATTTTCGTTGAATTGCCAACACTTGAAAATACAATTCGTCAAATCGATCCTGAAGTTCATCGTCCTCCTCATCGGCATCATCCTTAAGAAGGTCCAAAATAATAAAATGGGAGTCATGAAAACTATCAGCAGTCGTTTTTATTTCATGACAATATGAAAGAAATAACCCTACTTGTGATTCATCGGTATTGGCTAAGGTACCTACTTCCAAAGCCTTCGTTAAGCGATTATATGCTATAGTTCGTTTACGTCGCAAACTGGGCAAATTATTAATAGTGTACGTATTTTCGATACCCTTTTTAATAGTAGGTTTAGATTTACGCCTTGATAGTAAAGACATAATTAATATCAAAACAATAAAAACTGATAGCAACAAATATTCGGATTCGATAAAAAAGTTTAGTTGCGAACGTCTTCAGCGAGACCGCGTTCACAAGAATCGACGAGAATCACTGGGGCGGTATTACACGACAACAGGTAATATTGTCACCTCGGTCACCTGAGTTTTAAATTGAAATAAATTAAATCGATAAGGATGAATTAAATGAGCATTAGAAACACTAAAAACGGTTTGCGATATTCGTTAATGTACGGTAAATAAAAAAAATAAAAATCAGTTTTTTTGTAAAAACAAAAAACTATGATTTTTAACCTAAAACGGTAATAATGAAAATGTGAACGCACCAAAATTCGTTGAAAATATGATACGATAAACGATACAACGTCACGATAAAAAATATTTCGTAATTTGAAACGAAATAACTTTTCGATAAATAAATATCAAGAGGAAACGTTGAACGGTTGGAAAAAAGTAGTCGAGTTATAACGAACTATCAACATAAAATTATGAGAAGGTGGATTTGCAATATTGTTTATTGCGAACGGTAAAACGGTAGATAATTTTATGCTAATAAGTATAAAACGACAAAAGAATTTATTTTCAACAAATATTCTAGAAACTGATGGAAGCCATCTTAAATCGATAAACGGTAGGTAAGGTACTCAACAAAACAAAATGGAACAAAGACTTGTTTTCCGATTAGTAATTGAAACAAAATGTTATGTTTATTCGTTTTAGCTGTACTAGTAAGTATAATAAGCGTGGAATACGGTAAATGAAGTAGCAATTACTAAATCGAATTGGTATTTGGCGGCAGACTGAAGGTAGGTATCCAAAGTTCCCGGGTTTCGGCACCAAAAAATGTGGCTAAATTGACTCGATAAATAGCACTTGTACACTGTCAATCACCACATTGGATCGAATGCTGGGAGCATTCGCCGTTAATATGCGTTACAGACGATTTAGACAATAGAAACAATGCACAGATCACTTACCATGTAGGCAGGCTTCGAGCACGATTCCTCACGAATAGTTCTTCCTTTAGACACCTGGCCGGCCAGCCACACACGATTATAAAGTTCCAAAAAAACTGTTGAGCACTTGAAGTTTGATTAGGATAATTGAGTAAAAAGATGTAATGTTTGGTGCGCGCGCGCCTTCGATTCAACGTCCAGACTCAGAATCGTTTACTGGTTCTGCCACCAGCCTATGGCGCTGTATTCCAAGACGCCGGTAGGATAGTACATGCGCCGGCGGTAATCCGGGCGCTCCATTGGCTAAATCGCCTGCAGCACGACGAATCATGATGGTTGACAAGTGCGTCGATAACGCGCGCGGAATTCGAATTGAAAAGTAAACGAAGTTTACGTTGAAAACGGAACAATGGCTTTAGAGCTAAACGCTCCACAGCTGATGCAATGCAGAATTTAGTAAATCACATTTCCAGACACTTGGATGAATCTGATAAATGCCTTGACATATTTATAGACTTCTCCAAAGCATTTGATACTGTATCGATACCATTATTGCTTAATAAACTTGAATCTTTTGGAGTTAGCGGTATTGCCCATTACTTATTTCAAAGTTACCTCAGCGATAGAAAACAAATAACTACAATTGACTCATCTAGCAGCTCAGAAGAAAGTATTACTTACGGAGTGCCGCAGGGCAGTGTCCTCGGTCCCACCCTATTATTAATCTATATAGATGAAATGCGTAACAAAGTTCTTAAAAATGCCCAAATCATTACTTTTGCTGATGATACAGTAATTGTGTTTCATGAGAGTAGTTGGGAACGATTTAAATTTATAGCTTAGGTTGGTTTGTCGGAAATTATGAAATGGCTAGATCATAACTTGCTAACCATCAATCTCTCTAAAACAAATTTTGATACATTTAGTATAAAAAAACTAGCCAACCAGATCTTAATTTTCAACTTAGAGCTCATTCTTGTAATAAACATGACCTTACAAATTGTGACTGCGCTACCATCAATCGCAAAAATGATGTTAAATATCTAGGCGTTATCATAGATCAGAATTAAATTGGCAACTACAGTACACATAAGTTTACTGTGTGGACGCGTGAGAAAGCTATGCTATTTGTTTAGAAATCTAAGGCATATAAAAGACAATACTATTCTCAAAAACATTTATTTCAGTCTTTGTCAATCTATACTAAGCTATGGCATTGTTGCATGGGGGGGGGAGCTAATAAAACGTTAATGATTGATATTGAAAGAGCCCAAAGAGCAGTGCTTAAAGTTATGTATTTTAAAAAATTCCTTTACTCTATGTACTACCAAACTTTATGCAGGCACTAACGTGCTCAGTGTCAGAATTTTTTTTATTAAATCTCTAGTATTAAACCAACATAAAACACCTCCTGACAGAATCCATCGAAATAGAAGACGTATAGATATAGTATACAATGTCCCCCTTTGTAAAACAAAATTTTGCCGTATGTTTTCATATGTTCGCGGAGCCTACATCTATAACAAAATTAGCCAACAAATAAACATCGCTGATAAATCACCTTTTTCTGTTAAAAAACATATAGGAACTTTCCTAAAAACACTAACCTTAAACGGAAAACCTTATCATTGTTCTATCTTGAAACATAAAGTCAATAAATTATTTATTAATTATGCAGATTAAATCAGTAATTAAATAAATTAGACAACTACACAAACTTCTTCACTATTTTAACTAAACCAAAACGATGGTGTGGTAGTTTACATCAAAAGTTCTCTTCAAGCGGAAGTTACTGAAATTAACTCATCATGCATCATGTCTACAGATAAGAGTCTTGAATAGTATTGTGCTGGACATTTATCGTTCGCCATCTACAAAAAAATCTGAAGATTTCACTAACTCACTTTGCGCCTAGAAACCCTAGGCTCCCAACATAATATTATTATCACTGGCGACATAAACCTTAATCTCATCCCAAATAGTAAGGAAAAACCTTATCAATATAGATTAAAAACTTAAATGTTATCATCATAGGGTATTCTTCCTGGTCATAAATTCCCAACAAGGAATAATAGCTGTCTAGACCACTTCATGCTTAAAATAAATAAAAAAAACCGGTCGGCTCTAATAGCTATATTGCAGACAACTATCACTGATCACCAAACTATCTTTCTGTCACTTTTGAAAACTAAAATACCCTATCATACAAAGAAAAAAATAAAATACCTTGATTTTGATAAAGCACTATAACATCTTAAAAACCAAAATCTAAATGAACTATTATTTTGTGAGGACCCCAACAAGCTAGTGGACAATCTCATTCAAAAGATCGTCTACTCCATGACAGCACACACCATTACCAAAAATATTCCCGCGGGACACGGGATAACCAAATGGCTAAAATTTTGAGTGCTGGAGTTTGGAACACAAAAAGATTTTTCGTCTAAGCGAAACTCACGCGGGCGAAGCTGCGGACAACAGCTAGTGTAATATGTAAAACTAAAGAAAATGAACAAGTACTTAGTACCTGTAGTGCCAAGCTGTGCCAATAATGTGAGATGCTTTCTTAATGTACCTCATACTTATAAATCGTGTACGGAACCCTCAGTGCGCGAGTTTGACTTGCACTTGGCCGGTTTTATTGATCGCAGCACAACGCAAGAATTTAATTAATCCATCCATGCTTGTGGCTCTATGTCCGTCCGTCCATGACCAACTGAAAAAAAGATAAAAAAAAAACAAACTATTTTCACACACAAAACAATAAAAGTAGGAAGCGCGCCCTTGCGTGCGCAGCCCTTCCTACTGAGGGATTTTCCGTGACCCAAATTAAAAAAAAAAGTTCCAGATGACATCATAGATGGCGCTTAAGTAAAGGCGAGAGAAAAAGTTCCACACAAAAAGCAAAAATTCACGGGATTGGCATTTAAAAAAAAAAAAAACTTAGTAAAAAAAAACATCTAAAAAGTATAAATATTGTGATTTGTGCAACTGTCAAACTGTTAGGTATTTTTTTTCTGCCTCTGGTTGACAAGAAAAAGCGCACCATATTGGTTCAGCCATTATTACGACTCGGCTTTCATAAAACGCTATCTGTTGAGACTTTTTTATACTGATTTTTTTTTCTTAATTTAACATGTTTAACTGTCAGAAAATCGCTCCTTCTATGCACAAAAGCCTGACCAGAAATATAAAAACCCTGAATTAGAGGCAGCACTTGTGCGTTTTATATTGCAACATTATTGAAAGAAGTACCGGATCTAAGCACGGGGCACGTGCCCCTCCCCCCCTCCCCCACATCCCCGACTTCTATTTTGTGTACATATGTACTGTGGAGGCAGGTTCCATAATAGTACATACTTATCAAATTAATATTAAACTTGTTAAAATAACAGGATTTATTTCCAGAAAATTAATCCCCCACCATTAGTATAATGTTCCGTTCTCGAAATTTTCAAAGAGCAAGCTGAAACTACCTTAAAAATTTCTCGAAAATATTCTCGAGGACGGAAAACGGTGCTCTTCCCATAGAAATAAAAATACTGGATCCGCCCTTGATCGAAAGTCAAACTTTGACAGGAGAAATGACAGATTGTTTTTTAAATTAGTTGCCAGTGTAAGAAATTAGTTCTATTGCTTTTCCGCAACATGGCGAGGGTTTTTATATTCCTGGTCAGGCTTATACAAGGTGTAACGGAATACCTATATCCATATCGATTATGCTAACTGTGATAATGGTTTTAAACTAGTTCCAGACATTTTTAGTCTTGTATGTTTATGATTTAATTTTTAATTTTAAGAAAACCATACAGGCACACATTTTTCCAATTTGAATTGGCACAACACTATTCACCACTATGACAGTAAACAGCTGTTGAATTCAAGGTCAATCATCTACAACTATCAAAATTAAATCACACCTCCTTGATTCGGCGCCTGGTATTGTAATAAATTAGAATTTGCGAAAGAGGTTCCGTACTCTTTTTTTGCAAATGTCTGTATGTCTGAAGATTTGACATTCTGACAAGATAAAAAAAGGGTTTGACAAAATTTTCAAATGAACTCTGGATAAGGCGTCGCTTCTACCTTGTTAGGCTGATATGTGATCCTGGTATGGTAAAAAATTTAATTTAAAAAATATTCCGCGTGTTCATCTTCATGGAACATTAAAGGTAAATATTGGTTTAATACAAGGGATCCATGGAACAATGGGAGGTTCATTCGGAAAAATATCCTATTTATCAGCAAAACCGACTTCGTGGAGGTCCGTGTTGCTCTAAGTAGGATATTTATTTATTTATTTTGTACTAGGACGGCAGAATCAAAAAGGTGGTGTGAGTCTGGCTAATAAAAGACAGGACTGAACTTTTTCCGAAAATGTACCTGGCAGGACAGCAACAATATTAAAAAGTAACTGTCACTATTAGCCTGAGTTGTTGACTTGTCAAAGTGAAAAATATTTATGCGAGTTATTTGATTTCTAATTAAAAACATGATGAAAACACTGAAAAGCGACTTGCGAATGGTTCTTTTTACAATGATTAATCAATTTAAAGTAAGGTTATTAATTGAAGAATTCCCGCCGCTGTGCTGCGCTGCTCTGCACGTGTAGGCGGTTTCTTTGTGAAAACATTGGTATAAACTGTCAAAAGGTGACGAAAGCGGATACTGCTCAAAGTACCAGGTTTTCATAGTAACCGAGAAGGTGAAATAATTTGTGTTGTGATATGTGTGTGAGCAGTACAAAGGCAACCTTGACATTGAAATATCCTGAATAGTGATGTGCAGTGTTTGTTTACATGGCAAAGATTGCGTTTTATCATTTATTTTTTTAACACTCCTTTTTAAAAGTGCTGCAAATAATCTGAAACTTCACATAAAGGATCTACCCACGGTAACGAATCTTTCCACTTTGTATAGTAATACCCTTTCCGTTACACCTTGTATATACATATCGTACGTTCCTATAACATTGACAGATCAGTCATCAAATTTTAATTGACGAAAGCTTTCTAGCAACTATGCGACCTTTTGAATAATGCAAGGCTATTGTATGTGCCTCTCTTATATCCAGAATATACAGAGATGATTATATACCTCTACACTGTAGTTTTCAAATGAAAGTACTTACTTTTCGCCTGTGGCTTTATCTCTGGAGCATAGCCACAGACGTAACACAGACGCGTTATTTTTTTCCTGAAGCTATAAAAAGCTCAATCGCCATCGAGATATAATGTACTAACGCACTAGTTGTATTTCGATGTCAATCGCACACATTTTACGTCGAAGTGAATTTCCGTTTGAAACTAAATTTACAAAATTAAATATATATTGCAGTGTTCGTTCGTGGTTTTTTGTAAGCTGTAAAAAAAAGTTTCTCTCAGCCAGCTCTGTTGGAACAAATAACGAGATTAGTATATTATCTAACCAAATTCAAATAAATCTAACAGAATTCCAATATGACAACTCATGCATAAAGTACAGATTTCAGAGACAAATTGAACGGAATGTAATTCTCAGAATATCATCTCTATAACTCCGTCCGTGCTCAAATTCAATATTTCGAATATGATATTTGGGACGAATTTTAGGGGACGAGTGGGTCATTCAAAACAAATGCCAGACAAATTTTCTGAAATTTTGTCTTCGCATTTTCACAATCGTTTTTCCAATAATTTTCATTGATAGCAAAATACAAAGAACTCACTTTTCTATATGACATTGTGATACGACTGACCATAAGTTCGCAAAGGAAGCCCTGAAAGTGATCCATGAAATGAGGACACGTATGAATCGAAGGTGAAGCCAATCTTCTACCTTTTGTTAGATTTTTATTTTGAAATTATTTGTGACTAGCCAGTGTGCTCGCGAACTTCGTCCGCTCATCTCAGGTTTTAAGTGATGTATCAAAATGAAACCTAAACTAGGTTTTAGGTTAGACCACCAACAATACTACTATGAAAACCGCATCAAATTTCGTCCAGTAGTTCTTACGTAATGTGCGTACAAACATACAGACAGACAGAGAAAAAAATCTATAAAAAATCGTTTGGCTTCTATTGGCCCTATAAAGACTCCCCATATTTTTTTTTCATATCTCATAAGTAGGTACAGACACAGACCAGTTACAGTTTTATTATATCTATTGAGTAATGATTGATATCATTCAAGAGTCTTTTTCAGAAAAAATGACCCGGCATTGATCTCAAGATCCTCCGTGCTTCGGAAGATACGTATGCTGTTGGTCCTAGCTGTAGTTTCATTTGATAAAACCCATCAATCCTCATTGGACCCTCGTGGGTAATTGTACATCCTTCTTGCCTATCCATAAGGAACTGGGGCCTTACTCCAGTGGGACATTATAATTGCTGTCGATGATCTCTCTCTTTAGTCGTATTTTCTCATGACTGAGCGTCGTGGTCATTATATGGAATGAAACATACACAATGACCCTCTGATTAATTTTAATGAAGTGATTTGTCATTACCTTCTCCATTTCACACACTAGCTGCAATCATCAACTAGAGTGCAGGTTTCCTCACGATGTTTTCCTTCACCGGAAGCAAGTGGTGGTCGATGAAAACTACCATACATGAGTCAGATTGGTATACAAACTCATATAGCACGGGCAGAATTTGAACCTGGGACCTTTGCAGCCACAGGCGGGCGGTCGCCCTACCACTCCGCCCCACCGCTTTGCCGATGATGATAGACAATACAAAATAGACACAAGTTTATCAAAAAGTTGTCCAAGATTCTCTAAATACCGGTTTTAGAACTTGAAAGCTGGTGCCGTTGCCTTTCACTGTTGCATTTTATTGTATGACCTGATGACCAAATATCGTCAGCAAATGAATATGGACTTTGAGTTAGTGATAACAGAGTTTATATTTCGTTAATGTTATAGGTATATGCTGACTAGTAATGTTAGACAAATACTCAAATGTCTAAATGTCAATAAACTCCAAGAATTATTGTTAAAAAACGACGAGAATAGACTTACTACGTACTAGATTAGACAGATTGCGTTGGAGCTTAGACTATTACGATTTGAGTAGGAAGCTGGCTTTTATAAAAGTTAGATTAGAACCAACAAACTTTATTTAAATTGCTTTGAGCAAATACACAGATAAATTGTAACCTGCATATCCTTTCTCTTCTCTTCAATGTTCTTTTCAACCCTTCATTTCCTAATTACCTTCATGATTGTTTTACTTTTCATCACACTGATTCTCGCTTGCGCTCCTGTAATAAGCTTCTCCTCTCCACACCTGAGTTCTCTTCGCGTTCTTTTTCGAATTCCTTCTCTGTCAAAGCACCTCGCCTTTAAACTCTCTTCCTTTAGACACCAAAATGGCACCATCCCTTGACTCCTTTAAAAATCGTGTTCTAAAATCCTTTTCCTTATTCTGACTTACTATTTGTTTCTTTTTTGTTTTTCCCCTTTTCCTCTTTTCTATTTGTGTATTGTTAAGCTTTACTTTCATTACTTTTTCTATCTTAGTTTAGTAGTAGTATATATATTAATTTCTATAAAATTTATTGTCAGATTGGTTGCACAACCTCTGCCCTTTGTTTTATCTATACATATAATGAAACAGTAAATATATTTTGTCTGTACATTTAGTATTTTTGACTGAAATGGATAGAGGGACACCTAAAAAGAATAATGGAAAGCAAAAATATTTTTTTGGAATTTCTTGTCTGTCTGTCTGTCCGTCTGTCTGTCTGTCTGTCTGTCTGTCTGTCTGTCTGTATGTTTG
The DNA here is from genome assembly GCA_018467065.1 of Ephestia elutella. Classification (NCBI taxonomy): domain Eukaryota; kingdom Metazoa; phylum Arthropoda; class Insecta; order Lepidoptera; family Pyralidae; genus Ephestia; species Ephestia elutella. Next base: position 4,233,875 of record CM031576.1, on the reverse strand, counting down.
TACGCGTTTCACGTAAAAACTACTGGACGGATTTGAATGAAACGTTTTTTGTTGTATAGCTATTAAGCCTGGGCAACATATAGACTATAATTGATCTTGAAAACTGGAACACCTGATGAAGAACCATAACAGAACAGCTAAACTATAAGAAATATGAAAATGGTACCTTTGCAAAAGTTTATCAATCTGACGAGCATTTTCTGTTGACGTACAAAAATCGAAGATCAGGATCATCTGATGAAGAACTCCAAGAGACCAGCTACACTATAACATATTATGGAAATGGCGCCTTAGCAAAAGTCGTTCAACCTGATGAGCATTTTCTACTGACGTATAAATATTGAAAATTTAGAATATTTGTTCCCATTTATCAACATATTTTTTCCCGTGGGACACGGGATAACCAAAATGGCTGCAATGTTGAGTACTGGAGTTTAGGTTACTACAGTTTGGAACACAAAAAGATTTTTCATCTATAAAAAACTCTGTCAGATTGGTTGCGAAGCCTCTGCCCTTAGTTTTATTATATATTTTTCGTACCGGTTGACTGGAAGTCAAGTTTGGTTGACGGTTCCCTTCATGGGATAAGTCCGCCGTTGCCATTTTCTGGATTTATGTAATTAGTGATTTATTTATGTTATTATGCAATAATGTTATTACAAACAAACACATATGAGATGAGAGAGACAGAGAAAGAGGGATGGTTGCTGCTAGATACATAAAATTTGATTAAAATTGAATAAAATACATATAGGTCTTCCCACGCTATTCATAAGTTCTTTATTTTCTCCTCTATAAAGCAACATGCAACGAAAATTCGATTAGCCATTCAAATATTAAAGTGAAAGTATGTCTGTCTGGCCACGCTTACGTCATAATAACATTCTTACAACTAAACCCAATTTATTTTATTTTGTTGTGAATTTGTCTAAGCTTGGTAGAAAACCATATGACACCGTAGAAAGATGGGAAAATTAGATTTAATAAAAATAACATCAAGTTATAAACATGGCTATAACCAAAGGCTGTTACTTCCATTGTTGTAAATCCCTTGTCCAGTCTAGCTATAGGTACCTTATAGTTAGAAAAAAAAATATTTTTCTATTTTTTATTTATAAGTGTAGCATGCAGAGTAGAGCAAAGATATTTTGTTATGTGCATAATATTACGTAAGTCTGGTGCCATTCTTATTACGTCAATTATTATGTTCACGAGTTAAAAATAAATTATAAAACGTAACGTGGTAACAGAAGCTTGTTTCGGACTTTCTATTTTTTACATATTTGGGTTTAGCTGGTTTGGTGTTGGCGTGAATTGGAATGGACTAGCTGTACGGAAATAATAAGAGAAGGATGGATTTGAGAACAAACAACAGAATCCTACTATACTACTTAAATATTATAAATGCGAAAATTGGATGTGAGTTTGTGAATCTGTGAGTTTGTGAGTATGTTTGTTACTCAATCACGCAAAATCTACTGGACGGATTTCGATGAAATTTGGTATACGGGTTGAAAAATACCGGGAATAGCATATGTGCTATTCCCGGTATTTTCCCGGTATATCCTATGGGATACTTGGTTTATTGCATTGCAAAACTGATAACAAGTTGATACAAGTTGTATATCAGCTATTTGCATTTCAATAAACCAAGTTTAACTCTGTTGACTTATTTACGCCAGTATACTTATCTATACTCGTACCAAAAACTATATAAATCATAAAGCTAGGTACGTCATGATATAAACTCTCTATACTGAGTATTTAATAAGTCTATTGTATACAAGTGTCCCGTCATCAGTGTCGGGGCTTTTAATATACTCGTATATCACCACCCAAATCATTTTTTTTTTTTTCAAGTTTCGTTTTAAAATAAAAAATAAACATTTTCACGGGCTAGATTATTCACAAGAAGCTAATAATTCAAAAAAATACAGAAAAAAAATTGTTTTTTTTTGTTTTTGCGTTTTTTCTTTTTTTTCCTTTCATATTGAAACATCTTTCTCATTTTATTGTTGTCTACATGATAAGCTTTTAAATGAGACCTATTTTATGTCGATAGCACTTTTAGCCCACTTTAGCCCACTAGCCACCTGGCGGTCCGCCGTTGCAAAGGACTTAGAGAAGACCCAAACAAGCATTTTGACAACCCAGGACCGACTGTCCTGGCGCCGCAGAACGAGGAGAGCCGACCCCAAATAATGGGAAAAGGCTAGGACAAAGAAGAAGAAGAGCACTTTTACACGAGTAGTTACGATTGAATTAGTACAAGAGCCCGAAAAAAAAATGGCTGCCATTTTACTACAGTTGAAGAAAAAAAGGTATGGGTGGTGATTTGTTTATAAAAAATGCCATATTACAAACCATTAAAGGCTCCGACACTGATGACGGGACACATTGTAAAATAAGTTTATGGTTGTTGTGAACAAACCCTAAGGTGGCGCCACAAGTGACCGCCAAAAACACTAATATAAATAGATAATGGTGTTGTGTTCAACACTAAATACTAACAATAAGTGCCTTTATAAATAGAATAGGTAAAAACCATTCCTAAAAATGATAAAAGTAGAATATGGATTATGCCACTAAATACAAAACGATTCTTTTCAATAAACATCATGGATGGAACCAGGGGGCCAGGAAGACATAGACAGTTGAAAGAGTGAGCAATATAAAGGAAGAAATTATAAGAAACTCCACCGATAAGATTCTAACTTATAAAGAATGATGATTTTAACTATTGTTGGTCTGGTTATCAGTTGTTACAAGTTACAATCTCTTTTGAACCTATTACGGTGACCTCTTGCCTACTTTACTGCTATCCATAGTGGCGACCAGTACCCGTGCTTTGCTTTTGTTAGGCATAAGTTTATATGTTAAAGTCCATCGGACCTAAACCACAAGCATAAAGATTGCAGAGCGTATATTAATAAAAAAAATGTTCTCTTAATCTCCAGGTACCTATATTTTATTTTCAGTATTTGTCACATTGATATGCGACTTACTATGCGCTTACTATACTTATACGCTATATTATTACTATAAGCTATACTTTACTATGCGCCGGCCTTTGAGTAAGTATTTTTTTATTAACTAATAGCTTATGCCAGCGGGATAATGCCAATTCCCATGGGAATAATGCTTTTTCCCGGGATGAAAGATACTCTATGTCCTGGACGTCCTGTATGTACCTCTAACTAGGTATGTGTATGAGAATTTTGGGAAGTAGATAAAGCGTGAAGAGGTAACAATCAAACAAACTCACCTTCACATTTATAATATTACTAGCTGTTGCCCGCGGCTTCGCCCGCGTGAGTTTCGCATAGATGAAAAATCTTTTTGTGTTCCAAACTGTAGTAACCTAAACTCCAGTACTCAACATTTCAGCCATTTGGTTATCCCGTGTCCCGCGGGAATATATTAGACACTCCAACTCGCAGTACAGTCGCGGTGTTAAAATGAATCAAAAGTGATATTTCATTCAATAAACGATCTTCGTCTGGCTCGTTATCTACAATTACCCGTGTACCACCACTCCTACCCCGAGTCCCTCTTTGTCCTATCCCGTGTCCTGTCTATTTACACGTCAGCAGAAAATGCTCATCAGGTTGAACGACTTTTGCTAAGGCGCCATTTTCATATATGTAATAGTGTAGCTGGTCTCTTGGAATTCTTCATCAGATGATCTTGACATTCGATTTTTATACGTCAACAGAAAATGCTCGTCAGATTGATAAACTTTTGCAAAGGTACCATTTCCATATTTCTTATAGTTTAGCTGTTCTGTTAAGGTTCTTCATCAGGTGTTCCAGTTTTCAAAATCAATTATAGCTTATAAGTTGCCCAGGCTTAATAGCTATACAACAAAAAAAGTTTCATGCAAATCCGTCCAGTAGTTTTTGCGTGAAACGTGTACATACCTACATTCAGACAGAGAAGAAATTCCAAAAAAATTTTTTGCTTTCTATTGTTCTTTTTAAGTGTCCCTCTATCCATTTCAGTCAAAAATACTAAATGTGCAGACAAAATATTTTTACTGTTTTATTATATGTATAGATAGATGTAGATGTATAGATTTTAGGATATAAGGTCGAATTTCGCGTGTAAAATTTTCGCCCTTTGTTTTATTTAAAAAAAGGGTACTCTTTGGCGGAGAAAATGTAGATATTTTCAGAAATGTTACCGTTCTATTAATTTGACACCGTTTTTTTATAGTATAGAGCATTGTTTGTGTCTCAAAAACATAAAATGAAAATTTTAATAGACAAGTTAAATATTTACCAGAATGTCTACAGCGCAGGCAATAAATTACAGTGTTGTCAGTTTTGAATAAATTAATCAAAATTTTCAGCGGCCTAAAAAGAAAACATTCTTGAATTTAATATTGAAAAGAAAAATGTAGGATTTAATAATATTTGGAGCACATCTATCATTCCCTCGACCGCAGAATCCCGTAAAGTCTATTCAACCCATATTATAACATTTCGCATTTCATAAATTGTGTGCTTCAAGTCTTAAACGACTACCTTTTTTGTGTGAAAGCTTCTTTTGCCTAATTTTTTGTATCTCTGCCTTCTTTTTATATTATTTTTAGCTAGATAGACACAAGGTTTTTTGAGCAACATGGACTTCCGAGGTACGTGTTGCTCTTCGGTAGAGCACACATACATCGCACTCGCATATTTTAGAACTATCGTACATAGATATTCCGTAGCGGAATATTTGATAACATGGATGACTAACGATAAACAACGAAGGTCATATAGTTCAGTCTATTATAATTTAAGTTTATAATTTAAAAAGTAAGCGAAAGTAAGTTTGTTCGTTACCTCTTCACGCTTAATCTACTGAACCAGTCTTCTTGAAGTTTCGCATACACATAGTTAGAATTACGACCCAGAATTACTGAGATGGTCATAGGGTACCTAAACTAGGTAATACTAGGTATGCGTGACATATGGTACCAAAATTAGGTACCCTAGTCATGCGTAAGTTACCGACCCTGAATAAATCATGACACGTGCTTCGTGAAGAAATCCATATTTTAGTTATAATCTATATATTTTAGTAATAATTCTTTCTGAAATAAAGGATATATGATATACTAGCTGCGCCCCGGAGCTTCGCTCCCGTGGGAACTTAGGGATAAAAAGTACCCTATGTGCTATCCCCGGTATTTTTCTACCCGTATACCAAATTTCATCGAAATCCGTCCAGTAGATTTTGCGTGATTGAGTAAAAAACATCCTCAAAAACTCACAAATTCACATCCAAACTTTCGCATTTATAATATTAGTAGGATTATTATCAATTTATTAATGTAATTTTAGCTCACTGCACGCCTGGGCAACTGTCAGTGCAGTGAGTTCCTAATTTTAAGGAAATAAAAAAATAAATTATTATTTAGACTCTAGGGAAAACTATGGCAGGAAATAGTTCCGTAGTTACAATGTATACTGTATCCTATGAATGACTGTACATTGTACAGTCATACATAACATTTCGAGTTATTCTCTGGTGCTAGTAGCGGTGAATTCGCCATTAATTTGGTACGGTTATTGTAGTCTGTAGACAGGTGCCAGGTGCCCAGTAGATAGGATGCCAATGTTTATGAATTCTCTTCTGTATATATCGCAGTCATCTGGTTGAATCTGCTATTTGATTAAATGACTAGCTCGTTCATTGAATGACGGTATTCAATTGAATGACTAGGCTAAATGTTGATTGAACTCACGGAAATATAAATTTTCCATGATTGAACTGAACAAGCGTCACTCAACGTCCAACTAAGTAGTTAGCGGATTGTAACATAGCCCCTTGTACAGGGCGGACGTAAAATCAGTCAGGTTCAGGTGATTCAAATTTAGTTCAATTTTTTCCCACTGCGGCGCTAGTAGTCACTAAAACAAATATGGCGTCAAACAACTCGCACAAGAAGCACTATATTTATGTTTTTAGGGTTCCGTAGCTCAAAAGGTAAAAACGGAACCCTTATAAGATCACTTTGTTGTCCGTCTGTCCGTCTGTCTGTCTTTTTTTTCTCAGGAACGCTTAAAGGTATCAAGTTGAAATTAATATCGAATACTCGGATCTACGGTCTCTTTCAGCAAAAAAAATAATCAAAATTATACGTCAACGCGATCAGGATATATTACCGTAAATGTTGCGATTTTTTGCATATTTTGCGATTTGAGACAGCAATCAAAACCTATGGGGTACTGTAGTGTATGTGAGAGAAAGAGAAGGAAGCATTATGTCATCTCTAGCGCATGTGCGTTCGTAGCTCAGCCCAGTCAGCTGGATACGATGGTGGAAAGGGGGCACGCGCGTCTATGAGCCGATAATCTGGAGAGAGACGCCACATTTTGGCGACGAGGCCTATCAGAACCCAGTGAGTAATTATTAAATTTCATTCGTAAAAATAAAAAGGGAGGAGAGAAGGTGTGCTTTGATTTGTGACTGAGATTGTTTATTTATTTACTTTAGCTGATGCAAAATGACCGCCATTCTGATTTTCCTTTTTTTTAAGTTTTTAATTTCAAGGCTAAGCCAAGAGATAATTTTGCCAGTACCGGGATGTCGTATACTGAAATAGTTATAAAAAAAAATAATAACTTTTTATTTGCTTTATGCTATAGATGATTATTTTCTACATAGACAAAAAGTCATTAGAAAAAAGCAATAGGTATCTGACGTTTTGTTGATGCGGAACCATGGAAGTAATATGTAGTTGTACAAAGGTACTTATTACTTCCATGTGCGGAACGCATACATGAAAAAAAAAATAGTTATTACCACAACAGAGAAAAATAAAGAAACATTATTTTCGATTGGACGCATAGAGTTATTGGCTTTATGCACAAATATTAACTTTATGTTTGGACGTTTGTTTACATTTTTTGTGTTTTATACGTATTGTATGGTAGTTTATGCGGTAGTCTAAATGCATAATTTATTTCTTGTGGCAAAATAGAATATCATACGATTAATCCTTCAATCACGACGCTTTGGTTATTTTGCTATGGGCTCGCTATCTCATGAGATATCATGGTTCTTGAAGGATTAACGAATAAATTTACAAGGTGTACTTGCCTATTTATAATTTTTGCCTCTAAGCTACAATGTCAGGCCGGGTTCGATTCCCGGCTGAATTGAATATATTTTCAGATCACAAATATATACATCAAAATATAAGAACAAGACGCGTGTTGACTTCCATATCCGGTCAATAGGTATTAGATTGTTAAGCAAGTAATGATGCTCGTACAAAGGAGAATATGAGTCTCCTTCTGTTACGGTCTAAATAACAGGTAACGCCTGTTACACAAGTCATTAAAAAATCATTTATTTCAGGTTTCTAGATCCATTTATATCTACATAATCAGCGTGATGAGTTGGACACGAACAAGTGACGTCTGTGTCTAGCTATGATGTTACCAGGATGATGCCTGGTAGTCCATAACAGGTGACGCCTGTGAGGACTTCGTAACTTACCTTATTGGTACGGGTGACGCCTGTACATACATATGAAGTTACCAGATGACGCCTGGTAGTCCGAAACAGGTGACGCCTGTGAGGATTTCGTAATGTACCTTATTGGTACGGATGATGCCTGTACATACATATGATGTTACCAGATGATGCCTGGTAGTCCGAAACAGGTGATGCCTGTGAGAACTTTGTAACTTACCTTGTTGGTACGGGTGATGCCTGTACATACATATGATGTTACCAGATAATGCCTGGTAGTCCGAAACAGGTGACGCCTGTAAGGACTTCGTAATGTACTAAGTATATGGGTGACGCCCATAATATGAAGTTTTATACGGGTGACGCCCGTAACATTTAGTTGTACACGGACACGGGTGACGTCCGTAACATGAAGTTGTACACGGACACGGTTTTACACGGGTGACGCCCGTTAAATGAAATTTTACACGGGTGACGCTAGTAATATGATGTTTTACATGGGTGACGCTTATAATATGAAATTTTGCACGGGTGACGCCCGTTATGTGAAGTTTTACATGGGTGACGCCCGTAATATAAAGTTTTACACGGGTGACGCCCGTTAAATGAAGTTTTACACGGGTGACGTAATATGATGTTTTACATGGGTGACGCCTATAATATGAAGTTTTGCACGGGTGACGCCCGTTATATGAAGTTTTACATGGGTGACGCCTATTATATGAACGCCTGAGAACCATTATACGAACGAGGTAACGCCCATTTACGTGAAAAGAGTATTCATACAACATTGCTAAAATAAATAAATAATAAATGTATCGGGTTGTTAAAAGGATGAGCGCCCATTTGATGCCTAAATTTAGACTTTATTTGTTTCCTAATCTGTAGATTAATTATGTAAAGTTTATGTCTGGAAAAAATTAAGAATGATGGTCAAGCAGGATCTATCGGATCTATATGGAATTGCTAAAAAAGGAGTTTTATTTACTGGAAGCTGCTGACGTTAAATGCTTATCCTAAGAAACAAGTTTGTTGTTTTGGGGGGAAGACAAGAACTCCACGAAATACTGTTTAAATAGGACATGACTGAACATAAATGTTTTTGTTTGAAGTAGCAATAAAGAACTAAACGAATACTTTGAATCCAAACGCAATAAACGGTATGAAAGATACCTAGACAAATTAAACAGGAAGCAAACTAGAACCTTGTAATATATTTAGTTTGACTAAATAACAAGCTATGAAATGTAAATTTACGAATCTCTATTGATCAAATAATTGGAAAAGTATTTATCGGAAGAACTCATGAGGAAAGTATTGCGTGCAAACGGAAAAAATGCCTTATCCTAGGTAAGCAAATACTCTAGAGACAGAGGAAAGACAATTAGAAAAGAAAATATACACAAGTAAAGGAAAAGACATTCAGTAAGGAGACGTGTTTCCGATATGGTAGCTAGAACCATCTATCTTATGATGCGAAGTGTCCAGATATAGGATGAATATGTAACAAATGCAAAAAAAGATATGAATAGATCAAAGAATTGTAGTCAAAGAATTGAATTGAAGATATAAAGGAGACAGATGCGATAGAAGACAAGGTTAATAGCGTTTTTAATGTTTTCTAAAATGATTTCTTAATTGATGTTTACATGAACGCGTTGGTTTAGTAGGTGGAAATCAAGCAAAGATGCTAATAGATTCAGGATTTAATTAAATGAAAAACATGGTTAATGGTTACTTTATGGAAAATAATTGAAGGAAATAAAAAACACAAATGTTGCTCATGTTGTAGTCGCTTTTAAAATCTATTGCTAAAGATATACTACGTACGTGTGGGATCAAAACCACAAAACGTCACCTTTTACGTAATATACAAAAGGACAAGTAAGTTATAATGTAAAATAACGGCAGCAGTACGTAGTTAAACTCGGACTATCTTGACATACATTAATTCACACAGATTTAGCTAGCCCTAAAGTTAGTTCGAAACTGGTGCTCAAGGATACTAACTCAGAGATGCTAAATTTTATATCAAGTCATATTCCTATACATAAATAGTAATGTTTGTTGTGTAATCAGCTGTCGGTCGTCTTAATAATAAAAATAAAAATAATTAAGAACCAGGTCAATTTGGAAAAGAGTTCTCTAAATTTAAAATATGCCAAATTTGGGTTACCACAAAGTGCAACAGTTGCAGTTATTTATATATGTAAGTCCGGTAGGACTTTGTACAGACAAATTTATGCATTATTGTCTTTAAAAAATGTACATACTTTAACCACGATAAAACTAAGTACCTATAAAGATTACGAAATAAAAAATAATAATAATTGGCATGTTTCTTACAACTAAAGTATTTAAATATACAACATTCACCCATGATATGCCGTGCCTGACCATGCTAGACCAAAAGCTATCACTGAAAGGCAATGAAAAACATTCAAAGCCAATATAAAAAAACTGAAATAGGGCGAATTAAACAAGGAGTGGAATGATTCAGTAAAGGGATATATAAACTATTAGCTCTGCCACATGGCCTTGCTCCCGTGGAAAGTCCGGATATTCTAAAGCCTTACTGAATGATTGAATGACGAATGTTGCTATCATATACAGAAGGATTTCTCAAATTGGACCAGTAGTTCTGACATAAGCGCATTAAAATTAACCTACAAACTATTCAGTTCTATTAATTTATCTAAATTTGAAAAATGAGGGCCATCATGTAATGGCCACAACGAAGTTAAGATTTAGAGCAAAGTTCTGGTGGTGTTAAGAACATATGAAGTTAATGAAGTGTATAATACGGACTTGTAAACAATGCACTCTAATATTGGCACCAAATCCACCACACCTACTCAAAAGAAAAGGATAACCTACCCAATTCTCTGATATCCCAATCAAGTGATCATTACCTGGTTGTGTTTGATTACCTACTATATTCGGTGCAAAGAAATTAAAGCATGTCAAGATAAGAGTAAGGCGATGATTCGCTTATGTAAGAGATTTTCAGCCGTTTAGATCATTAGGTTTTCATAACTTTATTATTATGCCAAGTAGAAAGAAAGAGCTGGAAAGAAGCATTGGTTGAGTACCTACTTGAATATGTGTAATACCACGCCCTATAGTATAACTGCGAAAACCGGTAGAGTTATTATTGCAAAGGAAATTTAGATACAAGATTCTTCTCAGCAGTGGTCGTTCCGAAATGCTAGTAGTTTGTAGCTTTGAGACATAATATATTATGATTAAATAATTAGTTATCGACGTGAAAAAGAGCCTTCTTTGAAGGCCAAGTTTCAATAAAAAAATTTTGACTTTGACTTTGACTTGATAGATAGATATTGCAGCGACGTAAAAAAAAAAAAAAAAGAAAAAGGGAGAGAGTACACAGATAAAAGACATAGAGCATGCATCGAGATATTATGTACTTGTATTTCGATGCGAGCGTGTGATGTTGACATACAAGTAAGAGATATGAAATGTGTGTAAAATAACGTTAAAACTGGAAAACTTAGTCTTAATTTTGATACAGCGCCTCAGGGCTATATCTGAAAACGGAGAATATGCGGAAGTCAAATAGATGAAACAAGAGATATGGAAGTACAGAACAATTATACAGGATAGCTGTCTGCCTGCACCAATCATCGACGTGGGCGTCGGGAGTCTTGGTTATACCTTCGATACGCAGTGGAAGAGACTGCTGGTCTGGTTAATTATGGGCTTAATGAAATGCAAATAATACGTCTTGTTCTGTATCGATGTTGTTGGATTTATTGATTTATTTATTATGACAGCTTTCAAAAATATAAAAGAAAAAAGAAGAAGTTAAAACGAAGGTTTACTAGCAACATTAAAAAACAAGTGAAGGGAAAATGGAAATCTATGAATAAGGAAATGAATTTAGAAATGGAATTTAGAAAGAACAGAATTTAGAAATGGTAGTACAAGAACGTTCAGGAGAGGAGATAAAAGATGATCAGAAATCTTTAACCACAATTTAAAATAATTAATTGTAGTTGATAATTGACTTACAGTCATGTGACCAGAAGTCATGATGATAATAAATTGATTAAGTAAGAATCTGAAAATGGCTTCATTAAACAAAAAATATTAAAATAAGGAAGGGATGTAGTGTATGTGAGAGAAAGAGAAGGAAGCATTATATCATCTCTAGCGCATGTGCGTTCGTAGCTCAGCCCAGTCAGCTGGATACGATGGTGGAAAGGGGGCACGCGCGTCTATGAGCCGATAATCTGGAGAGAGACGCCACAGGTACTTCCCGTCGACCTAAAATTATGAAATTTGGCAAAAAGCAAGGTTTAACAGTTCTTTTTACAGGAATAAATCTGAAAGTTGTAATTATGTTCTTGGAAGTCTAGAAAAAAGTGGTACTTATTTTTGCGTTCGATGCGGTATGAATCCTAGGGATCGAACTGCAAAGTTAAGTTTGTTTTCAACCGACTTCCCAAAAAAGGAGGAGGTTATATGTTTCGATGTATGTATGTTTTTTTATGTATGTTCGCCAATTTCAACGCCTATAGTGGACTGATTTCCGAAATTATTGTTTTATTCGAAATAGTTTATTCCCAAGTTGGTCCCATTTTAACCACGTCAGAATCTGTTCGGTAATTTTAAAGATACCTAACAAAATATAAAAATTCAAACATTGGATTATAGAGTAAAAGCCCGCGACAGCATGCCCTTCTTTATTTTATGAAAACTCAAGATTATCTATGCATGTCCCCAACACAGAAATAGTAATTAGCGACTATATAAAAGTTGGATCATGATTGCTTAGGTAGATAATTTGTAGCAATCATATTTAAAGTGGTAGCTTATTTTCCATAAAGTAAGAAATTTTTAAGATTTTATTCCGAATAATATGAGAAATCATGCCATCCATTGCCAATATAAAAATGCTTAAGCCATTAGTGCAGATACAAACCCCTGCCAGACATTGTAACTTTACTAAATTATAGTCATGTTTGTTTTAGCTGAATTTATTAATACTTTGAGAGGTCCCCAAAGGTGCTTTCGACCTATAAAATTCACTTTTGCTATCCATATTACCTGCATAAGCAACTAAGATTCAAACTTCATGAGTAGTCACAATTTTTTTTTTTCACGTGGATATAATTGAAATTTGACTTCTGTAGTTACTAACTTTCTTCACCATGTACTGTTTTGGAGAATAAATACATTTTTTACTTTTTTTTTACTTACTTTAACTTGACACTGAGAAACATTCAGCATTTTTGAAATAAGGCAGGTTGGTCGTCTCGGTCTCTTGGTCTATTTATGTGCCAAAAATTCCGTGGAATTCTGACAAGTTCTGACATTTCAATAAAACTGACATAAAACGTTTCGATTTCTTAAATTTTGGCCAGTGAAAAAATAAGTTTAAGTTTTCATGACAACAAAATTGCTCCAAGTGCACTAAAAATGATAAAATATTTTTTTTTCCCAAAAAAATGAACCGACTTTCATTGTAAAACTTAAAATCATGAAATAACTTAATAGGCAGATTAATCAATAAGAAAAATGTATTGGCATGCTACCTACTGAATGAGGTGAAGTCGGTGCTAAATTTAAAATTAAATCATCTAAATTAACATTAGAATCATGTGTAATTAAAATGCCTAATATCCTTACTTCTTGCACTTGGCACCGACTTCACCTCATTCAGTAGGTAGCATGCCAATACATTTTTCTTATTGATTAATCTGCCTATTAAGTTATTTCATGATTATAAGTTTTACAATGGAAGTCGGTTCATTTTTTTGGGAAAAAAAAAATATTGAAACTAGTTGGTCATGTAGTTAGAGCTATAATGTGAGATGCTTTGCGTGCACGGATCCCTCGCTGCGCGAGCTTGACTCGCACTTGGCCAGTTTTTTTATTTTCCTACATTTTAATTCTGCACCGTTGCAAACAATGCGACGTAATTTAGATCAAACGAACTTCTTGTTTTGCAACATGCTTACCTCTTTGCTTTGCTTGCGCATAGTTAAACTTACTCTTTGTTAGTTCTTCTTATTACATTTCTGAAATTGCAACTTTGTTCGTCGGTAAATGGAGAAATACTACACAAAATGATTACTTGAAATGTAAAATACCATATTTATATCTACATTTGAAGAATTTACTTGAAGTTTCTCGTAGGAGTGACTGATTCACATAAAAATGAACTAATTCCACAGAATTAATATTAGTAAATTAATCCTAACTAATATTATACATGTGAAAGTGAGTTTGTTTGTTACCTCTTTACGCTTCATCTACTGAACCAATCTTCCTGAAATTTTGTATACACATAGGTAGAAGTACGGAGAAGGACATAGGGTACCTTTCATCCCGGAAAAAGCACTGTTCCCGTGGGAAATTCACGCGGGCGAAGCCGCGGGCAAAAGCTAGTACTCCCTAAAGACTACATTGAATTCTTCAAAAAAAGCGGGAAAAAATTCAGTGTCGTATCTGACACCTTCTTGGAGTGTATTACTTCTTTGCTCTTGGAGAGTAATTTTTCTTAGTTGCATCAAGCGTCCATAGACTACGGTGACCAGACCATGCACTGGCGTGCAGCATCAGATAGGTACTTATAGTACTACTAGCTTTTGCCTGCGGTTTCACCCGTATCCCACCCACGGCACGAATAGTGCTTTTTCCTGGGAAGATACCCTGCTCTTCTTATTATTTCTAACTATGTGTATGCGTAAAATTTTCAGTAGATAAAGCGTGAAATTTAACAAACTTACTTTCGCAGTTATAATATTAGTTAGGATTGTGATTATAAGGAAACTTTACACAGACATAGATAAATAAATATAAGTACCTTAGGGTCATGCAGAGAACACTAAGTTGGTGAAGGAGTAAACTTAAGTTATGAAAGTTGATTCTAAGGTAGACTGGTAAAAAGTGCTTTTGCATTAAGTCCACCCATTGTACTTTTACACATATTATTGTATACTTTGTGCCGAAAAGTTTTTATAAATAAATATTCCTTGGTTTTGTATACAGGTAAAACAATTGTTATCTCTTCCATTTACTCTTTACCTTATTTACGTTAAAAACGAAACTTGTCGGGAAGTCAATATTGGCCAAGTAAGACTTAAAGCTGTCTGTTGAAATGTATGTTTGTTTGGTAAATAACTCGAAACCCCTCCTTGTGTTATGCGGTGTTTGTTGAATGATTTGTTTAGTTTTCGATGTGTAACATCTTTCCTTTCGCCTTCCTTCCTGCAATCTGTGAATTATTGTGGAAATCACAGGTCTTTTCTGTTACAAAAATTTAATTTGATTAATCTAAATCAAGAAGCATTTTGCATTTTCTTTTGTTGAAACAGATTTATTTATTACTAGCATTTGCCCGCGGCTTCACCCGCGTGTATTTCCCACGGGAACAGTGCTTTTTTCCGAGATGAAAGGTACCCTATGTCCTTCTCCGTACTAACTATGTGTATGCAAAATTTCAGGAAGATTGGTTCAGTAGATGAAGCGTGAAGAGGTAACAAACAACCAAACAAACTCACTTTCGCCTTTATAATATTAGTTAGGAAGTTAAGATTTAACGAAAAGGGAAAAAGAGCGGACAAGTAAGCCGAAAATGAGGTGGTCTGATGAATTGTCGGCCTTTGATAGGCGGCGGCAGCAGCTAGCGAGCGTTGATGGGATAAGGGGGTGGCTTTTGCCCAGCAGTGGGACTCTTCTTCTTCTTCTTCCTCAGCGTTTAACTGCCCACCGTTGAGCATACACCTCTCCAATGTTTCTCCATTCTCTCCTATTGTTGGTCTTCCGCATCCATGAAGAGCAGCAGTGGGACATATTGGTTAAATAAGAAAAAAAATGTAAAAAGTAAAGGAAGTGGGTATAACAGAAAACCGGTTAACATATCTCGAAATAAGGTTCTGTGATCTTTAAAAAAAATAAAAGCAAACGTTACGTACGATCGATTGACACGATTTTTACGTAATTTAATGTAACAGCATTTGAGAAAGTAAAAAATTAAACTATGTCATACCATATAACTCGTTTTAAAGCAGCTCACTTTATACTTTTGTTACTACGTTGTATGTTCATTTCTGTAAATGGTGCAATAAAGTGTTAATCTATCTATCAATCTATCTATCTCACCCACCTCACCAGCAGAATTAAATTTATCATAGAATTAGGAGTCATTATTCTAAATTCTGTTGAAATTAACCATTTTCTCAGGTAACGTCTGTCGGAAATAGAATAGGAAGCATCCCGTATTTTCATGTTACGTCCTGACTTAGGTCAACTTAGGTCTTGATTACGTGTTTGAGTATATTATCCAGAATTTATCACATACACATCCAACAAACATACGTAAACATTCGCATTTAAGTTATTAGTTAGATGCTTTGATAGAAATACCTCAAATTTACTCTAATTAACTTTCATTAAGATGAAATTTGATGTATTTCTATCAAAGCGTCGACTTTAATAGGTCTAATTTAGTAGCATTTGATCAAAGCTAGTACCTATCGATAATTTTTTTTAAGTACTATTTGAAGAATACGTGTATGTATTCTGTGTGCAGCACTAAACCTCTTGTGACAACCCTAGTCTTCTGCCTGATTCACTTATTACGCTTTCGGTCTAATATTGATATGCAAAGTATCTTATAGTTATCATACTTTCTAAGTCTATGCTGAATAAAGTATGAAATTTCAAAGTTTAACAAGATATAACTTCCTAATAAATTCCTAAGTCATAAACTAACTAATTTCCGAAGTGACAAGTATTGTTCAACCACCACTTCACCCAAGTAACATAAAGGGTAACTTTATAGGTATTTAATAGGTAATTCAAAGATAATATTTAATCTTCGACCACAATGTTTTTTAGAAAATGAGTAACATAATTTCTCTCTTATCTATGAGTTACATAACAGCTTCCCGCGGAACTGCCAGATGTAATGACAGCCGCCAACCGGCCGGCGGTGTCCTAAGTAAGCGATGACCGAGGGACAGAACGCTGCGCGACGCTATGCGATGCTGTGCTGCATGGCGGTAACACGCGACAACTACGGCAACATAATAACTCGCAGCCCTTAATCAGGGTCGATAACGGAAGCAGTGTTGCTAGATGCAATTTTTTTTAATCCGTGTAAGGCTTTCTTGAAAATCCGTTTAAGTCCGTAGATTGCATCTGAATAAATTCGTATAGATCTAGAGATTTAAGTAGAGGCAATCTACGAAGTTCAAAGCTGAGCTTTACGGATTTTTTAAAATTGGATCTGGCAACACTGCTCTCGATATAAGCCCTGATTACGGGCCGTGAGTAGAGACCTAAAGCACAGAATTAATATTAGTACTACGTACAGAAAGGAAACTCCCTGCCCCTCCCGCAATATGGCACCCACCCGCTCCTTCCGCACTTCTCCCCCGTTCTTGTGTAACTGTAGGACGTTCGACTATGAAAACGCACACATTGACGTGTTACTGACGTGTTCACGGATATACAGTTTTATTTGTAGTAGTAGTAGGCATATTTGACGCGCCGTTTCTATGATGCGCCCGCCCTGTGCCTAAAGGCCACAAGTATAATTATTGTTAAACATTTAATATCAATGCATCGCGTCATGCTGTTTTTAACGCTCACTCAGGACACACTCACATGACATACAGTGCTAGTAACGCATGCTATTTTTACACTATTGCGCAAGAAAGGAGTGTAATATTTTCAGGATATATAACGAAAGATGGGCTCACATACTTATGTACCACCTGGATGCCAGCTGATGGGCACAGAAAGCGAGGAAGGCCTAAGACAAGATGGTCGGATGAACTTAGGGCATTCGACAGAAAGTGGATAGAAAAGAAAAGAGATAGGGACACATGGAAAGAGAGTGGGGAGGCTTTTTCCCAGCAGTGGGATATGTTATAGATACAAAAAAAAAATAACTAAACTGGTTACGGTATTTTAGAGTTCTCGTACTGCGACACGATTCCGATATCTTCTTTACGAAAGTAAATTGGGTATCAGATGTTCAGAGGTCTTAACCTAATTAGTTATTTTCTAAGATATTTATGGTTTAATCTAATAAATCACAAGTACGTAGAGTTGTCAGAAAGGTATCATTATTATTCACGTATTCCCGGGTAATGTAGCCATAGTTATGGTAGAGCATGTTTCAGAAGATAGTAGACATGTTTTAAATAAATATATTTATAAATAAAACATATCAATATAAATCTAATTTAAAGATTTAGCGATTGAATTGCTTTTTGTTACAGATTTTCAAAGATGACAAAAACTAACAGAAATAAATTTAGTTATGTTCTGTGGTTTATGCATATTGCACTCAATTTATTTGTTTTTTTTTTCTATATCTTACACAAATTTAAACAGAATATTAATTTATGTAAATACTTTTACTACATCGTAACAATTCAGCTTTAAGCTATCCTCTTCAGAGATCGACGCGGGCGCAGGCTACAGTCGCAGAACGTGGACCGCGACGCGCGCACGATTCACGCGCGACGATTGTGTTGTGATTCAAATACGGAATTGGAATTTTGGTGGTGAGTTCTTTTTTAAATTTAGTGAAAAAGTAAAATAAACGAATTGTGATAAATTTAATATACGTGTGTGTTAATTGTATTTGTTTATTGTTTATTAGGTTATTAGGACATTTTAGTTTAGATTGCAAATCTTTTAGGTTTTTTATGGAAAACTAACAAATTTATTTAATTTATTTTTTTATTTCCCAACACCAAAAATTATTTTACATTATACCTACTTACTTTGCCAAACTGCTTGTCAGTTTGCCGGTTACGATTTCAAGATATGCAAAAAATTGGCTAATTACAATAAAAAAAGTCGGGTTAGTTACACCGCATTTATAACTTAAAAACTGCTAACACGATTTACATGATATTTTATGCACAGGTATACCCTAGAATTGGCTGAAATAGCACATAGAGTACTTTTTAATCCGAAATTACCATATTAAAGTAAACAAATTGCTTTTTGATAAGCACCATTCGTAACAAAGTTGGTAAAAGTAGATAATCTAAATTTTTTAAACTAACCTAAAAAAAAACTGACAGCTAAGAAAGAAAAAAAATTACAAGTTACACAGCCCTAAAATTATAATGCAAACAAATAGTGTAGAGAAATTGGGATTAAGGAGTATTGGTTTGACCGCTCCCAAGAACTGACGTTTAATTTAATTATCCCCTTATATTAGCCCCGAGCGAGTGTTAGCCCGCGGAAACGTGTCCAAAAGGCTGGCTGTATTGCCAAGTTGTATGGTTATGCTTATCCTCTGGCTAAGCATAGCCATATGTTCTTAAACTGTGGTTAACGGTATTAGTTTTACATTAAATGACACTATTATATAATTCGTTAATTTAGACATAACTAAGTGGCGATTACGGCAAAACCCCCCACGGATAAAATCCTTGGGGGACGCCTTTGTCCAGCAGTGGACGTCTTTAGGCTGAGAGAGAGAGAGAGAGAGAGAGAGACATAACTAGCTGTGCCATGTGCTATTCCCGATATTTTCCTACCCGTGTACCAAATTTCATCGAAATCAGTCCAGTTAATTTTGCGTGATTGAGTAACAAACATCGTCACAAATTCACAAACTCACATCCAAACTTTCGCATTTATAATATTATATACTACTCGTAGCTTTCGCCCGCGTGAATTTCCCACGGGAACAGTGCTTTTTCCCGGGATGAAAGGTACCCTATGTCCTTTTCCGTACTTCCAGCTATGTGTATGTGAAATTTCAGGAAGATTGGTTCATTAGATAAAGCGTGAAAGGGTAACAAACAAACAAACAGACTTTCGCATTTATAATATTAGTTAGGATTTTATTAGTAGGATTATAGTAAACTGTTTGTTAACCCCAATATTTAACAAAAAAGTAAGCTGTCTACCCTTCGGTCATTGGTATTTATTTCCATTACATTTTTAATTTAGGGACGGGTATCGCCTCCTTCAAAAACAAAAAGATTTTTTAATCCGACGCAGAAAACTATTTATTGTTATCCTAATCCTAACTAATATTATAAATGCGAAAGTGAATTTGTTTGTTTGTTACCTCTTCACGCTTTATCTACTGAACCAATCTTCCTGAAATTTCGCATACACATAGCTGGAAGTACGGAGATAGGGTACCTTTTATCCCGGGAAAAAGCACTGTTCCCGTGGGAAATTCACGCGGGCGAAGCCGCGGGCGAAAGCTAGCTAACCTATATCTTAAAAACACAAAAACATACCTACTTTATTGAATACAACACAGACAGTTTAAAGATAAGTGGTGGCCGGTTCCGAAAACGAATTAAAAAAAATAGAAAGCAGCTCGAAGCCATTTTGGTTTACAGAATGTATATGTATAGTTTGATCTTTATGGGACGTCGCTGTCTCTTTCTACATTTGAATTTCATCTACTAACTATAATTTTTGAGAACAAGTATGCAATCAATCAATCAACCATTTATTTATTTCATCAGACGTAGGTAGTACATGGTGTATGGGATATGAGAATAAGTACTCTATGCTGCGCCATTTGGCATACAAAATTAACATAAAAAATAAAATTCATACAAAGTCAAATAAAACAAAATAAAAGAATAAGTTAAAAAAATAAATAATAATAATTTCTTAACTATGCAAATCGGCTTAAATTAGTTTTGTTTTGTAGTTTTAAATAGCTATTAATAATGATAATAATCTTTATTTCGGACTAGTCCATATTTTGTTAGTATACAATTGTTCTTAATACTAGTGTTAGTAACGTTTACATTTAGGTACAATCGGTTTAATTGACCCGATGTACGCCTCTATGCATAAGCGCATCCACCCAGTGCCTCACAAAAGACCCATCAATTTTACCGGCTAGGGTACTAAGTATACTATTATAATAGGTATAGGTATTATTTTTAACAACAACTAAAAAAATTCGATTCAATTGTTCGTGTGATTATTCCGAGTCAGAGGTATCTATGTCAAGGGGCGACCAATATATCCCAAATTCTGAGAATACTACAGATATTTTGTATTTTTATCCATCGATCGAAAAAAATATACGAGTAGGTACAATTTTACTTATATTTATTTAGGACATCATAATTTTCATAACAAAATAGAGGACAAAGGTATGTTTGCTTATGTCAATATCCAATTAAATGGACTGTAGAATGATACAAAATGTACATTTTTATGAGATCCAAAGAAAATCCTTTGAACAGAATAAAAAGAAAATATTTATATCCAAAATTGTACGATATATGGCATTTGAGCTAAATAATATTAGTATAGACATATATACCGTTTTTAGGGTTCCGAACCTCAAAAGGCAAAAATCGGAACCCTTATAAGATCACTTTGTTGTTCGCCTGTCCATCTGTCTATCTGTCAAACTTTTTTTGTCAGTAATACTTAATGGTAGGTATCAAGTTGAAATTAATATCGAATACTTGGTTCTACGGTCTCTTTCTGCAAATAAAAAAATTAAAATCATATATCAACGCGATCAAAACCTATGGGTTACTTCCCGTTGACCTAAAATTATGAAATTTGGCAAAAAGCAAGGTCTAACAGTACTTATAAATACAGGAATTAACCTGAAAATTATAAATATGATGTTGGAAGTCTGAAAACTTATTTTTGCGCTGGATTCAGTAAATCTTATGGATCGAACTGCAAAGTTAAGTTTGTTTTTGAAACTAGTTGGTCTTTTAGTTAGAGCTATAATGTAAGAGCAAAGCTTTTATTACACGAGTACGTGTAATAAAAGCTTTGCTTTTGTTGGTGTTATTACGTGGAAGTAATGACTTTAAAATCGTTATCAGATTGTTTTTGTCATTTGCATTCGTCACTGATATAGGATTTATAAGGTTATGGAATGTATCACTGATATAGGTGCATAATATACATATTACATAACATGCATAACAATATTAAGGTCCTACATACTCGTTATACTTAAAATAAGCATTGTTAGCAATATATCAGTAACAATAATGTATACAATAACAATAATGTTTATTTCTTTCTATGGTCCAATTAATGACAACATCCAGATGCTGTCAAGAAGTTGATCTTGTTAAGGAAATCAGACCATATTTTCATAGATTCTTGGAATCTGAAATATAGTCTGATGTTCTTAGTACACCGCGTTTTCATATTTCCAATAACTCGTAACTATTTTCTCTTTTCGACGCGCGACGGCTAACTCATTTATATTCCTTTATATTTCTCAACGAAGTAATAAATGTCATCTTCGAATAGGTCTTGTTACTGTCAAGTTAGTTTAAAAGGTATTTTAAAAGCCATTTCGTGCAATTACGTTTTTGTCGTCAACACGCAGCCCACATTGGATTTATTATACCTTTAATGTTGCGAGAATAAATGGTATGAAAATGAAATTAACAAATCTATTTAAAAATGTGAAAATTGTGTGTGTATAGATTTTTGTAGGTAAATCCTAACTATCCTAATCCTATCTAATATTATAAATGCGAAAGTGAGTTTGTTTGTTTATTTGTTTGTTTACCTCTTCACGCTTTATCTACTAAACCAATCTTCCTGAAATTTCGCATACACATAGTTAGTAGTACTGAGAAGGACATAGGGTACCTTTCATCCCGGGAAAAAGCACTGTTCCCGTGGGAAATTCACGCGGGCGAAAGCTAGTAATATTATAATGTGAAAGTGAGTTTGTTTATTTCTTTGTTTGTTTGTTACCTCTTCACGCTTTATCTACTGAACCAATCTTCCAGAAATTTCGCATACACATAGATAGTAGTACTGAGAAGGACATAGGGTACCTTTCATTCTGGGAAAAAGCATTTTCTCGTGGGAAATTCACGCGGGCGAAGCCGCGGGCCAAAGCTAGTTGACTATAAACGTTGTTAGTTTTAATAGTACATTGTTACTGTGTGAGTTAACTTATTTAGTCTCGAGACGATATCCAGCTAAAGTGGGCTTCGAGTCTCACTACAAAAGTGTACCATATATTGAGAAATATTTTTTTTTATTTTTAATGATTTAATTTTGCATATTAGAGGTCATAAAGCTAAAAAATATCATCTTCTTTGACCTACTTTCGTGCAATTTTAGGTTGGTTCAAGTTAAATAATTATAAGTTAATTACTTACGGACTACTTATACGGCACCATACGATATACAGTTTACCCTTACATTTCCTTTTTTATATACTTATTCTGTCATACATCTTAAGTTTTATATTTTTCCAACAAATAATATAATATTCTTGGTCTATTTTATGTAACAAAATTAAGATTCAACCCACGAAACTAGTTATAAATGACCACGGCAAAAAAATTAATTGGTGAGAGTTTTACATAAACAAATATTACGCAAAGGCTACATAACATTCTGACATTAAATTATGCAAATTTAGAAAAATAAAAACAATGTATACTTGTCATTTTGATGGATACAGTTCATTTTTGAGATTTCAATTACATATTCGGATAGATTGATATTTGTTACTCAAAAACGATTGATGTATGATGGATACCTACTTGGATAGGAGAAAAACAAATTTACAACAGCAAAAGGCGGGTCAAATGTAAAAAAATCGTATAGGTAAATAAAGTTCTGTATCCATATACGCAATCCAAATGTATGTACAACGTAAAACAAAAAAGTTACAAAATTGATTTTCGTTCGAGATCACATAGTTACGCCCATCTCATCATAGTGCCGCGTAAACTCGATGACCTCGAATATGCGCTACCAATTGCTCTCACGTTATTGTATTCGAGTTTTAGTAAACATTTTTTGTTTCTTAATTTGTATTTTGACTAGCTAATTGGGTCTTATGGGGTCGGCTTTGGCTCCAAAACCTATGAAAATTCACCGTGTACATTCCTAATTTATAAATAACAAATTTCATTTTTTAAATAAGCATAATAAATTGAATGGTACGTTGCAACTGCGATAACATCTCATATTATTCTCATCTCGCTCATTCATACGAGTTCTCACATTTTCGTCTCAACAACATTTCACTTTCTACAGCTCCATTCAGTCTAGGAAGTGAACAGTGCTCAGCTTGGTTAGTGGGTCATTTTGTATACTTTATTGATGTGTACTCATGCCCGTAAGAACCAGTGAGTTGAAGACTTTTTAATGAGGTGATCGATGGTCCGTGGCCGAGATAGGTTGGTATTACATAATCATTCATAGCTAGACTTTATTCTCTCGATGTGACACATTTTCCTGCTTATAGTCAAAGCCGGAACGAGATTTCGTGGAATGGGACGAAAATGTAGGTAACAGGAAACCGGGGAAACGCGTACGGTTATAGAGTCAGCTATACGATATTTATTAGCAGCGATATTTAATTACGATACTTATTACGATACTTATTACGATACTTATTACGATACTTATTACGATACTTATTACGATTTAATTACGATATTTATTATTTATCAGCTATACGATATTTATTTACGATATTTATTTTCGCGTATTTATCCCTTATGGAGTAGACAGAGCCATGAGTCTTGAGACTCGAAGGCTACGCGTACTTATATTAATTCTGTGGCTACGCTTAGCTGAATAGTAGGCTACACATACAGCCTCTAACACGGAACAAACACACATCCAGACAAAAGCAAAATCGGCCAGTCTTGAAAGGGAAACTCTCGCTGAACTTCGTTCGTTTTGGTACTTAATTGACCGAACGACTCGTTCGGTCAATTACTAGAAGATGATGCCAAAAAACTCTAGCACGTGTTAAATTCTTCTTGAGAAAATCTTTAGCGTTCATATAGACAAAATAGCAGGTGCCCGCGGCTTCGCTCGCGTTAATCCTTTCTTAGCGGATGCCTACGTCATAACATCTACCTGCATGCCAAATTTCAGCCCGATCCGTCCAGTGGTTTGGGCTGTGCGTTGATAGATCACTATGTCAGTCAGTCAGTCACCTATGAGTTATATATATATATATGTATATAGATTTGTTTTTTTTTTATAAATAAGTAAAATTAGTTTCTGAGTAACTTAGTTGACTGAAGGCATAAAGTTAGTAGATTTTCTAAATTTTGAAACAGACAGCTGAGTAAGCGAGTGTCAATAAGGTTTTTGCTTATGTTGGTGAAGTACAGGCAAATCCTAACTAATATTATAAATGCGAAAGTGAGTTTGTTTGTTGGTTTGTTTATTACCTCTTCACGCTATATCTACTGAACCAATCTTCCTGAAATTTCGCATACACATAGCTGGAAGTACGGAGAAGGACATAGGGTACCTTTCATCCCGGGAAAAAGCACAGTTCCCGTGGGAAATTCACGCGGACGAAGCCGCGGGCGAAAGTTAGTACTATATAAACTTCGCTAGAGTTCTGTTTATATTGTATTTGGTACAGGTAAGTTTAATTTTTATCAAGTTTGACATATCCCTAGACTTAAAGCAAGCTTTTTTTTCTATGTCTTTGTCGAAATCCATTCGCCGATTTGGTATAACACGTTTAATGCTCATCACGCGACGTCGTGTGTTCCAAGTACTCTTTAGTTTGACCCTTCGCGCGTCGTCGTGAAGTGTCCGAAGAATTTTGTATGGCGAATATTGCGCGGGCCGGAACGTTATCGCAAATGTCTTTTTTATGGGCCTCTATAGAAAGGAAAAAAAAAGTTGTGGACCACCAGAACAAAAGACCAATTTTAGCGTTGGCAATCAAAGTGATAATTAAGTAAAAAAATACAAATACTTTCGCATACAATATTAGTTGAAAGACTTTTATTTACAATACTAGTTGATTTAAAAAAAAAAACAACTGACGAATATAACAACTTGCTAAATTTTCAAACAAATAAAGTTGAATTATGAAGCTCCTATCTTTGAGAGTCGGATAATGATTAACCATAAAACTACATCAACTTGCCAAAGTCCAAAGTATTCGAATTGGCAGCTTTGAGTCTCCTTCAAAACTTTCTAACAATATGTTCAAGTTATCGAAAGCTTCACAAAAGCATCTTTGTAGAGGCTGCCGGCCACTTCGACGCTATATTTTATAAAGAACTATACTTAGTAGTTTTAAGCCTCCGGCTACAGCTAAAGTAAGAGGTTTTTCATTCAAACTTCTTTCCTCAGCAGCTTTTTTTACACGACTGACCAAAAAAGGAGTGTTATGATTTCAGGGTTCATGTATGTAAGTATGTAAGTATGTATGTATGTATGTAAGTTTCTTTATTCCACCATAAGTCCTGAACGGCTTAACAGATTTCGATGTGAGAGGTATTGTTAGATTCCTTGCATTTCTCCGAGTGACATAGGATATGTGAGTTGTCAGTCGTGTTTTGAATTTTTAAATAATTAGCTTGTTGTATTTATTAAATCGGTTCAGCGGATAAGCCGTGAGAGGGTTATAGATACTCAATACTTTTAATACCTGTAATAGTCATTCACAAATTGAAGAATTAAAATTCGCAATCATCAAAATGTTTGTATTGTATTGCGTTTTTGGTCGTTCGGCTCCGAAGGGTTTGTAGCAAAATTTTGATAATAATTTTATTTTATCATCAATATTTTCTTGCACAAACAGATAAGACTCTCGCATTTATAATAATAGTATGGACTAGCAACTTGCCCTAGATTCTTCTTATTAAGGAAAGAATGTCTGAATTTCCTTTCTATCATCGCTTTTATCAATCTATCTAATAAAGGATCTAACTCAATCTGTGTGATTTGTTCGTATATATTTATTTATATCAGGTATTTGCATCGAAAATGTAAATTTTATAGGTTTTTTTTTAACTTTCATTATTTATTGCTTGACGCATGTAGCAATAGTTTCTTCGTCGATGTAATCGTTTGAGTTTATTTTGCAATAACATATATTGTGTAGTGAATTGTTAACACGACACGCATAAAAAATACTACAATTTCATGAAATATTATATTGGTCTTTCTTTCCAATTTCATCATCAGCCTGTAGCAGGCCGCTAGTTATTTATTTATTTACAAGCTTTTGCCCGCGGCTTCGCCCGCGTGAAATTACCACGGGAACAGTGCTTTTTCTCTGGATGATAGCTACCCTATGTCCTTCTCCGTACTTCTTACTATGTGTATGCAAAATTTCAGGAAGATTGGTCCAGTAGATAGAGCGTGAAGAGGTAACAAATAAACAAACTCACTTTCGCATTTATAATATTAGTTAGGATTTAATGACAAAAGATACAATAAAATACATAGTCATATAAATGTGCATAAACCTGACAAGGTTTGAGTCTAAAGCCGAAAGATATCGATACCTCCTACGTATAAGAATTGTTAGAGCAAAGTCATTTGTTTTTATTTATATCGGCATAAAAATAGCACTTACAAATCGTCACATTCTTATTTTTTAGCATTTTGTCAACTCAGCAGTTCAAAAATCCGAGATCAGTACGAATATTATCAAAACCAGAAATCTATATATGATCTTCATACACAGATTAAAAGCAGTATTTTTTTAAGAATTTTCTTAAAAGTTATTAGATAATTTCACTTAATAATAATTTGATTTATGAGAATGGTATAATGACATAATGTAGCTATTTATATTTATTAGTAGCTGTTGCCCGCGGCTTCGCCCGCGTGAGTTTCGCTAAGATGGAAAGTCTTTTTGTGTTCCAAACAGTTTCAGATGTTTCGGATCTCCGATTTTTATACATCTACAGAAAATGCTCATCAGATTAATCAAGTTTTGCTAAGGCGCCATTTCCATATATGTTATAGTGTAGCTGGTCTCTTGGAGTTATTCATCAGATGTTCCAGATCTTCAATTTTTATACGTCAGCAGAAAATGCTTATCACGTTGAACGATTTTTGCTATGGCGCCATTTCCATATATGTTATAGTGTAGCTGGTCTCTTACAGTTCTTCATCAGATGTTCCGGATCTTCAATTTTTATACGTCAGCAGAAAATGCTCATCAGGTTGAACGACTTTTGTTAAGGCACCACCATATTTCTTATGGTTTAGCTGTTCTGTTATGGTTCTTCATTAGGTGTTCCAGTTTTTAAATCATTTATAGCCTATATGTTGCCCAGGCTTAATAGCTATACAAAAAAAAAGTTTCATTCAAATCCGTCCAGTAGTTTTTGCGTGAAACGCGTACATACATACAGACAGACAGACACGAAATTCCAAGAAATTTTTTTTGCTTTCTATTGTTCTTTTTAAGCGTCCCTCTATCCATTTTAGTCAAAAGTACTAAATGTACAGACAAAATATTTTTACTGTTTTATTATATGTATAGATTAGCCTTCCTACACAATGTAACATTATGTCATTGTACTAAATGAGACAATTAGTTTTAAATTTTAATATTTGAGTAACATAATATATTATGTTGAGTCAATCAATCAATCAAAGTAAAACTTCCTATTTAACTACCTTTTAAAATTATTAAATAAACATTAAAGTTAATTTAATCAAAAATACTTATTTATTTAAATAATTAATAAGTGTATTTCTGCCAATTTGTATGCCGAAAGGGCAGTCTCTAAAATAATTATTTGATTGATTGATTGACGTGGCTTGGCCAGCCCGTAGCAATGGGCCAGCCCATTGTTTTATTATACACACGTATTTTTATTTTCGCTACTTCTCTAAATTTCAAAATATTGTTTCTCTTTTTGTGTGTAATCGTCCAAGCCCCATCCAGATTACATAGAAATCAATCATTAATCAAGAAATTTCATAAATAATAATAAATATACTTAGAGCTCTGTTACTATATTAAAATTTTAAGTATAGTTTTATAGTTTATTATGTTTTATAGTATTTTTAACATTAACAATTTTGTGGTTAATGTTAAACCACAAAATTGTTAATGTTAAAAATGTTTCGAACATCCACATAAATAACCTCTAAATAATAAGCAATTGTACTATTGTTTAGTTTTCAAAAGTTTTTGTGTTTTAATGCCCCTCGCTCATTTTGCACTCTCTCTAAAATGTTTTCTGAAATCAGAAATTGTTTATTGAAACTTGCCCTTCGAAGAAGGCTCCTTTTCAGGTCAAAAACTAATTATATAGTCATAGTATATTATGTCTCAAAGCTACAAACTACTAGCATTTCGGAACGACCACTGCTGAGAAGAAACGCCTAAAGAAACTCATGAAACAGTCTTGGGGCCCTATTTTTAAAAGTGTGACTCACCAAAAAAGCGTAGCCGAATGATTTTTCATTCGATATCAATTATTTCGTATTTTTGAATTGTCTAAGTTTCGACTTAACTAAAACTATTCGTAGTTTTCGTATGATTTGGTAGTCGAACGATTTTTACGTCAAAATCTTAATGACATAGACAACCGGATACAGATGTAGATGGAGTCTATTAGAATTTTCATTTTTGCGTTCCTTTTAACGCTTACGTTCTCTTTGATTGAAAATTTACGAACATTTTTTTTTACGATTCGTTACCGATTCGGTTTTCGTTGCGTAGAATAGAGCAGAAATTGTTTCTCGCATTATTTTCATATCACAGGCAACATTGCTAGACGAGTGATTTCAAAAATACGGTTTTTACTTTATTTTACTTTATGTTTTTAGTGATAATAGAGGATGAGTGCGACATAATAGTCTATTCGTTTTCGGCGGTATGTCACTTTTTCAAAAATAGGGCCCTTGGTCGCTTCTTTCTTTTTTATCTTTGCTTCACCCCCTTGGTTATTTTGTAAAAAAGTTAAATAAATTAAAAAATATATTTTTACCTATGCGTAAATGTGTCTTTGCATTCAGTAAATAGAAGGGTCGGTACTTATTCCTAGAATAGAAAGCGCCGTATCACCGTTTTCGATGTGTTTGGATACAAAATTCTGCCGATTCACGGGGGAAATCTGAAATCTGTCTGTATCAGGTTCAAGTGAACTCAGGCACCCTTCAATAACAGTAGCAATCCCTCTCGGAACATAGCTTTCTGAAATAGGTATACATATTAGTATTTATTAAAAATACAAGATACTTTGCTGATTCCCGCACTAACTCTTATAAAAATCAAGTTAAGCGTATCCCCCACTGAATTAACGCTGCAATAACACTTTTTATGACATTGTTATACTGTTTACTATAGTTATTATTCATTATAGTATTCATTATAGTATATTTTTGTGCTAGTTGTCAATAGTTTGTCACAATTTAAATTTAAATAAGTATATATAGTTTTCATAAACCACTCGCTTCCGGTGAAAGAAAAAACCGTGAATAAACCTGCAGTCGTTGATGATTTCTCAGCTATTGGAATGGAGAAGGCAATTGGCAAAACTACTCCATTAAATTTGCCTTGAAGGACGTTGCGTGAGTTACATTTTTAACAAAACTGATTGAATAAGTTGGCTTTAAGTTAGAGAATACTAACTTTTGCCCGCGGCTTCTCCCGCGTGAGTTTCCCACGGGAATAGTGCTTTTTCCCGGGATGAAAGGTACTCTATGTCCTTCTTCGTACTTCCAGCAATGTGTATGCGAAATTTCAGGAAGATTGGTTCAGTAGATAAAGCGTGAAGAGGTAACAAATAAACAAACAAACAAACTCACTTTCGCATTTATAATATTAGTTAGGATACCTAACTAGCTTGTGCCTGCGAACTTCGTTCGCGCGTAATTTACTAATGTTTATATCTCTGGTTCTAAGCGACATATCAAGTTGAAACCTACGCCAGATTTTAAGTTACCTTCTACAATATAATAGTGAAAACCACATCAAAGTTGGTCCAATAGTTTTTGCGTAATGCGCGTACAAACATACAGACAGAAAGACAGATTAAAAATCTAAAAAAAATGTTTTTGGCTTCTATTGGCCCTATGAAGACTCCTCACAGATTTTTTCTTAAATATCTCCTATGTACAGACACAGACTAGTTACAGTTTTATTATATGTATTGATGATGATTATATAATATTAAAACTGTGTTTCATGGACAAATGGCCATCGCTTGGGTTTCCCTACAAATTAATGCGCACCAACGCACCATTCATTACAATAAAGAGAAGAAAGCCTATCTCAGTACGGTCTTTATGTATTTGAATAGAATAAATAATGTGTTTGAATAGAAATATCCGTAATGGCGAAGTGCGATTGATATATTTCAATGTCCTTAGTGGTGAAGTTGTTGATAATGGAAGCCAAAAATCACATCTATCCATTGCTCCGTTTTGATGTAAAAGAAAAACATACAGACCTATGATTAAGTAATTATAATTGATTGATTTTGTTTATACTTATTATTTCAATTCAATTCAATTCAATTCACTTTATTGACTTCACTTTATTCACTTTTCACTTTATTTATTCACTTTATTTTTATTTAGTAAATGATTGCACTTACATATAAATAATTGTTTGTTATTAACATTGACATAGGTAGTTAACATAATGTTTTATTTTTATTGTCTTTATTAGAGACAGCAAACAGCAACTTTACAAATAGACAATAGAATAAGTTTACATAACTATCCTTAATAATAATGCCGCCCACAGCGCTATCCACAGAGTGAATATAATACGTTAACAGAGTGTGTGGCTACCAACTTCCACTAAACTAAACAAATTAACAATATATTTTTTTAAACAAACGGACTTTAAACACATAATCTTAATATTACATTATCAATAATATTATATTTTATTTTTATTTATTTGGCATCTCCTTTTTACATTTTTAAATATAAAATATATAAAAAATAAAAGACATTTAAAAATATAAAAAAGTGAAGCCCATCGGTAGCGGGGCAAAGACCCAAACTACCGGTGGTGGTCAGTACTCCAGCGAGAGGAATCTCCTCACAATGCGGGCCATTGCGGGCCGTGTCCAATACCGCCTTCGGAATCTGACTCTTGACCTTATTATTATTAATGTTAATGAATATTTATTTAAAACTTCATACATGTTATAACTTATTTAAACCTTAGAGGACGTAAATTATTTAAATTAATTTCCTTTGTTTCAGATAAAATCAATAGCAATGGCGACTGTACTCGTGAATTCGACGCAAAGTGTACTTAAAGATACGTATGACTACTATCTGTGGACTTTGTCACTTTCAGGTACGTTTTGGGATTCAAATCATCAATCTGTCAACTGGACTAGTAGAGGGGTTAGTCGATAAATAAATATAATATATTTATTTATCGACTAACCCCTCTACTAGAACTTACTTACCAACTTACTTACCAAAGTAAGTTCGATACTTGTGTTATGGGATACTAACTCATCGATACTATATTTTATAACAAATAGATATATAGATAAACATCCAAGACCCAGGTCAATCTCAAAAAGATCATTTTCCATCTTGACCCGACCGGGGATCGAACCCGGGACCTCCGGTGTGACAGTACGGCGTAATGACCGTTGGGCGATGGAGGTCGTCAAATCTATGGATTGCTCCATATTTCTAGGAATAACCCAGATTATGATATGATGATTATGTTCGATTTCGATCATGGCGACCGCTTCAAGCATTCAACCCAGATCATACTTATTAGAAACGGGTCACTCAAGTAATGTTAGGTCGGAGATTGTCACTATATATTTATTTATACCAAATAGAGTACTCAGATT
Organism: Ephestia elutella; assembly: GCA_018467065.1. Taxonomy (NCBI): domain Eukaryota; kingdom Metazoa; phylum Arthropoda; class Insecta; order Lepidoptera; family Pyralidae; genus Ephestia; species Ephestia elutella. Next base: position 4,201,845 of record CM031576.1, on the reverse strand, counting down.
TGTTTATACTACGACCAGATTTCGGACCTCCTAAAAAATAATGATATTAGGAGCATACTAACCGGTGAGCAAATAAGAAGAGAGTGATGAGTGTAGAGGAAGCTAGGGAGATCTGTAAGGATCGTAGCAAGAGGAAATCGCTAGTATCGGCCTGCTCACGGGAAAAGGCGTGATAATATATGTATGTTTATACTAATGCCAACTATTATTTTGTTACAGACAGTCGGACGAAAGGATGGCCGTTGGTTGACTCTCCTCTCCCCACAGTCATTTACACTCTTCTATACCTTTTTATAGTCTGGATTGGACCAAAGCTAATGAAAGACCGGGAGCCTTTCAAGCTGACATGGCTTCTAGTCCCCTATAACCTAGCAATGGCCTTATTAAATGCCTATATAGCTGTCCGATTACTGACAGCTTCTTTTAGACTAAGATATAGCTATATCTGTGAACCGTGCAGACAAAAATATGACCCCGATGAACTACAGGTGAGAAAATATTATAACTATCTACTCGTATCTACTCTACTCTCGTACTCCTCGAAGTTTAGGTAAATATGTACTGGAATATCCGATCTCTGGATATAAGTGAAAAGAGTAGGGTGCAGTAAACATTACGCTCTTTGTCCACAAGTCTATGTGAGTCTCCGATACTAAAGTATCGGAACTTGGCCTCCAATGGTAGCGCGCGATTGGAATCGGCGACGTATGTCGGTGACACGACTTAGATAACCTTCGAGCAACAAGGACTTCCGCGCGTGGAACAGCGTTGCTCTATGGTACGGACCTCTATGAGTTTATATTGCAACCTTAGCCTTGTGGACGAAGGGCGTTACTCTCAGAGCACCACCGATTTAAAAAAAAATCTTTCCAACTCTCAATTTTATAACCTTAAAACGTTATTTTTCATTAACAGGTTCAATATTTTATTCACTTCCAGATAGCAGACGCCGTATGGTGGTATTACTTCTCGAAGCTCCTGGAGTTCTGCGACACGTTCTTCTTCATCCTGAGGAAGAAAGAGGAACAGTTGACATTCCTGCACGTGTACCACCACTCCACCATGTTCTCCTTCTGGTGGATCGGGATCAAATGGGTGCCAAGCGGATCAAGTAAGTCTTTTTATTTGTTGTACAGTCTGTTGCAGATAACCTGACCTACACACACAAGACCTAAACACACACACACAGAAATCACACACACACACACACAAAATTCTAATCAAAATCCCACAAAATCACAGAAATCACAAAAAAACACATAATTACACACAATCACACACATAATCACAGAATTCTATCTCAGGGGGGTCAAGTTTCTCTGCATCTGACATTACATCATCATTAACATTTTCAGCCTAGATTAACACACCGCTGGGCATACTTACTCTTATTAAATGGATCTTGGCCTCCGACACGATATGACACCATTTTTTGCGGTCTTGTATCGCTGGGCATAGGCCTCCCTTTGTTGTGTTATTTCCTAGGGTCTTGAGTTAGTCTCATCGTTCGGGGGTTGCCGACGTATGTTGTTTATTACTACACTTGGAAATGGACTCCTGATTGATCTGAAAGTTTCAGGGTTGCCAACTATAGTTTCAGGCTGAAACTATAGTTGGCAACCCCGACCTAACAGTACATGAGTGACACGTTTATATAATAACTGTAGTAGTATTTTTGTGTAGTATTTTTTTTAACTGTAAAATTCTCTTCGGCACCAATTACTGGGTCGATGGGTCTTAATAGTCCAGAGACCAGAGATACGATGAGGAAATAAAGAGAGCATTTTGTCTAGCAGAGATATACCTATTTATACATTATCACTATTACTAGGACGTATTATTAGGACGTATTATAAAGTTCAGTTTTAGCCTGGCCTTTTCTCCATTTGATAATTACTACGTGTCCAAAGAGATATACAAAGCAATTTAGCTCAAAGTGCTCGTACTCATTGGGACCTATGTAAACCTGAAAAGTAATTCCCTGGAGTTAGTCTAAACCTTTGTATTTTCTACTTCGTATCAAGGAATCCTATTCAAATATAATTTAATTCGCAAGAGTTGAATGGGATTTTGCAGAATTATTTCATGAAAATAAATTCCTTTCACGAAAATGTGTTGCAAACCTGCGATGACGAAATAATTTGAATAACATGTGAAATTAATTTAAATTTTGAACTCAAACTCAAAATACTTTTGCTTAAACTTAATGTAGTTTGAATTTATTTATGTTCCATCAAAATCATTCAAAAATATTTTAATGTTGTTAAAAGGTACATTTTCCATGTTTATTATTTTTCAATTTACCGACCATGTCAACAATATTTATTTATTACTACCATTCGTTTATCAGACCCTCATTTCGATTGTATGTTTGCCTATGTATATACATAGAGGCAAACATACATATATACATGTATGTATGTATAAGACTTTCAAATGTAGACTGTACATATTCAATATTTATTATACAGGGCATATGTTCTGTATGCATAACATAATAAAATTCCAATAAAATATTATTATTTTTTTTACAGTTGGTAAAGTATATTTTTTTTAGTATTTGTAACTTTATAAGTCATAAAATGCTGAAACGGTTAATACATAAAAAAATATTTTTGTTTCTTCATGTCTGACATGTCTGTCGACATTTGGAAACAAGTCGCGCGAAATCATGTCGCCGACACATGTCGGGGACAATTGTCCTCTAATGTATCCGTGGCTATTTTTATAATGATAAATAACTACTGAATCGATCCTGATGATGTACTGAATGTAACTTGTATCAACTTAAGAGAATTGAAATCATCCAAGATTCGAACTTCGTCAGTCATAAATACTTAGAATAATCATCAAATTCAGCATTATCTAATAGGTCTATGTTTGCCACAGTCATTTTTATTACGAATTTGTTAATTCCCTACATTGAAAATTATTTAGTCATGTCATGTTATGACGAATCGACTGTGACCGTTCTAATTAAAAGGTCTCTTTCACAGGTTGCATTAAAAGTAAGTTTAAGTTAACAGAAAATATTTTCAAAAGTAATTTTAAGTAAATGTGTACAGATTGGTAGTTCAAGGTCAAATCCTGATCTAATCTTGTCTTATTGTCAATTGGGGCATCCACCCACCTTTAGCACATTTTCTAAAGAAAATCACAATAATCTCTGCTTGGTTCCAGCTTTCCTGCCAGCGATGGTCAACAGTGGCATCCACGTTCTCATGTATACCTACTACGGCCTCTCCGTCTTCGGACCTACGGTCAGCAAGTACCTGTGGTGGAAGAAGTACCTTACTATCATGCAGTTGGTAAGAATCTTTGTATTTATTTCATCCCCAGCTACCCCAGAGTTTCTCTTCCGTGGGAATGGTAGATTATATTCCAAACTGTTTACCAAATTTCATGGAAATCTGTCCAGTAGATTTTTCAATTTGCTGTGTGTAATCAAATTAAATTGATCCTGCAAGATAAATTTGATCTACTTCCGTTATCCTACAGAGTTAAAATTTCATAAGAGATTTCAGTTCTAATGACAATGCTTTGATAATCATGGCCGTGCACGGAGGATCTGCTCCAAACGAGGGAATTCCTCAACAGTTAATAGCACAGATATTTTTTTGTCATACCTTTAAAGCACCAAGATCTCCTTGACGACAACAAAAGGTAAAGATAAGATAAAAATAATTTTATTTTCCTCTCAACAATCAGTACAATAGGTAATAAAATAAAATACTTAAAATATAGGGATGCCAGAAACAGATTGGAGGAGGCTGGACCTGTGTTTCAGAGCTCCAGTAGTGCTAACCCTGTATAAGCTAAACTAATATTATAAAGAGGAAATGTTTGTTAGTTTGTTCGTAGGGGGTAATCTTCAGAACGACTGAACCGTTTTTCAAAATTATTTCACCAATAGAAAGCTTAATTATACCTGAGTGACATAGGCTACAATTTACGGATCTCCCGAGCAAAGCCAGAGCGGAGCACTAATAAAGTAATACACCTCGCAAAACAAAAGCATGTGCTAAAAATGAATGCTTGTTTCCAGATCCAGTTCACGTGTGCCCTGATCCTGGGCATCAACGGCATCCGCACGGGCTGCGAGTTCCCCCTCTGGATGCACTACGTCCTCATCTTGTATATGATCTCCTTCATCGTTCTCTTCGGAAACTTCTACATGAAGGCTTATCTTGCTAAGGTAATCTTGTTTTCTTTAAGTATTTTAGGCGACCTCTCAAATGTTATTTAAATAAATAAATATATACGGACAAATCACACAGATTGAGTTAGCCCCAAAGTAAGTTCGGGACTTGTGTTATGGGATACTAACTCAACGATACTATATTTTATGACAAATACATATATAGATAAACATCCAAGACCCAGGCCAATCTGAAAAAGATCATTTTCCATCTTGACCTGACCGGGGATCGAACCCGGGACCTCCGGTGTGGCAGTCTGGCGTGATAACCGTTAGGCCACGGAGATCGTCGAATCGTTGATCGTCCTATTTCAATGAGGATTACCGTTTCTTCGCTCACTGGTTGGTGCTACTGGCATGGAAGTAATAAGTACTTTGTACAGAGTAATTATTACTTCCATGGCTAATGAGGTCTGTCAGATAGTACAAAACTGTCATTTGAATTTGACAACCAATGACAGTACTATCTCATAGACTTCATTTGCCAGTAATGCTAACTAGGGGGAAAGACGATAAACCACATGCAATTTTTTATACGTATAGTAGATATAAACTGGGCATAGGCTATGCCTTGATTCACGGAAGAAATCAAAGATCTATTTATTATAATACTAAATCTATGGGTTTCCGTTAAGCAAGGTAAGTTAAGCTAGACTTTTGTACATATTTCAATTATCTACTAAATCAAGAAATATTCATGCGATTGTGTATGTAAAACATAATAAATGTGTTTTATCGATATTATATTGCCAACAAAGCCACAGACATATAATAAAAAAAATTTACTTCTGTGAACAAAGCCAATCGGTTCCAACAAGTCCTATAAATGTTTTCGATGTGAATAAAATCGAGTTTTGCGAACTTTAGACGAAAAATGGCCTGAAATAATTTTACATCTACTGGGACGCCCCCAGCAAATGTAAAAACTATTTCAGGTTAAGGCCGTGAAGGCTAATTTTCATTTTATTTAAGTACACATCTGGAAAACAGATTATTTTGTAAAACCTATTTTATATGGGAAATATTTTCAACTTTTCGACTTCGATTTAATTATAATGGGTCCAGTAGATTTTGCGTCATTGAGTAGAGTAATAAACCTACTCACACACATTCAAATTATTGCATTTAAAATAATAGTAGTATGGTATGTAAAATCTATATATATATATATATATATATAACTCAAAGGTGACTGACTGGCTGACATAGTGATCTATGTTGATAGCTGATATATGCGTTAGCACAGCCCAAACCACTAGACGGATCGGGCTGAAATTTGGCATGCAGGTAGATGTTATGACGTATATAGGCATCCGCTAAGAAAGGATTGACGCGAGCAAAGCCGCGGGCAAAAGCTAGTCAGATATAAAATCAGAAACACGAGATGATCTCAGCATCTCAATCAACGGGACGGACCTTGCGTTCCGTATTGCGCAAGCGCAACGTTTCCGAGTGAAAGCTGTTACGCAAGGCGTGGCCAGTTCCGTTATACGTTGTTACTTTCATAAAGCCGCTCAGGTGTCGCAGACAAACTCTTCTCATCATAATTGCTGTTGTGTAAGCAGTTTCTATCTAAATGCGTGCTTTAATCAAAAATGCGGTGAAAAAAAAAAGAATTTCCTACGCCTCAGATTGCAAAAATTGTTTGACACTTTTATTGACTATCCTTTAGACACATATTTTAAAGGAATAAATGATGGGTCGGTACCCATTGGTCCCCTGAAATTCGCACCCTGTGCCCATTCGCACCCTCAAATTTTTGAGGTTTCCACTCGTCCCCTGATCTATTATTATTTTTAAATAATGTATGTGTTCCATTCTCTTTATATTTCTCTTATAGCCTGTGGTTTTGCTACAGTCGCGTACTACAGGTATAAATCGTAGTTACAGTAATTTTTATATTTATATAAAACTAGCTTTTGCCCGCGGCTTCGCCCGCGTGAACTTCCCACGGGAACAGTGCATTTTCCCGGGATGAAAGGTACCCTATGTCCTTCTCAGTACTTCTAACTACGTGGATGATTTCAGGAAGATGGTTCAGTAGATAAAGCATGAAGAGGTAACAAACAAACAATCAAACAAACAAATAAACAAACAAACTCACTTTCACATTTATAATATTAGTAAAGATAAAAAAAAAATCGCGTTGACGTATAACTTTGATTATTTTTTTTTCTGAAAGAGATCGTGGATCCGAGTTTTCGATATTAATTTCAATTTGATACCTTTAAAAGCGTTCCTGAGAAAAAAAAGTTTGACAGACAGACGGACATCAAAGTGATCTTATAAGGGTTCCGTTTTTGCCTTTTGAGGTACAGAACCCTAAAACGGTTTCTTTTTTTTTCTACTAACAAATGCGGTGGTGGCCGAGTGGCTGCAAAGGTCCCAGGTTCGGATTCAGCCCGTGCTACATGAGTTTGTATACCAATCTGACTCATGAATGTTAGTTTTCATCTACCACCACTTGCTTCCGGTGAAGGAAAACTGCACTCTGGTGGATGATTGTCAGCTAGTGTGTGAAAAGAAGAAGGCAATGCTAAACCACTCCATTAAAATTGCCAAGACAGTCTTTGTGTGTGTTTCATTCCATATAAGACCACAACCCTCAGTCATGAGCAATACGACTAAAGGAGGAGACTAACAAATACAGGGTGGATGGATGCAAAGCCTATTATTATTTATAAATTTATACACATAGAAGTACTAAGAAGGTCACAGGGTACTTATCAGGGAAAAAGCACTGTTCCCGTGGGAAATTCACGCAGGCGAAGCCACGGGCAAAAACTAGTTGAATATAAACTAAAAAAAAAACTATAAACAGAAGCCAAAAACAAGATTTTTGAACATCTATATTTATTCTATATTTTAAAAACTGGAACACCTGATGAAGAACAATAACAGCAGACCAGAAGACAAATAAGAAACAGAGAACAGCAGAACAGATAAGAAATATGGAAATAGCTCCTTAGCGAAAGTCGTTCAACCTGATGAGCATTTTCTGTAGACGTATAAAAATCGAAACTATATTATAAAATATAACATGAAAATGGTGCCTTGAAATAGGTTATTCAGCCTATTGGCCACTCGCATTAGCATCATTAGGTATTAGCTACTTCCCGACGGAAAGAGAATCGCCTATTGGTTAGTCGGGGTTCCGTTAATGCCCAGGTCCAATGTTAATAACTGCTAGGCAATTATTAAAATAAAATAAAAATACACAAAAAAGATATTGACCGATATTACGACCTATGGACTGATTATTTTTCTTGTTTTCTCGCGGACAAATCGAACCTCGAAGGAAAAACTGCTAAAGTAGTTACCCAAGATTTAAAAAATATATTAGAAAACTTCTCAAAAATTTGCGATAAACAAGAACTTAACATTATTTCATTTAGTCCACGCGAACGAAGTCGCAGGCATCAGCTAGTTAAAATAGTATTTTGTAAATTAATTTCGATGCAGTTCTGTTCACAAATGTACTATATCAACATTTTTTTATGTTTTTTTTTCTATCAAGTGACCAATAGGCACCTGAGCAGGTGACGAATTTGCAATTTTTATTCCAGGGGACGAATAGGTACCTTTAAAATAAATAAAAAATGATTGGTCTCCTGCCGGGGGACGAATGGGTACCTTTATAGGGGCCGAATCTTCAACTTTTATTCCAGGGGACGAATTTTAGGGTGCGAGTGGGTACTGACTCTAAATGATTATGATTATTATGATTATGCAAATGACATAAATAAGTGGGTCAATTAACAACTATGACGTTTATGATAAGTCGGGCGTTTCCACGTGTTCTCCAGAATAGAATGAATAAAATTTCAGCGTGTATTGTATATTCGCCTTTAAATAAATTTGTAAAACGAAAACTTTATAACCAAAACCAATGTGCTACTCCATTGGTTTTGGTTATTAGTACTTATGTTTGATTTTCTTGGGGTCCGTGGACTTAAAAGGGTTAGGGTTATTGGTTGCCTGGAAGAAATTGCTTTCAGCGATAAAGCCGCCTTTTGCGCATGTTCCTTACTTTTTTTTTAAGTTTTAAGTTACTTTGTGTATGTAAAAATGTAATCTTGTGTGCTAATAAAGTATTCTTGTAGTTGTTGTTGACAAAGCTGGTACTTAAAGAGTTCCCCTTCGTAGACCTTAGATTTAATTTATTTTTATTATTATTTTACAGGGAAGCGGTTGTATGACAGTGCGGTACGGTCAGTGCTTGGATGACGACGAAACCATCGCCAAAAGGAAACTAAAAGCTAATTAGTTTCAGTTTAGTTAATTTATTTATTCAACCATTAGTTTAAAAGATGTATGTTATAGCTCTCTATATAGTTTTCTTTTAAATAAATGTTATGTTTGGGAGACATGTTTTAATTTCGGAACTATGTGTGTCCGTAAGGCGTAGATTGACAAACGTACCCAATAATAAAATATATCAAAGGAAAATATTACATAGCTCTGTGTACTACCTACGTAGGTATATAATTTTTATTTTTTATTATTGACACAAATTCAGTTGTTTCGAATGTAAAGATAAATAAAATAGGAAATTATAAAATTACGGACTGACAGAATAATCAAAAATCAAAAGCCTACCTAATAAATATACTGTTTTCAAAGGGATTAAAACTAAAATATAAATAAAGCTAAATTTGTTTGTTTGAACGCGTTTTTTTATATCTGTTGGCACTGCGCGCGCGCCATGTACGCAACTTTCTGCGCGCGCTGCACGACCTCCGGGCAGCGCTTGCGCCGAACTAAGCGGCAGTCTTGGAAGAAGCCTTCGTTACGCGGAAAACCGTTGCTGCCATCGCTGAATGTTACCAGACCTGGAATTGGAGATAGTCTTGAGGGAGCGGTGGTGGTCAAGTGACATAGACAAAATAAAATTCAATAAGTTTTTTACAAAAATGCTTTTATCATCACCAGGACACAGGGCGGGCACTTCATAGAAACGGGGTGTCATATATAACTACTATTATTAGAAATGAAACTGTACATCCGTGAATACGTCAATGTGTGCGTTTTCCTAGTCATAGCGTCCCAATCCGCAAACCAACGGGGGAGAAGTGCAGGGTACGCAGGGGTGGGCCATATTGCGGGAGGGGCAGGCTTCCTTTCTGTACGTAGTACGTGACCAGGGGGCACGAAATGCGTGACAAAAATTTAATATCCGCCTAGGAGTTCCAATGTCAATCCTCCGGCTCTATCCTCAGATCTATCATCATGAGAAATAGAAACTCAATAAATATTATTAGATATTAACTGATTGTGTAGCTCCAACAAGTTTTATTTCCAACATAACTTTTCCTCCGACGAGTTCCATGAATAATGAATTATAGTAAACTTTTCCGCGACAACGGAATTGCTGACTGAATTGCGGAGCTTGCATAACTGACTGATTCATTCATAAATATCTACACAGAGCCGAAGTCGTAGAACCGGAAACTTGAAAATTAGGAGAGAAGTTTTTACGGTCTACCGTACAAACTTTTCTGCAAAATTTTAAGTGAGAAGGTAGTCAGAAAGGAATTTTGAAAATAACTAATAAGTGTATGAAATGGGTGACAAACGAAATTCAAAGCCGATTCGAAGCCTATATAGGTAATATATATAGGTAAAGCTAAATAAGTATAAAATCTTAATCTTACTATTATCCTAGCTTATATTATAAATGCAAAAGTTTAGATGTCAATTTGTTAGTATGTTTTAACAAACAAATTCCTTTTAAATCCATCATTTTACGTGATTGAGTAACCTCAATCAGGCAAAATCTACTGGATGGATTTAAATGAAATTTGGTATACCGGTAGAAAAATACCGGACATAGCACATAGGATGCTTTTTATCCTAAAATTCCCACCGAAGCGAAGCCCCTCGGCGCGTCAAGTCCTAACTGATACCTAACTGATGTTTGTTTGTTACCTCTTCACTTTATCTACTGAACCAACCACACAGAAGTACTGAGAAGGACATAGGGTATCTTTCATCCCAGAAAAAAGCACTGTTCAGCTAGGAAATTCACGCGGGCGAAGCCGCGGGCAAAAGCTAGTAAATTATAAAAAAGAATATAACTAACCAAGCCCCCACACTCTGCCTCCTCTGAACTCCCCTTCAAACTTCATCCCGTCAGCCCGCCAGAACACGCCGTGCCCGTGGAACCAGCCTTGCATAAACTCGCCTTCGTACCTGCCACAAATTATATACGAATCATCATCACTACGCTGCACTAAACTGTGAAAAAAATCCCTCAGCAGTGTTCCCGAATAGGTTCGACATTAGAGCCTGTCGCTTTCTCAACAAGTCGGCGACGCATCAGTGACCTTTTTGAGTTGCTGTTGTATGAACTAAAGCAACCCAAAAAGGCCTGCCGTGATTGCTTACCATCAGGCGACCCGCATGGTCGTTTGCCTACTGTTCTATAAAAAACATCAGCTTCTGTCCTCACTGCCGTAGCATTGGTATTCCTTATGGATAAATAGAATAGAATAAGCTATAGATGGATAAGGATCATGACCCACCAGGTCCAATATGGATGGTGGATTTTAATAACTTTGAATACTACAGCCGGAACCAACAGCTGAATCCTTCAAGCCGCAGGCACCTGGACCCGGCAGTGTGGCCATTGTTCTTTTTATATGGCTTGAAGAATACATGCCATCCGAACCCGATATAATATACATGTCGTAGGTAGAGCGCGCGAACCACTGTGCTACCGAGCTCCTCGTAGTAAGTAATGACACACTGTGGCCACGGTTCATTGTAAACACGTATTTAACGAAACGTCTGAGTAGAAGAAAAGGTGCCTCTTAAGTACCTATTGTTTACCACGAATAAAATTATCACGAAAGAAAACTGTTTTTGTAAACTCCTATAAAATTTGAATAGCTAAAGCAGCTATGCGGGTTTGCCCTAAAAATATTATAGGCATACTTAAACCAAGTTGGTGCATCCTGTGAGATTTAAAAGTCTCATAGGATGTAGCAATGAAGTAGATATTGTGAATAAACCAAATACTTTTAGAATTTCCATACCTACATGCAATTCGCCATGAGCAGAGCAAGTTTGTATTGTAGGTCAACATTCTACAGATGAACAAAATTGATGAACAATAAGCCGATTAATATGAGCTCATTCGACGGATTGGTTTTGACTGATTGCTGCATAACTTGTTTCCTAATTCCTAATCCCATATCGTGGGTCCAATGGATACAAATACAGAAACGAGAACAACACACATAGAATTGCAAACAAATATTTGCCCGAGCTGAAAATTAAACCTAGGGCTTTCAAAGCGGACAACCACTACGCCACATGAATATTGCGGCACTGAGGTTGTCTATTTCTTTTATTTTCCAGAGTGTGGTCTTCTATGAGAACCCCTTTGTACTACGTGATATTGGACTGACTGACTCTGAGTCGGCCACACAGGAAGTAGGTACTACACGCACCTGTAAGTAGTGCCTCCAATCGGTGCCAAAGCGGCGCCGCCAAAAACATTATCATCTCGAGTCGAAATGGCAAAAATTAGATTTTCTTTAACCAGTATTTGGTCACTTCGACAGTTAGCCTCATTGAAATCTTCCAAGATACAGGAGAAAGGGCAATATGATAATCAAAGAACATACTTGGCACCATCCGGGAAGGCCATGACCCCCAATCCAGAGCACAGCCCGCCGATCAAGGCCCCGTCGTATCTGGTCCCGTCGGGGAAGACCAGGTGGCCCATGCCATGCTTCTGGCCCTTCGCGTTCCACTCTCCTACGTAGCGGGTCCCATCTTCATATTTATAAGCTCCTGTCTTCACTACTCCTGGATCTACGACTGTGAAAATAAATAGATTTTTAAAGCAGGACAATCTAGATTTAGTATTTTTTTGTCACATCACAAAGGAAATGCCCAAATGTGTGAATTCGTTTGATTGGTCTTCACAAGGGTCATGATAATTCATAGTTTCAAAAAATATTTCCATAATTATACGTACCACATTCATTACCAAAATATGAGGCAGACTATTGCCATATAACGCTCAGAACTCTGCGTACGTATTACAAAACCATCAAAATTAAAATAAACCCTTACATTATTTTCCTTTGCCAGGTTTTCTTTAAAAAAATAATATCTAATTAGACTCACCCTCAACCATTGCACACCGCTGTAACACTGAAAAGGCTTCCATTCCGTTTTACTCGATCTTTTCCTAATTGAATTACAGCGCCAAAGGAGTTCCCAGCTACTCCGACGTCAATATAAATGATGAACGATTTCTGTACTTTTAAATTGGTTTTACTGAAGACCTCATATTTTTAAGTAGATTTCTTTTATTCCTTTTTTTTTTTATTCTCATATTTTTAAAACAATAATCGCGAGGTCTAAGTTCGCGCGAACCACTAGTACATGAGTGGGACATCACATTATTGAAACTATAATACATGTAGGTATATATATGTCTATGAAAAGGTAGGGAAATATTCCCCTAGCTAGAATGCGCGTGATAAAGTCTATTATTTCGCTGGTAATTATTAGTTAATAGCAATAACCCGCCGACGACATATCCTTATTCTGCCGGCGGCGCTAGCGTAATTGTCCCGTATTCAGTATGTACTCGTACCTATAGTCCAGCGGTGCCATAGTCTAATAATGCGCAGATGTGATATTAGGTGGTAGATTTAAAGCCATTTGATTTAGGCAGGTTCATGATTTATTAAAATAAGTTTTATTATCCGATTATTCTGTTATTGGTTTAAAATACTAACGGTCTTTCTATAATACTAACACAAAATGGATCCAAGTTATCTGAATAAAAGATTTATTTATAAGAATTATTGAAAAAGAAAATGGAAAGAACACGACAAGCTTTGAAACATACTGTTGTTAGATTTTTTTTTTCTAATCGTAGAGCGACTGAATCGAGCGAGCATTCTAAATCAAGTTGGGACGAAAGCGAAAACTCAATCATTATTTGTTGAACGACCGAGTTAAGCGAGTGAGTTCTTTCAAGAAATTTGCAAAAACCCATCGTTTGTATGCGTGATGTTTGTGACGAGATTGCTTTCAATCAGATAGTCGGAATTTGATAAAATTTGGTAGGCACGTAGGAAACATTAATAAGTAGGTACAATTTTCAAGTTCGTTGGGCATATAAATCGGACCTGCCGGTCGCCTATTTTTTGGACTAAGAACCCGTGCGGCACCCAGAACTTCATTGTTTTGTTTTGATAAAGTAATGAAATTCTGAGGTACTCTCATATAGAAATTAGATATGGTAAAAAAATTCCATGCGAGCAGGACTAATTGCATCTGAAATGCACAAACATCCAAAAATAAATAATGAAATTCTGGTTGAAAGTCAAAGTCAATTATTTTTATTTATATAGGCTTAAAAATAGCACTTATAAATCGTCACATTCTTGTTTTTTATTTAGTTGACGTCATGGTTACCACCGCCTCCAAAGCGCAAGTGGAGAAGAGGCGGCGCAACAAACTCCACTGCTGCATTTTCTCCAAAGACGTCACTTTACAACATATGTCTTACAATTAAATGACTGTGTACGAATACTGATTGGACTGGTTGAAAGTTTATCAGAGGATATCTCCAACACAGGTAAGAAAGATTCCCTAAATGTGAGATACTTTGCTCGTGAAGATGACATACGGTAAAGGTCGATAAAATAATTGGAAAGTATTTTTATTATATAGTGAAATTACAAATAGATAGAGTCACCGAGGCAGAACAGAGCAACCAATAACATTTTTTTTCTGGGAAGAACTAAAATAAGAGCTTAAACAGCATATTTGTGTTTTTTCTGAGAAAGTCTTATTAAGAATCACGTGTAGTTTTAAGTATTGTACTTTTTTTAACATAGGGCGACAAACGAGCAAGCGGGTTACCTGATGGTAAGCGATCACCGCTGCCCATGGACTACTGCAACACCAGGGGTATCACAAGAGTGTTGCCGGCCTTTCAAGAAGATGTAGACTCGTTTTTTGAAGGTTCTAAAGTCGTATCGGTTCGGGAACACCGCCGCAGGAAGTTAGTTTCTCGTACAAACGTACGGTAGTTGACAGCCAGTTATCCAGACTTACTTATATATTATATACGATTCTTTTCGCGAATATTTTTTATTTATCTAAAAATTGTCCTATCTGTTCGCGCTTAATCTATGCTAATGGTCACACAGGTACTGGCTGCCTTTTGAGTTCCAACTGGCGGCAATCTAGCGCTTCCCGTCCGATGGTCAAGCGCGATCTGCAAATCAACTGACAAGTTCAGGGCCAGACTTGCATTGTTGGTTTATTACCGGGGAATGTGTTTTATTCTCTTTTTGTATGCTGGCAATACCCTAGATTAAATAATCTATGTTCGTTACTTTTGTTCACTAATTAGTACAGTGGGCCACCTGAAATACGATCCACTATAAAAAGTGGTATACTACCGTGGCTCACAGTATAAAAGAAAGAATGTTAAAAAAAATCAACAGCCTTAATTCTAAAGCCACGGAAAAAATAAATATCGTATCGTAAACTCTATTTTTTCTTACTTGTCCTATTATGTAAATAATCTTCACAATACTTTTTATTAATATCTGTTGAAAATAAATCAAATATTAGTTCAAACCTAAACAATCTAAAGTAAAACATTTATTAACCACTAAAGTAATTTCCTGAAAAGTCTATTTTAATTTATGTTGTTGAAAAATCATACTAAGACAAGACATGGTAAGATTGTTATAATAGGTCATTATTCAAGTAAGTAAAAAACTGACTTTGGGTAACCTATAATTGAAAAAAAAAAGTGCATATTGTAAGTTTTTGTACTTGTCTAGGGAGATCTTTGTCGCCGCGAAAATGTAATGACGTAGTAGTAGAAGTGACGTCAGCAAAATCACGTAAAGGCATTTCTTGTGTAATATTATTTCAGTGGCCTTGCGAAGATCGATCGTCCGCGGTGTCTGGTGCACGACAGGGTTTAGAGGGTCGCCTCAGACCAGTTTAACTTTAACATTATGTCAACTGTTAACTCCATCGGAAAGTGTACCTATTTCCCATACCATTAGATACATATTTTTTTAAGATTCATTTTCATTCAAAAAATATAGGTAACTAGGTTTTGCCTGCGTCAATTTACCTACTTTACAAAGTTATCCCATGTCCTTCTCAGTACTTCTAATTATGTGTATGCGAAATTTCAGGAAGATTGGTTCAGTATAAATCATGAAGAAGTAACAAACAAACACACAAACAAATAATTTAAAAAAATAAACAAACTCACTTTTGCATTTATAATATTAGTTAGGATTAGAATTTACCATTATTTAATATTCATAATGGTAATTATTTGCCCATTTAGTCCATGATATCAAACATTTACCACATTTTTAGTGAAATATTCCAATCCTAAGCCAATTTTGAATATAGAAATTTGGTTTTCCATTTATTGCTATAGAGTTTCGCCTGCAAAGCTCATTGAAACATCAAAGTGAAACCAAAACTAAATAATGACCATGACCCACTCTTATTGTTCGTCTATCGTAAATTAATATTGAAGACTAATTTTTTTATCATCATCCTCCACAGACCTCCGTGACCCACTGTTAATATCCCACCATTTTTGAGAAAACACGTACTTTGGTTGTACTTTGTATCGTATTTTATGAAGTAAGTAACAATCGTATGTACTTTTTGTTTAAAATGAAATTTTTAACGTCAGCATGGTTCTTACGGGAAATCTCATCTGCACGTAAATAATTGACACGAAGATGAAGCTGCGGACATAAGCTACTTGTCAAAATAGTATCATAGGCATTGACCTACTCTAAACGCCACACAATTCGAAGAAAAGCAAATAATAAAAACATTTCAGGCGAGTGACTAATTCATTTTCCACGGCCGGTTCCGAGCAATCAGCCATTTTATTTTCATAGTACGACAGCGCCGGGAAAACTATACGTTGATTTAAGTAGGCGAGTAAATCAATTGGTGAGTAAAAACGTTTAAACGTTATAAATGCCAAAGTGAGTTTGTTTGTTTGATCATTTGTTTGTTAAACCAACGTTCCTGAAAATTCGCATACACAGAAGAAGAAGAAGTTAGAAGTACAGAGAAGGACATCGGATACCTTTCATCCCGACAAATAGCACTGTTCCCGTGAGAAATTTATATAGTTTGATATAAAGCTTAACGCATGCAACTATTCCTGGAAAAGTTAATGGACTGTTTTATCTTTTAGCTGATAAATCATCTATTAGTGCAGGTTCACGATATTTTTCTTCATCGGAAGCAAGAGGTAGTCTATAAAACCAACTCACGCTGTTTATTTGCTAAGAAGGACGTAGTTTGTTTTCATATCGCATTTTCTGTTTTAAAAAAGCCCTACACATACTACACAATCCTTTCTGAAGTTAGATTATCCTAAACAAACATAAACTATATTATAACAAACATGATAGGCAAAATAATTCGCTTCCGAGCTTTTTGTTAGTCTTAATACATTTAGCTATTTATAAGTATTCAATGATTGTCTAAAAACTTGATAATCCTTCAGATATTTCTTCACCTACTGTTACAAAAATGTTTAATTATCCATGTAAATTATAATGGTAGTGCATATCAGGCCAAAATATTATAACAGCTGCCATTTGACAATTAAAATTTAAACAACAGACAACTTGACTTTGTGCAGAGTATGCTGGGCTGTGCTACCTATTACCCTTTTATATTGTAAAGTGACATCATTCTTCTTTGTTTTAGGTCTCAGTTGGTCCAGGAAAATTCCTCAACTCTACCACTTTACATACTCCTTTCTAACGAGCAGGATTTTCCATTGTAATTTTTTTATTAATGTCAGCATTGCTTGCTTCATCCGCAGGCTTTCCCAACGCCATTTGCTGGTCAGTCATTTGCTTTGCCCGGTTCTTAAACTGCAAGATTTCCCAAGGTAATTTGTTGGTCAATGTCGGCATCGCCCGGTTCTTCAACAGCAGGATTTCCCAAGGTCATTTGTTGGTCAATGTCAGCTTCGACCGCTTCTTCAACGGCAGGATTTCTCAAGATCATTTTCTAGTCAATGTCAGCATCGCCCGGTTCTTCAACCGCAAGATTTCCTAAGACCATTTGCTGGTCAATGTCGGCATAGCCCGTTCTTCAACGGCAGGATTTCCTAGGATCATTTGTTGGTCAATGTCAGCATAGCCTGACCTTTTAACGGCAAGATTTCCCAAGGTCATTTATTTGTTGGTCAATGTCAGTATCGCCCGGTTCTTCAACGTCAGGAATTCCCAAGGTCATTTGTTGGTCAATGTCAGCATCGACCGCTTCTTCAACCACAGGATTTCCCAAGGTGATTTTTTGGTTACTGTCAGCATCGACCACTTCTTCAATGGCAGGATTTCCCAAGGTCATTTGCTGGTCAATATTAGCTTGGTCTGGTCCTGTCACGTAATAGGTACGGCGTCATCGCGAATGCCGCAGTCGAATGTCATATTACTAACCGACGTTAGTTAAAGCAGGGGTCGACAACTTGCAGACATTTTAAAATATGTAAAAAAATATTTTTTAAAATAATAATTTTGACCAAATATTCATAGCTCATTATTAATTTGTAATTATTATGCTGAAATCAATTTAGAAACGTACAACATAGTATGTCGTTCTGGTTGTTATGACGGGTGCTGTCGTATTAATCTTCTGACGTCACATCCCACGCATTATGTTTTCACAGCAAAAATCATTTTAATTCGTTATTCATTCTAATGAATACAAGCGACGCCAGCGATGCGATCACAACAAATAAAACAAATACTCGTATCAAAGTAACTGAAAAGATCTTATTTCCTCCTCACAAACGAAAAAGTCTAAGTATTGTTTGCTCGTTGTTAATTAATTCAGAAATTTAATTAAACTTGTTGTCTTAGGTAGGTATTAAGTAAAATATTTAAGCAAAAATATATTAGTAAAATAACTAAAGTAAGCATTTGTAAGATTGTATGGGAATTACATGTATCTATGTTAAACTAAGTAGGATCTATTACTCGCACATTTCAGAACACTCAATTCTTAAATTAAATTTACAAGCTGCCAGTATCAATTCATAATGGTCAAAAATACCAATTTAGTTTAGAAAAAGGTAGTTGGTAGAAATTTTTCACCATGTTCAAACCAAACAGTTGTCGACCGCTGCCCCCAGCCGAGCAGTGGGTGTCTACCATCGCATGAACACGCAACCCATGGCACGGGGACCAACTTTCAGTCAAACCACCGCGGGGGCTTGCCCGACCGCGCGAAGTGTTAGTGAAGTGAAGTGACCGATTTGGATTTTTTTTGAGTGGACTTGGTATGGTTTTGTTGGTGGGTAACTATTTTTTTTGTTACAAAAATGAATTTATGATTAGGTATTTATGTATTCAAGTAATGGGCTATCTATATTATATACTTATGTATTGTATATATTATAAGGCTAAGTACTTTAAATTTTTTCATCAGGTTTATATAAATCCAGCTATCTAATTTTACACTAATCCGTCAATCTATATCACGTCCTCTAAATGCCGTAAAACTGAATAAATATTATTATTAAGTTATACCTAATCTATACATATAATAAAACAGTAAAAATATTTTGTCTGTACATTTAGTATTTTTGACTGAAATGGATAGAGGGACACTTAAAATGAATAATAGAAAGCAAAAAATTTTTTTTGGAATTTCTTGTCTGTCTGTCTGTATGTATGATCACGCTAATCTCCGAAAGTACTGAACCGATTTGAATGAATTTTTTTTTGTTGTATAGCTATTAAGCCTGGGCAACATTTAGGCTATAATTTATTTTGAAAACTGGTACACCTGATGAAGAACCTTAACAGAACAGCTAAACTATAAGAATTATGGAAATGGTTCCTTAACAAAAGTCGTTCAACCTGATGAGCATTTTCTGATGACGTATAAAAATTGAAGATCTGGAACATCTGATGAAGAACTGCAAGAGACCAGCTACACCATAACATATATGGAAATGGCGCCTTATTAAAAGTCGTTCAACCTGATGAGCATTTTCTGCTGACGTATAAAAATTGAAGATCTGGAACATTTGATGAAAAGCTCCAAGAGAGATTTTTCATCTAAGCGAAACTCACGCGGGCGAAGCCGCGGGCGACAGCTAGTGTATAATATAAAGTTGATCATAATATGAAATATAAATAAAAAGGTACAGTAAAGTTACAGAAAGTACAATGGCTGACCCAGATATACCTACAGACAAATCAACAAAAAATATAAGTACGATTTAATTAATGAGAGCAAAGTAAGGAACTTAAAAAATATATTATTGTAACTACAGTAGTCTCGATTTAGATGAAATTTAACAAACGAAGTAAATAACGAAAGACAATATTACCCCGTAATCAGTATGATTCTCATTACAAATCAATTTATACGCAAACAACCAAGTTTAATAACGGGTACAGACACCGCATCCATTTACTCTGCATGGATTTGCATGCAGCTGTAGTAGCAGGTTTTGGTAAGGAATCATCCTTACCAAATTTACCTGCTACTACCGCTGCACGCCAGGAAAAAAAAATACTGTCAATGTTGTTGACAGTACTTTTTTGTCTGAATTACATCATACATAACATATTTGCTACAAACTTCAGTAACTATAATGTTCGAATATCCGCCATCATTCAGATATATGAGGATTATGGGAAAAAAATGCGACTTTTAATTATGGATAAACTAATTATGTGGCAAAATAGAGATTATTGACTGTACGAAGCAGAGCACTTAAATCGACTTAGTATTTACTTGGAAATCCGTACCTAAGCTCTGACAATACAACGTACATAATTTCCTTGCAATAAGATTACGCAACCACAATCTTAGCTTAGGAAATACGCTGTTAGCGCTAAATATCTAAACAATCTATCATTATCAAAGGATTAACTGGGCTGGATTTGCGTCGTATTATTACAGAATTCCTAGTCCAACACCCTCAGATCAAGGTATGATTCTGCTAATGTAGCTATAAACGTATCTTAATGATGTTTCGATAGTAATGCTTTTTTCACAGTTCGTGTTGCTAGGATGTAAACAAACACAAATATTAGAAAACCATTCTGACAAGATTGCGTAACGTTAGCTTAATCAAAACCCAGCTCAGTTAATGTGCTCAATCAATATATTAATAATGTAACGGGCTACTTGTCTGTGGATTCGGAAAAGAACACCTGACGATGCTAATGAGTCTTTATTCAGTACACCACACTCACACCCGTATTCACAAACAATACTTGCGTAAGTCGACATGCGAAGTGAAGCATTTTTCAGTGCGTTACCGATGGCAAGCCTTTCTATTGGACGAGCAGTGACGTTTGACAGTCCCTCAAGTATCGTTTATGAATAGATTTTTGAGTCCCTGTGAGCTGACAGGCACTATGAAGTTTCCACGCAACAATGTCCAATCACAATGATCAGAAGTCCAGTTATTATCGTAGCCTCCTCCGGACCTTCTTTTTATACGACTGACCAAAAAAGAAGTGTTATGTTTTCAGGGTTCATGTATGTATGTATGAAATTTCTTTATTCCACCATATGTGCTGAACGGCTTAACACATTTTGATGTGAGAGGTATTTTTGAATTCCTTGCATTAGCCCGAATGAGTGGCTATGTGAGTTCGAGTTTAGATCTGAAGAATCTGAAAATCAACAGATAGACAACAATTACCATGTGACACAACAATAATGTATACAATATGATATGATATAAACATTTGATTACGAAGACGAGGCACATCAGCAGAACTGATAGGCGGTGACAAACTG
Source organism: Ephestia elutella (assembly GCA_018467065.1). Lineage (NCBI taxonomy): Eukaryota > Metazoa > Arthropoda > Insecta > Lepidoptera > Pyralidae > Ephestia > Ephestia elutella. The sequence continues at coordinate 4,180,826 of CM031576.1, read as the reverse complement.
TTTCAAAGCTTTTAAATAAAATTGCCCACTAATAGTAGGTATAGTTATTGCGACATTTTTGTCGTATGAAATGGCCAATGTTAGCCAAAAAAGAGCTAACAATATAGTGATACATCACCTTGTATCCCTAGAGTATGCCGGACGTTAGTACAGAAACACGTCATAAAACCAAATAGAATATAGTAGTCAGACACGCACGCATATAGTGAAAAATGGTCTTCTATAAATATAATAAAATGGTTTTCTTACTGAGTGAGTATTTCAAATTTAACTTTCACTCTATAACGCGATTGTTCAGAATGTTAGTTCACACATTCCATTTAGACTAGGTCAGTGTATTTTTTCTTTGGCTAGGTATCAATATTTGAATGTAATACCTAAAAGCTATTGGATTAGAATCGGAGTTATTTGAATCGGTGGGAGGCCTTCAAATCCAACTATTGGATGACAAAACCAACCTGAAAACTATTTTCAACATACGGTATTTTTTCATCACGTTAGCGTTATTTCATAGAAAGAAGGGAAGGATGAATTCTAATTTTAGAATTTCAATATTGGCTACGATTTTCACATTCCTGTTCTTGAGGTTTAATTTTGAATTTGATGAATGTAGGAATTTATGAGACACCTAGTATGTACGCACATTTATAATATGCGATGAGTTATTCTCGTCTGATCTCCCAACCAGATCCTCTGTTAATTATATTTTGATTCCAGTCTAATAATCTAGTCTAGTCTATTGTGTAAACTTTATCATTGCCATCTAATCTTCTTCTGAATACGCTTGATCAGACTGAAATAAAAAATATTTAAAAATTATAACTGATCCTCTTGGGAATCAGTTTAAGGGGATCTTAAGGGATTAACTCAATGGGATTCCTTGGCTTATTAACCTTTTATCTGAGAACAAATATGAAGAGAGTGATGAGTGTAGAGGAAGCGAAACAGATCTGTAAGGATCGACGAAAGTAGAAATCCAGTCTCTGCTTACGAGAAATATGCATGTATGTGTGGCATGTATGAATCTACTTTCGTCATTTCCGATCGTAAAAGTACGATGATTTCCAGAGTAAAACCATTCCGTGTTATAGTGAAAATCATTTGATAACATCACGTCCGGAAGTATAGCCTGGGTACATAATATCCGGACGAAAACACATGCAAATTGCGAGTTCTGCCAAAAGTAATATATGACGATTAGCACGCGAGAACCGGCCGTAAAAGCTTGTAATTTTAACTCGGGAAACTAAATGTGGCTTAGCTTTTAGTAGCTTTTTAAAGTTTTTTTAAATGTTTGAATAAATTCTTCAAAACATTCATATTTATCATCATTATGGAGATCTTGAGGCATAAATTTCATGACAAAAGTATAGTTTATGCAATAAAGTTAAAATACTGAGATAAATATAACTAATATGGAATACTTTTTTTGGATTTTTGTGCACCTCAGATGCAGTAAGTTTGTACTGAAGTAGGTACTCTTCTATACATATATAATATATTATACAATAATATAATAAGACAGTAAAATTATTTTTCTGTACATTTTGTATTTTTGACTTAACTGTCTGTATGTATGATCCGAAAGTACTGAACCGATTTGAATGATTTTTTTTTTTGTTGTATAGCTGTTAAGCCTAGGCAACATTTAAAGGCTATAATTGATTTTAAAAACTAGAACACCTGATGAAGAACCAAAACAGAACAGTTAAACTATAAGAAATATAGAAATGGTGCCTTTACAAAAGTCGTTCAACCTGATGAGCATTTTCTGCTGACGTACCCATAAAAATTGAAAATCTGGAACATCTGATGAATAACACATATTTTTCACAAAGATTTTTCATCTAAGCGAAACTCATGCGGGCGAAGCCGCGGGCAACAGCTAGTATTTAATATAGAAATTAGATACGGTGAAAAAACTCCATGCAAACAGGACTTGAACATGAACACGCGATCAGAACTAATATATGTTAGGAGTTGAAATTCACGAAACACATCCCGTGCAATGATTGCGTGAAACAATGTGCTTGTCTTCTTTATTAGCAAATGACTTTTTGACGTCACGGCTACTCGTCTTGTGACCGTGGAAACTGGCTAATCCGGTAAATTAGCTAGATCAATGTTGACAATATCCAGAAACCCTTGGTTTTCTGTGCATCTGTTAGATACGCACACGCACAACCCCAACGCGACAAAATGTCATTATTTATTTACCACAATCACTTTTTGTAGGTATTTATTTAGTTATCCCCTAGGATTTTAGGTAGTTCGCTCCCTAGGATTCATACTGCATTGAGACCAAAAATATATATTTTTGATTATTTTACTGCTGAAAGAGACCGTGGATGAAAAAAAATGATTTGAAAATGTTTGACAGACGAACAGATGGACAACAAAGTATCTTATATGGGTTCTGTTTGAGGTCTGCAACCCTAATAAGCAAAATTTCTTTGAAGTCAGACTAAATTCTAGTTTCCAAGGTCTAGCGGTTAGAAACAATTCCCTTATCAAACTTAAATGTTGTGTAGATTAAACAAAGTTTTGACAGAAATCAAAGTCTTGAAGGGGAGATCTGTCAAATTACTCCTAAGTAGTCACATAGACATAATTTACGATTGTTTTAGACATTGTCAAGTCCTTGAGAGTAATACAGTGTGCGGTAGGAGAAGAGGCGTCTCTTTATTCAATTAAACACCGTTTTATGTGTCTTAAAAGCTTGACACATATAAAACGGTCTTTATTTGAACAAGCAATAAGTAAATATAAGAAAACAAGCTTTTACCACGGCTTCGTTCGCGTAAATTTCCCTACCCTTTGTCCTACTTCTAACTATGTGTATGCGTTTCAGGAAGATTGGTTTAGTATACCTATAAATCATGAAGAGGTGAATAATAAATAATAAACAAACTCACTCTCGCATTTATGATAAAGTCAAAGTCAAAGTCAAATATTTTTATTCATGTTGGCTTAAAAATAGCACTTATAAATCGTCACTTTCTTGTTTTTTAGTTAGTTGACGTCAAAAAATTACTTAAAGCTAAGTTTACCACCGCCTCCAAAGCGCAAGTGGAGAAGAGGCGGCGCAACAAACTCCACTGCTGCATTTTCTCCAAAGACGTCACTTTACACCGATATTAGTTGGGAAGTTTGGATTGGGATAAAGTTAATTCACATGGTTCACATTTTAGCCGCGAAGATCCTCTTTCAGCGCAGACTCATTAATCCGCAAGTTACATCTGAACAAACTTAACTTTTGAACTTTAACGTCGTCCTACTAATATTAACGTGACAGTTTGATTCGATGTTTGTCATTTACGAACAACTACCGGATTTTTGATACGTTTGAAAGTAAAGTCCATTTATCCATAATTGTCCTATTGTGTAAACAATCTTACCATGTCTTTTTTGATTTTACAACAATATAAATTAAAATAGACTTTTTAGGAAATTACTTTCGTGGTTAATAAATGTTTTACTTTAGAATGTTTAGGTTTGAACTAATATTTGATTTATTTTCAACAAAATTCAACAAATAGTACTGTGAAGATTGTTTACATAATAGGACAATTATGGATAAATGGACCATAGTATATAAATAAAATAAATAAAAAATTCTTTTATGGTACTACCATGTTAAACATTATAAAAAACGGTCACTTAAGTATTTATATATTAATTATGTAAATGTTTATTCTTCTTGTTAGTTTTAAAAAACTTGGAATAATACATGAGAGTATACTTTTTATCTCAAAATATGTTCAAAAGGCGAAAGTTTGAAAAGGACGATTTCGAAATGTTGAGCACTCCTGTATTGGCCCCTTGCCTCTGCAATCAGACCTGCAAACGATTCCAGAAACCGATACGCCTCAAGAGGAATCCCGTAATTTAACCCGGGTACGGTCACATCAACATACAACATACAAGCGCAAACTAAAATCAATTTCAAACGCGGATTCTAGAGAAGAAATTAAACAAATCCAAAGCATTTATAAAGTTAGGGTAGACAAACCATGGAGGCAAGCACTTGTATTCTATCATAATCCTAACAAATAAAAATGCGAAAGTTGTTTATTTGTTTATTTATTTGTTTGTTTGTTACCTTTTCAAGCTTTATCTACTGAAACAAGCTTACATAAATTTCGCATACACATAGTTAGAAGTACTGAGGAGCACGTATGGTACCTTTAATCCCGGAAAAAGAAACGATCCCGTGGGACATCCTGCTCAGTACTTCCAACTATGTGTATGCGAAATTCCGGGAAGATTGGTTCAGTAGATAAAGCGTGAAGAACAAACCCACTCACTTTCGCATTTATAATATCACTTAGGATACCAATCTGGCTTATGTATAAAAGTTAGTTTTCATAGACCACCACTGCTCCGTCAACATCAGTTGCATGTCCCTCTGGCATGTTAGGCGACCAAGACTGTTTCATGAGTTTCTTTCGGCATTTCTTCTCAGCAGTGGTCGTTCCGAAATGCTAGTAGTTTGTAGCTTTGAGACATAATATATTATGATTAAATAATTCGTTTTCGACGTGAAAAAGAGCCTTCTTTGAAGGCCAAGATTCAATAAAAAAAATCAAGACTTTGACTTTAGTTGATGATTTATCGGCTAGTGTGTAAAATGGCGAAGACAAAGCCCAGTTACTTCATTAATATTGCCAAGAATATCGTTGCGTGTGCTTCAGAGCACGACTCTCGGCCGGTAATAGAGAATGCATTTTTCTAAATTATAGATAAACTAGCGACCCGCTCCGGCTTCGCACGTTATATAAACCTTCCTCTTGAATCACTCTATCTATTAAAAAAAACCGCATCAAAATCCGTTGCGTAGTTTTAAAGATTTAAGCATACAAAGGGACATAGGGACAGAGAAAGCGACTTTGTTTTATACTATGTAGTGATGATGTATTTTCTCGATGTATTTGGTTGTGTATTTTCGACTATAATAGTTTCAGTTTAAATGACAATAAAACATGTGTTACGAATGATATCTTAACAGAGAAGTTTATAAACAAAAGATAAGTGAAAAAGATGAGTTCTAGTTTTCATTGTTAAACAGCTTGGTCTCTATTTTGCTTACCTACTCTACGAGTTCTACGACTGAAGAACAGTTTTGAACTAATCGACGAATTACGTATAGACTATACGTAATTCGTCGATTAGTTCATAGTTCAAGGCCAATCAGCTTGTTACTTGGAATTTTCATAAAACATATACCTTTGTACCTGATTCACGAGAAATCGATGATTGATATGGTTACTTTTATTAATTTATAGTTTGTTTTATTGTAGAGAACTCACTGGTTAAGAAAAAGATCAAAAGGTCCCGGGTTCGAATCCCACTCTTGTGAGTTTGTATATCAATCTGACTCATGTAATGTACGTAGTTTTCATAGACCACCACTTGCTTCTAGTGAAGGAAAACTTTGAGAGGAAACTGGCGTTGACTGTTCAATTAACTTGTATTATTCAACTACTGCCGATGGCAATGCACAATCACAGGCGGAAGGTTGGTTTAGTAGATAAAGCGTGAAGAGGTAACAAACAAATAATTAAACAAACAAGCTCACACTCGCAAACAAAACAAACTTTAAAAACATATTTAAAAAAAACGGGTACGAATGGTCGTATCCTCTAATTTTTGAGGTTTCCCCTTATCTATTATTTTGTAATCCTAACTAATATTATAAATGCGAAAGTGAGTTTGTTTGTTTGTTTGTTACCTCTTCACGCTTTATCTACTGAATCAATCTTCCTGAAATTTCGCATACACATAACTGGAAGTACGGAGAAGGACATTTTCACCTTTCATCCCGGGAAAAAGCACTGTTCCCGTGGGAAATTCACGCGGGTGAAGCCGCGGGCGAAAGCTTGTCATTTATATTTTCCATTCTCTCTTTTTATTTTTATTTTTATTTTTCTTTCATTTTCAGGAGACCAAAGGGCCATTTAACCAATTGGTGACAAAAAATCTTACGATAAGAATCTGGCTGTGGACTCAACCTGACATTATAAATCGAAACAAAAGGCTCATATTCATTGAGCAGGTCGTGCCATGCCGAGTCAATAATTTATAAATTATATCGATTTAGTGCAATCGATACTCGAAGAAACGATGACCTACTGACCGTTTATACTTACCATTGCAGCCTGGAGGTGCACCAGAGTAAAAAGAACATATTTTGTATCATCATTTATATGCCAATGCAAAAATTGTGCAACCCACACTTGGACTAGGTCTTTGGTTAATTAAGAATTTGTGAATATGTCCCACTGAACTTCCTTAAGGATGGATAATAAGGATAAGGTTTGATCCCCATGCGCCGCAAAACCACAGCTTTTTACTATAACAACCCTTTTTTGGACCAAAGGTTTAAAGTGCCTTCCATTATACGTTTATTAATATTGATTTACAAAGATTTACTTAAGTATATGTATGATAATGATCTGACCTTCCACCCTAACTTGACTATATTAAAGGCTTATCAAAAATCAGTTTGGATTGCGATGACTTAGCCTAATGATGCCATTGGACCCCACGTTATTTCCCTAGGTCATCAAAATTTAATAAGATTTACCTGCAAGGTTTGGATAGTAGGATAGTACGAGTATACCTTTGATATGTTGTTTTGATATGTATAGGTATTTTTGACAGAGATCTCTCAATCTATATATATTGTCCTTTATGGGGCTGCTTGTTCCTCTGACATACAATAAAAAAAAGTATACCCTACTATACAGTAAAACTTAACTGAAAACTAAAATTCTATTTATTTAGTACTATATTTTATTCAAAATATGATAAAGGTTCCGACTTCGACTAGATTGCGGACCTCTTTAAAACGGGAGATATTAGGAGAAGAGAGTAGTGAATGTAGAGGAAGCGAGAGAGATCTGCAAGAATCGTAGCAAGTGGAAATCTCTAGTCTCTGCCTGCCATGGGAAAAAGGCGTGATAATATGTATGTGTGATATTTCCGATTAGAAAAGCCATTCGTAGTACAGCAAATTTTCATGTTGTTGCAGACAACCCTGGGACGATGTGATGAGCTCCAAAGGCGACCGGACTCCAGCGGCAGTCCCTGAAGATGATTCCTTGTACCTGGCCGACCACGCTCTTCTTCTTGATATGGTAAGTTTTCTAGAAAACACATTGGAACCTTCAAAAAACGAGTCTACATTTTCTTGATAGACCGGCAACACTCTTGTGATACCCCTGGTGTTGCAGTTGTCCATTGGCAGCAGTGATCGCTTACCATCAGGTGACTCGCTTGCTCGTTTGCCTCCCTATGTTATGAAAACAATCCAGGGATGTTGTATTTATGTAACATGGTAAGTTCACTAGTGAACTGACTGACGACTACAAAAGTAGAGATCAAAAATTCACGAAAGCCGAAGTGTATTTCTGACATAAGGGAAATATGTACTGATGTACTTGAAGATATGAAATGAAATGAAAATTGATTTATTTAAATAGGCTTAAAAATAGCACTTTTAAATCATCATATACTTAGTTGACGTCAAAAAATTACTTAAAGCTAATTAAGGTACTATGTAGAAGAACCCGTCCCGTTGGACTGACCAGATTAAGTCTGCCATTGGAGGTTCAGTAAACGAGTGCAGCAGGATGACCACAAACAGACAACGGTGGCGGCATCGTGAAGCTCATTACAACTGCCCTGCTCCATAAGGCTACATAACGATCACGGCCGCTCTGTCAAGAGCGTACCGGATAGGAAGGAAGGAAGTAGAAGAACATAAGATTTTTAACAAAAAATATTGATCGGTAGTATGTAAGACAGAAGTTATTATTGCAGGTTAAAATGAAACTGTAGCCACCTGAGAAAAAATTACATATGACATAACGAAAATGCGAAGCAATGCAATGTGCGTCATGATCTATTGTGACGAAAGTACACTCGTAAGTCGCAATATGTCGCAAAGGATCGCGTTTCATTGCCACTACAGGCCAAGTACAAGGTCCAATTGACCTTGCCATATCTGATAAGAAAGAAGACATTCGTTGCGAAAATGGTCGCCATTACAAAGCGGACGTTAGCAAATTACGAATATTATGACTGATGCTCCTAGCTCTGACGGGGAGATCCTTTGAGCAGACACTTTTGACTGTACTTCCGATGGTACGCTTCCTTTTTAACCGACTTCAAGGATACTGATAGATTTTTCTGTTTAGATTTCGATGCGTTTGACTCTTGCTCCCCTAATTTAGGGGTGGAGCACGCAAACTCAAATAAATCATGCCTGTTTACTCTCTTTTTAACTTGTAATGTTCAGATAAACAAACAGTGCGTAACAGTAATGAACTTCGTACACAATTTTACGTCCAAATATTCTCTCTTCTCTCTCAGCCTAAAGACGTCCACTGCTGGACAAAGGCCTCCCCCAAGGATTTTATCCGTGGGGGGTTTTGCCGTAATCGCCACGCTTGGCAGGCGGGTTGGCGATCGATCGCAGTGTGATGGCATAGTACGCGGAAAGATGCTGCTGCCCATCCTCCGGTGTTTTTAATCCCTTAGTCGCCTCTTACGACACCCACGGGAAGAGATGGGTTGGTGCTATTCTAGGGCCACACCACAGGCCAAATATTCACATAAGTATAAACCAAGTCTAAATTTCGTTTTCGCCTGTGCTTACAGTCAGATGCAGATCATACAAAATCAGAATTTGAAAACGAACGAATGAACGTGGTCGATCGCTATCGTCATCGCAAGTTCATAGAGAAAACGATGCTAAACTATTAAGTAACGAATTGTTTTATCGCTTACTTCCATACATTTAACATTCGCTTTCGCTTTGATGACGGAAGAAAATTGTTTTTGGTATCTATAGAAATTATTACGAATTTAGATAAACTCTGAGAGAGTTTAGCCAAAAACATTTGATTCGTAGCGATACGATATCTAAGAATTCGGTGAGATCAGGGTCAGTGTTCTCTGCACCTGACTGTACATGCGGCATTAGACTTGAAGACGCCAATTGAATCTGATTATCGAATAGTTCACCGAATACTTCGATATTCTGGATCGATTTAATATGGCCAAGCCACGCAAATGGCGGAATGCGTATGTTGAGTTTATACCGCAATAATATTCATGAACCAACTAGCCCCGGAAACACGCGAAGTATTCTAGAATATAGTGTATGTGTTGTAAACCTCTATCCTTCAAGTAATATACATATTTAAATAAAAAGAACATACGTAACTATCTTTTTATACAGGGTGATTCTAAATCATTGGCATCCAGTGAAAGCACTCATGATTACGAGCATTTTTTTGTATGGGACCGACTTAACCTGACCGAAAACAAAATAAGCTGTTCCATACTACATTACAATACTTACTCGCCGAAAATGTATGGAATAGCAGATTTTTTTTCGGTTGGATTGACTCGGCCCAATACAAAAAGCTGCTCATAATCTTAAGTACTTTCACCAGTAGAAAGAAATGGTTTTGAATTCACCTTGTATAATATAATTATCAAGAATGATGTTAATACCTATTCGTTTTAGAACTATTTTTATCGGAAAAAAGGCGAAAAGTCATTGTCATTTCAGCCCTTATCTGCCCACTCTGAGCATATGGCGAAAAGATTAATAAGATAGATTTCCGGAAAATTCCTCGAATTTATTAAGAAAATTCTCACGAGGTTCCGAATTCTTGGGTAATTCGATCAATATTGTTTCAAAGGAAGAACAAATATCCTAACGAGAAATTAAATTCAATTATACGTTGAAACTTTTTAAATTACTTCCGTCGAAATTTAATCGACCGAGCGAGCGCAGCGAGCGAAGCGTCTCAGTTTCCACTAGCCGAAAATTCTTTTGTCTGTCCGGATGTTATCGCCTACAGGTCGCATTTCTGAACCGATTCTTATGAAATTTTGTGAGCAGGTTCGTTAATTTTATAGAATTTTTTAGTCGAGCCAGTTTTTCGAAATTTTATAAAGTGGCGATAATATATAAAAAAAACCTTATATCTCAGCTATTTAAAAAAAAATTCAAAAATGTCATTAGACATTTTTGTTATCCTTATTAAGACGCAACTTTTTTGTATGAACAACATAGTGAAATTTAATAAAACCGCTATAAATCCATATATTAAATTCTTATACGATAGTTCACAAAAAAATCAATAGATGGCGCAGCAAAGCTTTTAATACTCGCAAATTCATTTAATAGTGACTTGATTTATTGATTAAAATGAGATTGTTTGAATTGCGTGTATTTTTTTTTTAAACTGAGTGCGTTTGACCTCTGTCTTGCCTGATGAGAAGCATAGATGAGATCTAGGGTGGTACACGCAAACTGAAAAAAAAACTCAAGTATTTATTTGGTTAATGGTATTGTATTGTGGATTGCTTTGCTTGGTGGAATTATCTTGAACACTTGAAATAAATCTGATATCAAAAAACTTCATTGTATGATTAGAATCCTATTAAAAAAAGGAATATATACGTATATGTATATAATAGATTCGATTTCAAATTGAACTTTAATTTTGTTGCGCAAATTACATAAATATACATACCTATAACCAATAGGTCAAACCATGCATTTCTGACGACTGACGACCTCCGTGGCCTAACGAGTAATTCAGTAATTCGTCCCATGTACCTACGGCCCATTTAGGACGAAACGCATAAAATCAAAATCAATCAAAATTTCATTCTGCAATTCGTCCCATTCTTTTTTTGTATGGAAATTTGAACCTTGTCAACGCTTACTTGGTACAGTCAGTGAGACAAGAATTAAGATAAATGTATATTTCGTTAGAATTGTTACATTTTGCTGTGGTTTTGTTCATAGATAGGTAAAATATAAAAACATTGATTGTGAAAAAAAAATGTTATTGCTGAATGTTTTATCAAGACAACAGGTAATTGTTTCATTTAATAAGAAAACGCACAAGTTCAATGAGAAGTTGATGGTTTTTGGGAATCCATGACAGCACCTACCAAACGAAAAAATATTTTTAGTAAATATGTTTTTTAAATATTTTGTTCCTATTAAAACATTTAATATTAAGATAAAGAATACATACTTACAACAACTTTTTTAAGAACGCAGACACTTGCGTTACACACATAAGTCACAAAATTTCACAGATTCAAGTCACAATAAATGTCACAACAATAAAATATACATTTTCTTTCACATCTACTGAATGATATTCTGACCTTTTCTGTCGGAAAGTGTAAACCATACTAAGTAACTTATTTAAATTCTACAAAATACTCCCTCTCCTAGTCATGCACGTGTACAAAGATAAGTAGGTAGTTTTATTGCTTTATTGATCCTGGCATACTTTACTTCAAGGGTGATCACCATAACCATTGTTAACTTACTGATAACAACCGCAAAAACATAAATAGTCAAAACAAAAGAATTCATTATATCTTCCATTGGTAGGTATCTGCATTCTATTATAGGGACGGACTTCATCAAAAGAATGAACAAATAATACCTCTTCAAAAGTGACCACCGCATCCATTGTTTACTTATCTGGAAGCCATACATGTCAACCAATTGTATTCATTTCGGTAACACTTGAACTTGTGCGTTTTCTTATTAAATGAAACAATTACCTGTTGTCTTGATAAAACATTCAGCAATAACATTTTTTTTTCACAATCAATGTTTTTATATTTAGCTATGAACAAAACCACAGCAAAATGTAACAATTCTAACGAAATATACATTTATCTTAATTCTTGTCTCACTGACTGTACCAAGCGTTGATAAGGTTTAAATTTCCATACAAAAAAGAATGGGACGAATTGCAGAATGAAATTTTGATTAATTTTGATTTTCTGCGTTTCGTCCCAAATGGGCCGTAGGTACATGGGACGAATTACTGAACTACTCGGCCTAAGACGGTCATCACGCCAGACGGCCACACCAGAGGTCCCGGGTTCGATCCCCGGTCGGGTCAAGATGGAAAATAATCTTTTTCAGATTGACGTGGGTTTTGGATATTTATCTATACATATATGTATTTGTTATAAAATATAGTATTGTTAAATTAGCATCCCGTAAAGTCTTGAACTTACTCAATCTGTGTGATTTGTCCGTATATATTTATTAATATTATTTATATTATTTCGAGAAGGAAAAGGCAGGTCTCAGTCAATTTTTTTGTGGTATTGACCAACCACAAGAACTTTTTACATTCTTTCCAGCATTGGTAGGTTGGTTTTAAAACTCTTCTAAGCCAGGGACACGGTAAAATATCGGTTATTTCATGGGAAGGGCTCGCGAGGTCTACTGTTCTCACAGAACCACTAGTAATACTGTCACCATGTTTCAATGAAACTCTTTAGTAGAGCTGCATATAAAAAAATATTTATAATCCATATCTTATGAAATTACTAGCTGCACCCCGGGGTTTCGCTCCCGTGAGAATTTTGGGATAAGTACCCTATGTGGTATTCTGGGTGTTATTCTACCCATGTAGGTACAAAATTCCATCGAATCTGTCTGGTTGATTTAGCAACAAGTAACAAGCGCATACTGGAATCCAAATTTTCGCATTAATACAAGTAGGATTAGGTACCTGCAGATTTGCACCCATTGCTAATAAAAATAAAAATCTGACATTATCGACCGAGCGAGCGCAGCGAGCGAAGCGTCTCAGTTTCCACTAGCCGAAAATTCTTTTGTCTGTCCGGAGTCCGGATGTTATCGCCTACAGGTCGCATTTCTGAACCGATTCTTACGAAATTTTGTGAGCAGGTTCGGTAATTTTATAGAATTTTTTAGTCGAGCCAGTTTTTCGAAATTTTATAAAATGGCGATAATATATATAAAAAACCTTATATCTCAGCTATTTAAAAAAAAATTCAAAAATGTCATTAAACAGTTTTGTTATCCTTATTAAGACGCAACTTTTTTGTATGAACAACATAGTGAAATTCAATAAAACCGCTATAAATCCATATATGATAGTTCACAAAAAAATCAATAGATGGCGCAGCAAAGCTTTTAATACTCGCAAATTAATTTAAGAGTGACTTGATTTATTGATTAAAATGAGATTGTTTGAATTGCGTGTATTTTTTTTTAAACTGAGTGCGTTTGACCTCTATCTTGCCTGATGAGAAGCATAGATGAGATCTAGGGTGGTACACGCAAACTGAAAAAAAAAACTCAAGTATTTATTTGGTTAATGGTATTGTATTGTGGATTGCTTTGCTTGGTGGAATTATCTTGAACACTTGAAATAAATCTGATATCAAAAAACTTCATTGTATGATTAGAATCCTATTTAAAAAAAAGTAATATACGTAATAGGAATATAATAGATTCGATTTCAAATTGAACTACCTTTTTTTTAACTTTAATTTTGTTGCGCAAATTACATAAATATACATATAACCAATAGGTCAAACCATGCATTTCTGACGACTGACGACCTCCGTGGCCTAACGGTCATCACGCCAGACGGCCACACCAGAGGTCCCGGGTTCGATCCCCGGTCGGGTCAAGATGGAAAATAATCTTTTTGACGTGGGTTTTGGATATTTATCAATACATATATGTATTTGTTATAAAATATAGTATTGTTAAATTAGCATCCCGTAAAGTCTTGAACTTACTCAATCTGTGTGATTTGTCCGTATATATTTATTATTATTATTTATATTATTTCGAGGCGGAAAAGGCAGGTTTCAGTCAATTTTTTAGTGGTATTGACCAACCACAAGAACTTTTTACTTTCTTTACAGCATTGGTAGGTTGGTTTCTAAACTCTTCTAAGCCAGGGACACGGTAAAATATCGGTTATTTCGTGGAAGGGCTCGCGAGGTCTACTGTTCTCACAGAACCACTAGTTATATGTAATAGTACATTGTGATATAAGTGCGGTAAGTTGAAAATTACAGCCGAGGCGATATTGCTAGCCCGAGCCGTAGGCGAGGGCTACAAGAAAGACAGAGGCTGTAATTTTCAAAGCGCACGTATGTCATACGACGTTTTATAACATATTTGCGAGGAAATATTTAAATAAAACTCGGAAAACGACAATACCAAAGAAAAAGGGCGCGGTAAAATTTTACTTGTTCACAAATTAGCGATGCGCGCACATCTGCGCTTTTTTTAAAGGCAAATGCACAAAAAACAGCCAGTATTACTAATAAAGTAAATTAATATTTTTGTGTTTTGTTACAAATAAATGGTTGTAATTTATTGTCAAAATTAATTTAAAGAATTAAATTTTTATTTAGTTTATCTCCTAAAGTTAATTTTATTCATAAAATGTTGACCACTTTTCTGACATAAAAACTCTATGCTAAGATTTAAAAATGGAATCGTTCGTTTTCAGACGGAGCGTGCGTTTTACTTTACAATAACGCACAAGTGCGTAATGAGATACAATACAATATTAAAATTGGTGAAATAAATAACACTTTACGAGCAAATATGTTATAAATACATTCATCACATTGTATGAAAATAAATAAAAAAATCCCACTTTTTACATATAAATAACCTTAAAAGGAAATGAAATTTGACGCTTCCTTATCCTTTTCCAATAGGCTTCGCTACCAAGAATCCAATGTTTCCTGTTTAACTTTTACCTGAAGATGTACGAGTATTTATATTGAATAATTGATCGACAATATTGATGTCTGTTCCTTTCCCATTCAAATAAATTTTAGATCAATTGGCTATATTTATCATACATTTTTTTTACGTTTAGAAACAAAGAAAATAAATTTATTGGCCAAACACAAACTGCGACAAGTTAATACAATACAACAATTTATTGCCCCACTGCTGGGCAAAGGTCTCCCATTGCCTTTAAATTCACCCTCAGAATCCACTCTATCCAAAGCAACGTCCAACCAGTTTTTTTCTGAATATGGCTCCATTGCGTCTTCGGTCTTTCTTTCTTTCTGTACCTATTTTGAGGGTCACTTGGCAATGGCTACAAAGGCCCATCGATAATGGTGCATTCAGCTGACATGGCCCACCTAATCGGTCATGGTGTATTTGACAGCCATGGCCCACCCAATCCCATTTAATTAATTTTAATCGTGATAATGTGTTTTATCTTTTTGTCCTTCCTCCACGTCACAGCAAGGCGATTGATGTGTTTTTCAGATTTGTTTTTATCCGGACTTCTATTTTGACTTTATTGCGTAAATTATAAAAATTATGTACAAATGGTGGACCTAACGCTATACCTATGGCATTCTCTTCCAGTCAACCATTGTTCTGGAGTTTTTTTTAAGCATAGAAATTTTCACGGGATCGAGCGATTAATTGATGTCATTTTTTGTATGAATATAGTTTTGGAGCATGTATTTTTAGGCAATTTTCACGTGTTAAACTAAAAAAGGCAAACCTTAAAATTTCATTAAAAAAGTTATATCCAAATGTTTATTTTAAGGACAAAATAAGCTTTATATTCAAATTCAGGTTTAAAATAATAAATCTTTGTAAAGTAAACCTTAGTCGTTTCAATGTCTACCCTTGGGAGATAGCAATGCCTAGACATGGCGTGTGTAGGCTCTACCGTTATCAGTGAAGGTTGTAATTTAGATAAGACCTAGGTTAGGTTGACCCTGCCGTTGATGTACTGAAGTTCAAGGTAAATGATACAGTTACTGGTTTACTCTATGTAACAAGACTTTTATATAGACTTTTTTCGAACTGAGCATACTTAAAATAAATCTGTTAAGTTTGTTTTTAAAATAGAGAATACCTCCGCAAAATTTCAAGTTTTTACGTTCAGTAACATATAAAATTATATAGACAGATAAATTGAACCGCACTGGAATCGAAACGCAGCCACGAGGGTATAGATTACGTGTCATTAAAACACACACAACCTTTTTAAACCTCACGCTACGTTATACCGTTGATACACAATATGCCTCAAAAGCACACAATACCTGGTATTAATTAACAATGAAAATTCGGTGTCAGGCACAAAAGAACAAAAAATCTTGATAAATAACGCGACCTACACACGTTTGATGTGGTGATTACTCAATGTCAAGGGGCTTGGGTCAATATCATGGTAAACCACGGAAAACGAAGGGAAAGCCACCCTGAAAGTAATTAAATCTTATGTTAGAAAAACAATAGCCACTTTTTATACAGTTACTAGTCTTTGCTCGCGACTTCTTCCGCGCGTAATTTACTATTGTTTATATATCAGGTTCTAAGCGGCGTATCAAGATTTTAAGTTAGACCTTCAACAATACAAGAGTGAAAACCGCATCAAATTTGGTCCAGTAGTTTTTGCGTGATGCTCGGACAAACATACAGACAGAAAGACAAAAATTCTATAAACAAAATGTTTGGCTTCTTTTGACCTGTAAAGACCTGTTATAGATTTTTTCAAAAATATCTCCTATGTACAGACACAGACAAGTTACAGTTTTATTATATGTATTGATAATATCACGTCTTTAAATCATTACGGGGTAGACAGAAACAGGTGTCGTGACACTCGAAGGCCACGCTTAGCTATGGAAAGGAGTTTTTTGATATAGTTTATAGCGGTTGTGAGACCAGTAATGTTGTACGGATCGGAATGTTGGGCTACCAAAGTACAGGATGAAAAGAGGCTTCACTCTGCCGAAATGCGAATGTTACGTTGGATGTGCGGGGTGACAAGAAGAGATAGAATAAGAAATTTACGTGAGGGGAAGTTTGAAGGTTGCACCTGTAACTGATAAGGTAAGAAGTAACAGACTCACTTGGTTTGACCACGTGATGAGGAGGGAAGAGGAACATTTATTAAGAAGAGCTGTGTCAATGAAAGTAGGTGGATATAGGGGGAGAGGGAGGCCTAAAAAGAGATGGATGGATTGTGTTGGGGAGGATATGAAGGTATTGGGAGTTGATAAAACTATGGCTAAGAATAGAAAATGTTGGAGAGAAAGGACATTTTGCGCCGACCCCAAATGATGGGAGTAAGGCAGATGATGATGATGACAGCAAGTGATTGCAAGCTCATTGCAGAAGCGGTGATGGCCAAGTGGTAATGACACCCGCCTGAGATCGGATAGGACCCGGGTTCGAATCCTACTTGTGTCACATGAGTTTGTAGACAATCTGACTCATGTATGGTAGTTTTCTCATAGACCACCACCTGCTTCCGGTGAAGGAAAACATCGTGAGGAAACCTGCACATTGGCTGACTGTTTAGTTTACTTGTGTGTATACGGCTACTGCCACTAAATGGCGGTAGTCGTAAAAGTCATGTCAGATGCCTTTAGGCGACTTGAATAAAATCTGACACCAGTGTTAGTAATAACACACTCGAAAAGAAGAAGATCGCAAGCCCATCGCCTTTGAGAGGAAGAATTCCCATTTTAAAGCTCTTATATATGTGACTAGCTTTAGCCTGCGGCTTCGCCCGTGTGAATTTCACTATTTCACTTATTTCATCCCCGTATGGGTGTAATTTCCAAAATTCCTTCTGACGCTGTATAAAAACTCTATCAAAATTTCAAGAGCAGTTTTGTATCCTAATATGTTGTCAGTCAGCGTCTAATACCTTATATTGTATTACCTTATTATTAGGCAATAGCCTAGCCTTATTCCAATCCTAATCCTAACTAATATTTTTTAAGTTTGTTTTCTTGTTTGTTACCTCTTCACACTTTATCTACTGAACAAATCTTCCTGAAATTTAGCATACACATAGTTAGAAGTACTTAGAAGAACACCCTATGTCCTTCTCAGTACGTCACGTAACTTTCATCCCGAGAAAAAGCATCTTTCCTGTGGGAAATTCACGCGGGCGAAGCCGCGGGCAAAAGCTAGTAGATAATAATTAATGTATTGTAAATTCTGACTGCACTTTTGTGTCTTATCTGTACATAATGTTGATACAGGACTCATATAATGTCAACGGGGCCATAACCCTGATGTTTGAATTTACTTTTAGCATTATTTAAAGTATAATTTTAGTTTAATTTTAGATAAGTTTTCTTTGAACATTAAATGAAACTGTTAGGTATCAAAATAAACCAGTTTATTAGATAAAACAAGACTAAGCTTTGACATAAGATCAAGCATTAAATTAACTTTATTTGAGTTCGTATGAATTTAAATAATGAAAATAAAAAATAATATTGAGTCAACATACGTAGAGTCAACGTCGCTCAGACACTCTACATTTAGTGCAAACAAATACTACATTTCTACACAAGAGTGTTTATGCTATGGCGCCAAAATTGTACAATAATTTACCTAAATTTTTAAGATTTATTATTCACTCCACTCGCTCAGGTGTCTGCAGTATTTCTTACCGGTCCAAACTAAAATCTCCTTATGTCAGTCTCTCATACTGCCATTGCATGATTATGCTGATGTCTGCTTTCTCGATGCTACCGAAGAGCTACTTAATAGGCTAGAACGTCTGCAAAACTTGTGCATTCGCTTTATCTATGGTTTGCGAAAATACGACCACGTGTCGAAGTTCCGCAAGCAACTCAACTGGCTTCCTATCCGCTCTCGCAGGAAAACTAGATTACTCTTTCTCCTTTTCAATGTCCTAAACAATCCTAATTATCTCTCCTACCTGCGTGATCGTTTTTCCTACTTTCGTCCTTCTGGTGCGCCGTGCAGACCTCATCTTAAACTCCTCCTAGATTTCCCCCTACATAACACATCTTCATACTCCCATTCCTTTTCTGTTGAAGCAGTCAGGTTATGGAATCTCCTCCCTGTTGATATACGTAACTCTAAAACTATTTCTATCTTTAAGAAAAGAGTGAAGGAACACTACCTCTCTCTCTCATCCTAGTATATATTTTGTATAATTTATTTATTTATATTCATATATATTTTTGTTATACATTGTATGTATAATACTGTCTATATGTATTATATGTAGTATATTTTTCTTCTTATATTATAGTGTTGTTTTTATCTGTTATTTATCCCTATTAGCTATTTTCTTTTCTTTTCTTTTTAGTACACGCCAATGCCTCTTTTTTTTCCCTTTTTTCTTTCGCGGGTCTATTGGAAGAAATTTCTATAGAAATAAGTAGAACCTTTGTACTTAGTTTTCCTATGTTTAATGTTTCCTTTGTATGTGTTTGTTGTGTACAAAAATTAATAAATAAAAATAAATAAAATAAATGAAACATTAACAACCCAAAAACCTTTAAGAAGGAACTATCTAAGTTGCTGATTGAAAAAGCATATTATTCTGTTAGTGAATACCTAAATGTTAATTTCAATTAATTTAATTACATCATTTCTCAATAATATTGTAATTTGTATCTTTGACGTTGTAAATTAATAACTTTTTTAAATTTTGTATGCCTTATGGCGGGACCTAGAGGAGCTCATTTTAAATGTATGCACCTCTCTATGTAAACCTATGTTCACAAAATAAATGATTTGACTTTGACTTTGAATATTTTTTACATAAACGTAGCAAGCCATCATTGTAGAAGTTTATTTTAATGTTGGCAATGTTCTAAATAAATAAAAAATCAGGATAAAAAATATTAACTGCCAACTTTAATCTGCCACATAATAATCACGACTTTCTTCATTAAGGAATATTTTTTCGATTAACAATACTTAGTAAATAAATATAATATCGTTTTATTTTTCTAGTTAGATAAACCTCAGCATTTTCAGAGGTCATTACCCGACGCCGACTTTTTTCGCAGTATCATGTTTCGAGATTCAGCACAAAATATACCACAACCCTTTGTGTAGTCTAGACACTACATATTAGTTCGTACAGAACTTTGCCGAATGGGCAACTGTCAAATATTAATCTAAAAGGGACTAAGGTATATTTATTATAAATTTTCACATGATGTACACATTTTAAACATTAATGAATTAAATACTACTATACTAATACTACCTATAAATAAATACTATATATTAAAAATCTAACTCTAAATTTGGTGTCGTTGGCAAGGTGCCCATCACACAGGCAGCATTCCCGCGCTGAATAGCAATAGCTAATCGCTGCGCGAGAAAGCTGCCCGCACGAGGGTCACCTGTTGCCTCCCTCAGGCGTTTACTGAGCTCCCTGTGGAGCCCCCGTGCGCCACTGCCCCATGAGCCTAGAGTCTCGACGCCAAAAGCCACAAACTGGTATTGTGCGCCGAGACAACTATATTTGTTGGTCTTTAAGCGTATTTGTTGGTCTTTAAGCGTTCTCGGGCATCTGCCGCCGCCCCGGCCTGTCTGCTTGTTGCGGGGAGGTAGGACGCAGCCAGGGTATCTGCGCAAGTGGCATCCCAGACTAGCGCTCTACCCATATTCCATGGGATTAAAGACATCCCATCGGGGCGCTTACCATCGTCCCGTGCAATCCGGGGCTCGAGAGCTACGGGGACTTTGGCACTGACGAGCGCCCTTCTGAGGATGTCATTCAGGGCAGCATGACGGGACTGACGGCCGGCGCCCGAGGAACAGGCGAGTCCGTGGTGACCAAGACCATCAACGGCAGCACCACAGGAAGCACAGTTGTGACTTACGCATACATCAGTTCCGAGTCGGAGACAAACAGCTATGCGTAGTGTTAATGGGTCTATGAAGGTTCCGAGTGCAGGCGAGGGGTAGGCATGGAGCCAATGACCAGACTCTGGCCTGGATACAGCCAAAAAGTCTTGCCCGCTCCCTCCTGAGGTAGAATTTAGAATTGATTGAAACGAATTATTTGATGAAATGGTGTCCCAGGCTCTTTGTTTATACAATTTGGATGGTAAATTTTGACCCGGTCCAGCTAACCAAGCATTCGAGGCCTCATCCAAGCATGCAATCTCGCAGTTTGTTACCGAAGTGGTATTAAGTATTTTACCTGCGAGATTGGAAGTGCTATGAATTGAGGACAGGAATGCTGGTAAAAGCTACACTTGAAATTTTGCGGGTTCCCAAGCCACCAAGCCTTATAGGCAAAGAAGCTTGAGCCCATGCCTGCTCGCTTAAGTGAATGTTTAAAATAGCTTCAATTTGGGATTTCAGAAGTAAGTCAATAGGTTGCAACAGATCAGGGAATTTCCAGATAGGACAGCAGCGAAGCAGGTAGGTGAATTTTGGCATTATTAAACAAAATTTTAAAATAAATAAAGCTGAATGACTACTAATTTTAACAAGGCGGTCCGAATAGTCGCTAAATTTTGAAAATGAATTTCTTAGGAGGGAAGGTATGGCATCTTCAAAGATTGGTGAACCCAGTAGATGAAAACTCTCTTTTGTTATAATTTTTAAATTTGGGGCGATGATGTTAAAATTCTGAATAATTTTTGATGCCAAAGTATTATCATTTCTGTTAATGAATAATTCACATTTATTTAAATTTAAATCTAAACCAATTTCTTGAAATTTGTTTATTATTTGTGTTAAATCGTTCAGAACGGTTTTTGAGTCTCCACCTAGTGTTCCATCGTCGAGATACCATACATTTAATTTGGAATTTAGACTATGAATTATGGAATTGATAGCCAAACTAAAAATTGCTGGACCGAGGGGATCACCCTGCTGACAACCTACTGCCGAAAGAATTTCATTATTTTTATGCATCAATTTCGATGGACTATGATAACACTGAATCATAAAATTGTAAATTTCGGGTATGTGATACTTTATTTCATTCAGCAGGGTGTCTCTGTTGACCGAATTAAAAGCATTTTTCACGTCTAATTTTAAAATAACTTCGCACAGGTTGCTCTGGGCAAACGTGCGCACGGCGTGTACTGCTGCCTCACACCCGCCACGTGTGCCAAAACCAACCTGTACGGGTTCAAACAGGTCTTGAAGTTTTTGGCGGGTAATACGCACACAAATTTTGGCTGCTAAACGTCGAAATGTTGTGCCTACAGCAATAGGACGCACGCCACCGTCCTTCTTTGTCAGGGCTATGAGGTTCGCCCCATAGAGAATCGGCGTCACGTCCTGGCAGACATCTCCACGCAGCATCAGGTTAACCAGCTTAGTTATACAAGAAATTAATTTTTGACCAGCCACTCCTGTACCGTGACTGGTGAGATCTACCAGATGCTGCGGTGAAATCCCGTCCAAGCCGGACGCCGACCCTTTTGGGAAGGATGCGATGGCGGCTATGATGTCCTTGTCAGTGGCTTGCAGGCACGAGGAATTTTCTAATGGGGGATCTACAAAAAAGGGGGTAGAAGGGCCTGGGGGATGTTTGGATTGTAATGCAGCTGCAGTCTCCGGTGTGTCGGGGGCGAGGGAGTCATTGGAGAAAAGGAGTCGGGTCGCTCCTTTGAGGTCACCGTCATGAATTTTCTCCTCGGCCTTCCCAAGCAAATCGAAATGTTTTCTCTGAGTTGAATTTTTCCGAAAATTGCTACAATTTTGATCGAATGTTGGTGTTAAAATATTATTTTTGATTTTTTGGGTGAGCGAAACATTATTTTTTGTTTGGTCTGATACATGTAAAATTTTGAAAGCGAAAATTAAGACATTACGCCATGAGTCAATGCTGTTGGCACTCACGCAATTTGAAATTACTTCTGTGAGTGCCTCAGCCACGGCAGTTCTGGCCCCACGTGGGATGCGTTTAATAATTTGGTTTGATTGCTTGAGTTGCCCGAGGAGAGACTGTAATGGGATGGAATGATTTAATGGTGGTGATACAGAACTTGTGCTGATGGAAGGGGAAGAATGAATTCGTACCTGATGTGCACGGGACTGATGTATGTGTAAACCTCTTAGTGTTGTGAAAGTTCTAAGACAAACACAACACTGCATGAGGGTTTGATAAAGGTCCTGAAATTGCCTAATTCTAAAATTATTCTAAAACAGTATAAAATAATAAAAAAGACGTCACGATATAAAAAATTCCACAGATATCTCATTATTTCTCATAGGTATTGCTGTTCATCATCATGATATTATGTACTATGTTCATCTTCTTTGTTTCTGCATAAACTAGAAATTGCATTAATGATATTACATATGTGACAGATTCCATCAATGATTTTTTCTCTCTGACGACTTAGAAAAAATTGTCTTTTTAGATGTTCTTGATTTTTATTACATTCCCTTTGCTAGCACCGCACGAAGTCAAAAGCTGAACGAAATTCTTATTTTCTTCTATGTAATGCTGCAAACGTAATTTCGTAGGTCAGCCAAATTGAGTACCTATGAGGTTATTTTTCGTTCAAATCAACTCGGAAATTGGAAATTTTGGTATCAGTATATATATTCAGAAAAATGTCCTTAAATATTTAATTTGAAAAATACTTTTTCATGACCATATATTAAATATAGAAATTATTTATTTATTTTCGATTTTTAATCAATCAAACATGACAGCCCGTGACATAAGACTGAATAAATAATAAATAATAATAACTGACTTAATCTAAAAGAAATGAAACGAGTAGCCAACAAGTCGAATATTTTATTATATGTTTCTTTGTCATATATTTCTTGTGTCCTTTTCTACTTTTTTTAATTCAAGATGGGCTTGCTTTTGACCACAATCTATATATTTACTTAGAATTTAGGAGTTGTAATTCTTGTTGAGTTGTTCAGTGGGCCACATAGAAAAGTATACCTACCACCCTACCACATTTCATAACGTAAAGGTGGTATGCTTTTCTATGTGGCTCATTGTACCACACATGCATATAATACATGGCATACCGCTTTCAGTACAGTCCTGTATCTAGCGTCTCCCTTCAACTTTGATAGATGTCAATCTTACAACAAAATAAATATATTTTGGTCTAACGTTGACCCCGCACGCACCAGGCGCCACGCATGGACTTCAAAGCTGTTTTAAAGGAATAAATAATTATTATTATGATTATTAAAAATTTAAATCACACAGGTAAAGCCGTTGTCGACATCTAGTAGTATAACTTCTTCTTCTTCTTTTAATATAAATTTGTGATAACGAACATAACGCCACAGATACAGCATTATCTGTTGCAGCATACTGGTCTGCAGGTAGTATAACTTATACGAGCTATTATTACACGGGTGCATTTATCGCCATCACCTTGGGTTAAGGCCAAAACATGTAACCTTGTCACTCTGTCGGTGCACCATGAAATTGATGGACTTGCAAAAGGTTGCTGCATTTATTTGATGCATTTTGATTTTACGAAATATCGATAGCAAATGAAAAATGGTAACACAATGCATTTTTCATTAGACTGTATTTTAGGGTCTTGTGTATTTATATAATTACTTAGCTTTTACCCGCGGCTTCGCCCGCGTGAATTTCCCGCGGGAACAGTGCTTTTTCCCGAGATGAAAGGTACCCTATGTCCTTCTCGGTACTTCTAACTATGTGCATGCAAAATTTCAGCTAGATTGGTTCAGTAGATAGAGCGTGAAGAGGTAACAAACAAACAAACTCACTTTCGCATTTATAATATTAGTTAGGATTAGGATATTAGGCAGAGGCTATAGATTTCCACTTGCTCCGATCCCTACACGATCTAGATCTCTGCTTACAGCCCTCTCACTCCCTCTACACTCATCGCTCTCTTCATACATGTTCTCCGGTTATAGTTGCTTATCACCCTTTTTATGAAAGTCCAGGAAATAATATCAACACATGTGTTCTTTCATCTTATGATGGGGCCGGATGATAGTAAAATAACTTGATTCAATTTAATTAAAATTCTTTACTATCTTCCGCTATTGGTTTGGTTGGTTTTCGATGGCTCGACAACCCAAAGAGGATCTTGGCCTCCGATACAAGAAGCTTCCACTATAGATTTTAATTTTTATCTATTACAGTTTCAAAGATAATGTTTTATCTAGCAACAAAAATTCAGAAAAGTTGCTTGTAGCCTCTTTTGTGCAGGCGCCAGGGCAGCAGCCCTGGCTGCCAAAAACAGTGTTGGTTAGGCGAATATACAAGAGTTTAAAAAACATGTCTCTGATACTTTTAAATGTGAGGTAAATATTTTTTCATTCATTCTTTTGTCTTAATTATTCCGAATTCTGTTATTTTACCAAACTTGATATTAAAAATCTGTTAGTGCTAAAAATAAGCAACGTGTTTTCATTGTTGGCTTCACTGTGAGTTTTCAGCAGTCAACGTGTTGAAAGCATATCCAAAGATCTATGGAACAATTGTTCACATTTTTTTTTACATAGTCTCACAAAAGGCACGTGTAGATTGCCTATTTTTGGCCATTTATTTATTCTTTACTCTCTCAAACAAAAAACTCCGTCGGGGAAAAGCTTTTACCCCCGCAAAGTTTTATGTTTTGACTTTAATGAATATGTACAGGTACAGGAAACAAAATAATATTATTTTAACGAAACAAAACGTGTCTACTTCTTCTTGAAAGGCCGGCAAAACTTCTGTCGCACCACTGGCCTGGTGTTACAGTTGTCCGTGGGCAAATGGGCAGTGGTGTTCTATTTATCATCCAGTGACCTGCTTGCTCGAAATAAAAATCATTCTGAAATTTTTCAAAATTCAAAATATATCTCTCTCAGCCGAAAGACGTCCACTGCTGGACAAAGGTCTCCCCCAAGGATTTCCACAACGACCGGTCCTGCGCTGCCCGCATCCATGCGCGTCCCGCGACCTTCATCAGGTCGTCGGTCCACCGAGTACTTATAAAAAAAAAGTAAAATATATCTACTTTACTGAAACTGGGCCTTCTCAGACACTTTTAGGGTTTCTCACAAAAATGAAAAATCGGAGCCCTTGTATAGGATCACTCGTGCGTCTGTCTGTCCGTCAGTCACAGTGAATTTTCTTCGAATCTACTGGAGCAAATCAGATGAAATTTGGTAGGATGGCGTAATCTTGTGACCTAAACAGAGATGTGCAAAGTAAATAAACATTTTTTTCAATATGATTACATTGAAAAAAAAAGGCCAAGTGAATTTTTCGTGGACAAACCTGTCTAAATATGTGTGGGACATTTGTTGGTAGGTTGGGCTGCAGTTAGTATATTATATATATCAGGCTAACCTACAAGTGAATGTTTCGACGACAAATCCAAGTCTAAATATAGCTACGTAGCGTGCGGAGTCCAATCGATGGTGTCGCCTTGGCCCCACGAACTAATTCCCACGGCATTTTCATATTTACTAAAAGGTAATAAAAAGCCTTTTACAACGCAAAAACAAATACTATTTTTTTTAATTAAATTCTGTAAGGTTCCGATTTTAGTCCATTCTTTCAATCTTTTTCCCTTCTCTTGGCTATACGTTTGCGTTTTATGCAGTCTTCTCCTCACAGCGTATACTCGGCTTTGCATTTGTGTGCGTGCACTCACACAGATTCAAAGCTAAACACACTGCGAGGACTGTATGAACGCTATTTGAAAATAAAAATGGATTTCGACTCTGTGATAATTTAACTATACTCTGAATTCAAGCAACAAAAAAAGTGAAATTCATTTGTTACTAATTTTATGTTTTAAACATCATCTGATTCACAAGAACTCTTGTTGGACACTGTTAGAACTACTAAATTCAAATTAAAAATCTCTTTATTTGCAAAAGAATGTATGTAATATAAAGATCTTAAAAATGACTTAACTATAATTTTTCTTATAACCCCTATCGTAGTGGAAGCCCAAACTAATAATAACTAATAATAACATTTTC
Source organism: Ephestia elutella (assembly GCA_018467065.1). NCBI lineage: Eukaryota > Metazoa > Arthropoda > Insecta > Lepidoptera > Pyralidae > Ephestia > Ephestia elutella. Next base: position 4,154,248 of record CM031576.1, on the reverse strand, counting down.
TCCTTCACTTATTTACTACATTCAACACTAACTTATCTACCACACGGAAATGAATTGACAATAATTAACTTGTAACTTGGAAACTAATGTTAACTTTTTCTACCAGTAATTGTTTGGGAAAACTTTTCTTTACTCGACTGCTACCAACTTAAATATTAACTCTTGACAACGTGTCATGTTATTGTAATATCAATATTTTTTCGGAAAAATGTTTATTTTTAATTATTACTAGCTGTTGCCCGATGAGTTTCGCTTAGATGAAAAATCGTTTTGTGTTCCAAACTGTAGTAACCTAAATTCTAGTTCTCAAAATTTCAGCCATTTGGTTATCCCTTGTCCCGCAGGAATATATTAGGTACTCGAAGTACAGTCGCGGTGTTAAAATGAATCAAAAGCGATATTTCATTCAATAAACGATCTTAGTCTGTTCGTTATCTACAATTTCTCGTGTACCACCACTCCCACCCCGAGTCCTTCTTTGGCCTATCCCGTGTCCTGTCTATTTATACGTCAGCAGAAAGAACGACTTTTGCTAAGGCACTATTTATGTAAAAGTGTAGCTGATCTCTTGAAATTCTTCATCAGATGATCCTAATCTTCGATTTTTATACGTCAACAGAAAATGCTCGTCAGATTGATAAACTTTTGCAAAGGTACCATTTCCATATTTCTTATAGTTTAGCTGTTCTGTTAAGGTTCTTCATCAGGTGTTCCAGTTTTCAAAATCAATTATAGCCTATATGTTGCCCAGGCTTAATAGCTATACAACAAAAAAAGTTTCATTCAAATCCGTCTAGTAGTTTTTGCGTGAAACGCGTACATACATACAGACAGACAAGAACAAGGTGTTAATTTGTACAGATCTATATATAATAGTAGAGTTTTTGTAAAAATAATATCTTGGCTTTTTAAATAGGTAAGTGAAACGGAAAACAATTACATTTTGTCATCTTAAAATAACACCATTTTGTAGAAAAATAATTGGCCGTTTTATTTTAAGGTCCCTAAATAATTTAATAAAGCAGTTCTTTGTACAAAGTCAAAGTAAATTTTTTTTATTGAAACTTGGCCTTCAAAGAAGGCTCTTTTTCACGTTGATAACTAATTATATTATGTCTCAAAGCTACAAACTACTAGCATTTCGGAACGACCACTGCTGAGAAGAAAGCAGCATCAACCCACGCAAAATTAATTGCTGACTTATAAATAAGTATACTAGCGCCCCACCCCGGCATCGCATGGGATTACATAAATTGTAGCCTATGTCACTCAGAAATAATGTAGCTCTATGTTAGTGAAAGAATTTTTAAAATCGGTTTTCGAAGATTACCGCCTACAAACAAACTCACAAACTTATAAACACTTCTTCTTTATAATATTGGTACGAACATCGAACTATAATATATATTTTTCGGAGCGTTTACATTAATTAAATTAACTGTGGTTTATTTTGTTAGTTTGTCCAATGGTTTAAAACAGTTTTCAAGACGATACTCTTAGGAAATGTGTCAAAGTGACAATATCACTTGTGTCACCCCTCTTTGTAATAAATCCAACGTGCGATCGTTATGACATTATAGCGAGGCAGTCTGATTTGTGGCGTGGTGCGGTGCGGACGTGTCGTCCGGTTGTGTTGAATTCTCTGTAGCTATGTAGTCAGTGTCAGAATAGTGTTATTGTCGTGTTACTTAGTGCGTTAACGATGTGACTATGTGTGATGGTGTTATCAGAGCAATATTGGATATCTTAGTTAGCACGGAAGACCATTCAGTAGAACTCACTGGTTGAAATAGATTGATCCGTGCGTGGTGGGGCACGGTTCCTTGCCGTGGGTAGGTTAGGGTTGGACCCTAGCCGTGACACGTGGACCAAATGAGAGGTTAGTGCTAGACGGATTTCTTAATCCGTTAATATCCGATGAATCCCTGGATGCTTTGGGCTGTAACTTGAGATAGGAGTTGTTTACCCTGTCTATTAAGAGCTGTGCATGTTATTTTAGAAATACCCTCATTCTGACAGTTAATATTTGAACTGAATTTATTACCCACATGTGTTTTCACGTGAACCCGTTGTTGAAGTACCTGTACTGTGTTTACCGCTCTGGTCATCCATTTCTGAGCTCGGGCCCCCTGAACCCATCATGATCTGATGATTCTGATTCTGATGTTGTGATGTGTTTAATTCCGACATATTTATAATTCAACTAGCTTTTTCCCGCGGCTTCGCCCGCGTGAATTTCCCACGGGAACAGTGCTTTTTCCCGGGATAAAAAGTAGCCTATGTGCTATTCCAGGTCATTATCTACCTCTGTACCAAATTTCATCGAAATCCGTCCAGTAGATTTTGCGTGATTGAGTAACAAACATCCTCACAAACTCACAAATTCACAAACTCACAAACTCACATCCAAACTTTCGCATTTATAATATTAGTATGGATGAGTACGAAGTATGATTGGCGTGCCAGTACAGTCAGACGAGGATCCCGGCGAATCGGCCCGGTGCTCACTTGACCCGCGGGCCGATTCGCCGGATTTTTGCAATTTTTTTTTTTTTACGGCAACTGGGACTACTCACATATTAAAAAAAAAAAAAACTATTATTCAAGCCAAATAAGTACAGACAGGCGAAAATATATATAAGCAATAAAGAAAAAACAACAATTTTAATTATTTAAAATTTGTGAGAAGTCGCCGGAAGAAAAAAAAATAATTTAAAAATCCGGCGACTCGGCCCGCGGGTCTAGTGAGCACCACCGGTCCGAGTCGCCGGGACCCTCAGCACAGAATTAATATTAGTACTACGTACAGAAAGGAAACTCCCTGCCCCTCCTGCAATATGGCACCCCCCCGCTCCTTCCGCACTTCTCCCCCGTTCTTGTGTAACTGTGGGACGTTCGACTATGAAAACGCACACATTGACGTGTTACTGACGTGTTCACGGATATACAGTTTCATTTGTAGTAGTAGTAGGCATATTTGACGCGCCGTTTCTATGAAGCGCCCACCCTGTGCCCTCAGTCAGACAAGGTACGTACAGTGTACCTCGCAGTCACCCACAATTAATGAATCGATTGAGTGCTTTCTGTCAAACAAGTATTTTTGGGAATGTGATTGGCTGTATCACAATCATCCTCGTATTTTTTTTTGGAACCAGTGATTTTCATTTTCGGTCTTTTTTACACGACTGACCAAAAAAGGAGTGTTAAGTTTTCAGGGTACATGTATAGATATATGTAAGTTTATTTATTCCACGAACTTTGAACGCTTAACAGATTGTGATGTGAGATGTACTTTTAGATTCCTTGCATTCTTTTGAGTGACTTAAGCCATGTGAGTTGTAAGTCGTGTTATTTATTTATTAATTGTTAGCTTGTTTGATGAATAAAATGAGTTATGAATGTATTATTTTTGCACTGTCACTTAAGTATTGTCCATATCTTGTTTGGTGCAATAAAGAGTTTTTATTTACTTCTCATTTAGTCAAAAATATGAAAATCATTGGACCTGAATAGGAACAAATATTTTGCTGCCTTCGATAAATAGAAGCAATTTAGCTGCCAAAACTCAATTTACTTATAATAGCTTTAGTTGGTGTCAAAATTTCTTCTTTTATTCCCTGGCTTTGATTGTTATGAATATAAAAGATTAAAAATCAACTACGTATATATTTTTTTATGTACAACATTTTGTCTATGTATAAAAATAACAATACAATAAGTTCAAATACCAAATGAGTAATTCATTTCTTGAGTTACCTACTATGCAAAAATAATTGCAGCTATATGCACTGAAATTAAGGTTTTATTTCAAGAAGCAAAAACTTTCGGTTTTAGTTGAACTGAAAATAGAGTACTGGCACGATAACCTATTCTAATTTTAAACAACTAGGTACGTTATGTTGGAAAAATAAATAAAAAAATAGTTTGACGTCATTGCCTGCCAGCAATATTTTGTGTAGAGAACTGTACGTTGTTTTAAATAGAGTCGAAATTGCTCTAAATATGCATGGTCTTAATTTATTACTGCCCTGTTTGTTGGTAATCGGGTAAATACGTTAAGTGTTTCAAACAATTGCAATATTGCCTGTTATGAATTGTACATTTTCTTTAAGCCGCTCATGATAGGTACTTGAGAATTCTTATTAAATCTCAAACGAGAATTCAAGGGAGCTTTCCAGCGAAACAGCAGTAAAAGTAGTAAATTTGCTTCGAACGCTTTTTTATATTTATTCAAAATATATTTTTGATATTTTTCAGGTTATGCAATGACGTCGTATCAAAACGGAACCACACGTTGAAACCCAGGGTGGTACTTCCTGAAAACTATGTCAAAGGTAATTTAATTATTTCATATATTAAAGCATAAGTATCTATTATCGTATGGCCATATCGTAGAATTACCCATTTTTTAAAATGGCCAACTAAATTTCAATATGTTTTAAGAATATCATCAAGACGATTGACTATGCCATAAAATAGTTAGATTGGATTTTGAAAAGGCATACTAAAAACTAGCTTTCGCCCGCGTGAATTTCCCACGGGAACAGTGCTTTTTTCCGGGATGAAAGGTACCCTATGTCCTTTTCCGTACTTCCAGCTAGGTGTAGGTATGCGAAATTTCAGGAAGATTGGTTCAGTAGATTAAACGTGAAGAGGTAACAAACAAACAAACAAATAAACTCACTTTCGCATTTATTATATTAGTTAGGACTAGCTGTTGCCCGCGGCTTCGCCCGCGTGAGTTTCGCTTAGATGACAAATCTTTTTGTATTCCAAACTGTAGTAACCTAAACTCCAGTACTCAAACTTTTAGCCATTTGGTTATCCCGTGTCCCGCGGGAATATATTAGGTTCTCGTAGTACAGTCGCGGTGTTAAAATTAATCAAAAGTGATATTTCATTCAATAAACGATCTTCGTCTGGTCGTTATCTACAATTTCCTGTGTACCACCCCGAGTCCCGCTTTGTCCTATCCCGTGTCCTGTCTATTTATACGTCAGCAGAAAATGCTCATCAGGTTGAACGACTTTTGCTAAGGCGCCATTTCCATATATGTAATAATGTAGCTGGTCTCCTGGAGTTCTTCATCAGATGTTCCATAATCTTCAATTTTTATACGTCAGCAGAAAATGCTCATCAGGTTGAACGATTTTTGCTAAGGCACCATTTCCATATATGTAATAGTGTAGCTGGTCTCTTGGAATTCTTCATCAGATAATCCTGATCTTCGATTTTTATATGTCAACAGAAAATGCTCGTCAGATTGATAAACTTTTGCAAAGGTACCATTTCCATATTTCTTATAGTTTAGCTTTTCTGTTAAGGTTCTTCATCAGGTGTTCCAGTTTTCAAAATCAATTATATATGTTGCCCAGGCTTAATAGCTATACAACAAAAAAAGTTTCATTCAAATCTGTCCAGTAGGTTTTGCGTGAAACGCGTACATACATACAGACAGACAGACAAAAAATTCCAAAATTTTTTTTTTGCTTTCTATTATTTTTTGTCCCTCTATCCATTTCAGTCAAAATACTAACTGTACAGACAAAATATTTTTACTGTTTTATCTATCTATCTATCTATCTTCTATCTATATATATAAAAGAACAAGGGTGACTGATAAATCAACGCCCAGCCTAAACCATAAAAGCTATAAACTTGAAATTTGGACCGCAGTTTTATGTTAATACGTAGTGCTCAGATAAGAAAGGATTTTTCAAAATTTGACCCCTAAGGGGGTTCAAATTGAGGGCAAAGTTTGTATGAAAAAAAATTAAAACCTTCACTGATTTACTTGAAACTTGGCAAGAATGCAACAAAAATAACCAATGATGTATTTCAGCGTTTTTTGAAATTCAACCTCTAAAGGGGTAAAAAGGGGAGGTAAACTAATTTATCATCACAAAACTGAAACTATAAAAGCTATAAACGTGAAATTTGGTTAGTGTCTTATTTATTATATTATACTATATACTGCCCACATAAGAAAGGGTTGTTCACAATTTCAACCCTTACAGTCCAAAAAGGGGTGAATTTGCGTACCTATAGACAAATCCAATTTGAAATTTCGCCAGCTACAAGCAACGCATGTTTGGCCTATCGGTAGAGGTCGCGGATAGTTTTTTTAAGTAGATGGTTCGAATCCTGCCAGACATGACTTCTTTTTACTTACTTTTTTTTCGTTGTGTATGTGCAGAGCAACTACGCTCTGCTGCCAGAAAATGTGGCAGAGAGAATCCGGACAAACGAAGCGGCGGGAAGAATTCTGTACCGGAACTTTACCGGGAAAAAATCTACCGGTAAAATTAAGTACCGGGAAAAAATCTCCACGCGACACCACGCTTGTCCGACTAGAATCTAACTTAAGCTATACGCAGTCTGCTACCACCGTAGCTTATGAAGGGAGCTACAGGGCCCTATATGATAACCTAACCTATAAATTAAATACAATTGAACACTTACCAAATTAAATCTTCTTTCTCTTCGGATCCAAACTTGAGTGTCTTCGGGAAGGGGGAATTCCTAATCACCCTACCTAACCCTTGAGATCTCAATTCCCCAGGACAAATAAATAGATTTCTTCCCGTAGTTTCACTCGGGAACAGCCAGATGTGAACAGCCAGCCACGTTTCACCTCTCACAAGAAAAAGTCACCATGACGGGTACACAAACACAAAGTTCAATAGTTATTTAACAAACAGGAAATTCACAAACACAACTCAAGCTAATTAGCAATCAAAGAACGCGGAACCTCTCGCGTATTAAAAATCAAACCGATATCGCATAGCAATGGCGACCGTCCGCGAGCCATTCGCACGAGCAGTGTGAAAACCCCGAACGCCCTCTGGCGGCAGCAATGCGAAACGCCTGCGTTTAGTTTTACCCAATATATTACAAACATCCCCCGTCCCGGTCTGAGAAGCAGACCGCTAGCTTACTCTACGGGAAGGCGGGCGAGAGAGGTCACACCTCTCCTTAAAATCGAACCGTCGACCAACACCTCAGGCCACACGCGGAGTGCCATCTCCGCCAAGAATCAAACGTAATATGCGAGCTCGTCGCCAAAGCAATGAGGGCAAATTTGCCTCTTTTAACAATACTAAATCACCCTCCCTGGGAGGCTCAGTCCTGTCTGTCCACTTCACTCTTTGCTGCAGCAAATGCAAATATTCAAGCGACCAGCGACGCCAAAAGTCCTGGCTCATTTGCTGCAACATTTGAAAACGCGACAACCGATATACGCGTTCATCCTTCCACGGGTATTCGGGCAGGGCATTCAACGGCCCTCCCACCAAAAAATGACCAGGGGTGAGAGCTTCCAAGTCATTTGGATCTGGAGATAGCGGACAGAGAGGACGAGAGTTGAGGACCGCCTCAACTTTACAAAACACTGTGGCCAGCTCTTCAAAAGTTAGAGCCGTTTCTCCGATAATGCGGCGGAGGTGGGTCTTTGCGGATTTCACAGCCGCTTCAAAAATCCCTCCCCAATGGGGGCAACTTGGGGACTAAACTTCCAGGTTATTCCCCTTTGGGCAGCAATTTGACTTAAACTAGTACAATTTTTATCAATAAACACAGAAACATCCTTAAGATAATTTACAGTTCCTTTATAGTTTGTGCCATTGTCAGACCTAATAAGGGAAGGTAGACCTCGACGCGAAACAAAGCGATCCAACGCGGCGACGAAGGCCTCCGTAGTCAGAGCCGATACCACCTCCAAATGGACAGCCTTGGTGGCCAAAACAAACAAATACACACAAATAGCCCTTCACAATACGGGCATTACGAAAGGGAGAAGCCTTGATCGAAAAGGGACCGGCAAAATCGGTTCCAACGCCGTCAAACGGTCTCGAAGGTCGGATTCGATCAGCGGGCAAATCACCCATCTGTGGTTGCATCGTGGATGCCTTCAACCTATAACATGCAATACATCGAAACAGGACACTACGGATTGCTCTTCGGGCAGACAAAATCCAAAACTCGCGTTGCAAAATAGCCAACAAAGCATTGCACCCAGCATGGGCGTTACGAATGTGTCGATCAGACACCAAAAGCTGCACCAAGGGTCCGCCCTTGGGCAACAACAGAGGATGGCGAGTCTCATATGGAAGATCCGCCTTCCGGAGCCTGCCTCCAACCCGAAGAAGCCCATCCGAGTCGATGTACGGGTTCAAACGAGCGACCGCGCCCTTCAACTTAGCGTCCGTCGCGCAAAATACGAAGCTCTGACTCAAACCGTCCGGTCTGCACGACACGGACCCAATGCATCAATGCGCTCCGGCGCTCTTCTGCACCTGCAATCGGCTCCAACCGCTTTGCCTGTGGGTTTCTACAATTATGTATGAAACGCTTAATCCAACTGGTAACACCCAGAAGCTTATCCAAGCTGCTATACCGAGCAAGTAGCCAATCCGGCTCCGACGTCGTCTCAGCGACTACAGCATGTACACGGAGCCCAGTCAAACTCAAAGAAGTAACATCTGTCTGACAGACAGGCCAAGATGTTTCTGATCCCATCAGCCACTCTGGACCCCACCAGAGCGGGTGTGACACCAATTCTGGTGCCGTACAACCTCGGGAAGCACAGTCCGCTGGGTTAAGCTCTCCCGGCACATGTCTCCATGTTATATCAATTCCAATATTTTGAATTTGGGAAACCCTGTTTCCAACAAAAACCTCCAAGGTATGTGGGGCCGCGCGCAACCATGCAAGCGCGACCTGGCTATCCGACCAGGCGAAGATGTCTCGTATCTCGACCGTGGCCGCCAGCTCACTGGCAACGTGATGCAACAATTTAGAGAGAAGGTGAGCTCCACTCAACTCAAGCTTGGGGATAGTCAGCCTAGTCCTGATGGGGGCGACCTTGCTCTTCCCTAACAAAAGCGAGACATTGACCCGGCCATCGGCGTCAACTGTCCGCATATAGACTGACGCGGCGTAGCCTCGCTCCGACGCGTCACAAAAGCCATGCAGGCTGGCTCGATATTTCCCGGGGGGCAATATTCGACGAGGCAAGGCACTCCGATTGACTTCCTTAATCGATGAAAACAACTCGAGCCAATCATCCAATGGAGAGCCAAACAGCGGCTCGTCCCACGAGACGCCCAAAGTCCAAAGTCTCTGAAGAAGACACTTCGCAGAGAATATCACTGGACTGATCCAACCGCTTGGATCAAACATACGGGCTATTACGGACAACACCGTTCTCTTAGTCCAGACCTTTGGTATTTCCAAGTCCGCTTGGAATGTAAAAATATCGGTTAGCGGCTGGTACTGCATGCCCAGCACCGCTATCCTGTTGGGATCATCCACATCTTCAAACAGGTGAGGGTTCTGTTGGTGATCCTCCGGGATCCCTTCTAGAACTTTAGGCTCATTAGACAACCACTTACGTAGCTCGTAGCCACCTGTCTTCAATATTTCAATCAATTCGTCCCGCAGTAGGAGGGCCTCCTCAATACTTTGGGCTCCGGTGCACACGTCATCAACATACAAGTCACGTGACAGCACGGAAGCCCCACGGGGAAAGCGGATCCGTTCCCGCTCTGCCAATTCAAGCAATGATCTGGTGGCGATATAGGGACTAGATTTCAAACCATACGTGTTTGTGTTGAGTTCATACACCGTCACAGGATCCTCAGGGCGCTCACGCCAGAGTATCAACTGGAATCGCCTGTCCTCAGGATGTATGACTGTCTGGCGGAACATCATCCGGATGTCCGCACCAAAACCACTTGATGTCTTCTAAAGTTCAAGATGATGTCAATTATGGCCCTATGCAATTTGGGACCCGAATGCAAACACAGATTCAACGAAACCCCGTTCGAAGTGGGTGCGGACCCATCGAAGACGGTCCTCAATTTGCCCGTTGAGGCCTTCACCACCGCGTGGTGGGGCAAAAAATAATGCTCTGAAGTTGAGCTCCAATCAACTCGAGCCGGAGACATGTGACCCAAATCCTCGTACTCGCGCATAAATTCAATATATTTATCGCGAAGTACGTGGTCACGCTGCATGCGTCGCTCCATGGACAGCAGTCGTTTCTCCGCAAGCGCTCCTACTTTGCCCTAGGCTAGGACGAGAGGCAACAAAGGGTAACCTAGTTACAAACCGACCGGAGGGCAACCTCTCCGTGGTCGATCGAAAAAGGGCTTCGCACTCAGCGTGTTCCGGATCCATCCTGGAACTCATAGGGTGGCTCCCTCCACCTCCCAAAATCCTTTGCATGGTCTTGGCCAAGGACGCTGATGCGGACGACCGGTGGCTCCTCCACGGTGCCATTTATCAAACACAGGGCCCATCAGGGCAATAAACCAAAAATCGTAGACACTGCCATCAGTGAAGACGAACCCAAGAGCCTTCTGTGCCTACCCAACAAAATCCAACCCAATACGTCCGGAGCCCAGGAGCAAGTCCACTGGGCCGGGATGAAAGACAAAGGAGGTCGGCCAAATCCAGACCCGAAAACCAAAGACAACACACCCCGGCGGTTATGTCTGTCGAGGGGTGCCAACCCGCAATGGTATCCATTACCATAGCCGAAGTCGTGATCCACTCATTGTGGAGGACTTCAGCGAAGAAAAGGTGACAAGTGTCTGGCCCGTCAGACACTTCACTCTTGTATGCCACCAACTCCAAGAAGTGGCACAGGCGAGTCTTCCACGGACTAAACCTAACTGGCGCGTTGCCACTCGAGTGGTAACCAAACTGCTTTGAGCCCCTGAGTCCAACAGAGCTCTCAAATTAATGGCTTCCCCCCCTACGACCCCATACGCGGACCACCGCGGTAGGGAGCAGAACCGTCCGCGGCTCTGTCCCAGCAAGGGAGCAAGCTAGTTACGGGCTCCCCACTCTCTCCAAACCAGGGGCGCGCCACTGACCCGGATAATATGGCGGGCGAGTGCACATCCCCATCTGGAGGGGGGCATAACCCGCGGCCCGGCCACTACATATGCGTACGGCGGCAGTGGTACTCCAGCCGTGGGTACTCTCGATGCAGCGGCGGAGAAAACCTTCGCTGCGGCTGCATGTGGTGGAAGGTAGTGGTAACCCGCGTGGAGGGGGGTGTCCCCACTCTCACGTTCGATCTAGGGCCCCCTGCCCATGGGGGCCCTATCCGGGGCCTGGCCAGCTACATACTGGCCATGACAACTTGGGGCGCGTGGTCCCGGTCCGCCAAGACCCGCGCAGGTACGCGACCCCCACTCCCGAGGAGGGGTGCGACGAGCGAAGCCGCGTCCTCCGTCCGGTGGTGGAGGGCTTCGCGCAGGAGCGCCCCCGCCCATAGGGGACCCCTGCCTCCAACATCCGGGTGCCATCCCCGTTGCGGTTCATGCAAAGCATCGCGTGGTGCCGCCCACGGCATGCACTGCATGGTATGGCACTGGGACAGTCACGTGCATAGTGACCGCCCAAACAATAAAAGCAAAGTTCATGCCGCTTTGCCATGCGGCGCCGATCTTGTACTGGCAGTCCCTGCCAGTCCCTGCATTGCAGCAGGCTGTGGCCACATCCGACCACATTGCAGGCAGTCCGCGTCCCGCCGCGACTGCACACTGCCGTGTGTGCAACCCGCGCACCAGCTCCACGCGGTGGCGGTTGCCGTCCCTGTTGGGGCCTCCCCTCAGCGCCATGAGGGTTCCAAGGAGCCTACGTTCAGGCGCTCTGGATGGCGCTGAGTCCGTCATGGTATTCTCAGCAGCCCGTGCCTCAAACTCCCAAAAACTTCACCAAGTCAGTGAATGTTGGTTGAGGGTGGTGCTATCCCGTTCCGCATTCTGCGCGCTCAAATCGCTTGAGCGGATGTCATTGGAGTAATTTGCCTCAATACAATGTGCACCAGCAAAAAGGACCATTGGTCCAGATCCTGGCAGCCCCAGATGTAAGCGGAGCGCGTTACAGGCCACTGTAACGGGCGTGAGCAACTGCAGGCGCAACTGTGCCCTGTTGGCCACCTTGGGCAGGGCCATCAACTGTGCGGCGTGCGCATCCGCTAACAAACGTAAGTTTTGATAGCGGGGAGTTCAATAATAACTCCCAAGCCGTATCGTACTGGTCGTCCTCCACTCCGGAGGTGCTGGATGAGCGACCGCGCTTCATCCTCAAGAGTGGGAGAGGAGGTAGGCCATCTCTCTGGGGCTCTTCGACAAATCCTGTCGTGCTACGACCAGGGACTCAAACATATTTTTATACGCTACCCACTCCTCCATCCTACCCCCAAAGTGGGACAGCTGAAGGGTGGGGAGCCGACCAGTAACCGCTGGTCCTTCCTGTCTAACAGGTGTGCGAGGGGCTGGTCCGCCAGCCTGTCTCGCCCTTATTGCGGTCACCGCCTCCGCGATATCATCGTGCAGACTCCAGGATCTGGTCCATGTCCGCCATGTGACCTGCGTAGGCCTCCGGGGTAAGATCGGCTTCTGGTAAGCGCCGCCATGGCCGCTTCCGCGCTAATCAATCGTGAGTGGAGGTGATCCGCTCTTAGCAGTATGGCGCCCTCCCTGTCCTTCCGGGACAGGAGTCCTCCGGCCGTCACAAACCATCTCAATTCGTTGGCGAAGGAGTGTCGCCCTAGCATTGGAGGCCTTCGCCATCGCGTCAAGTCACAAACAAAAAATAACAAAAGGTAAATAAAAAACAACAAAATCAAGCAACTACACGAAGAACCGCGGTAGGTATGAGAATGGCACAAACTCGGAACGCACGGTACAAACCGCAAACAAATACAAAAAAGGTTACAAATATTCTTATACAAACAAACTAAGAAAAATCTAATAATTTTTACAAACAATTAATTATTTTTTACACACGAACAAATAGAGGGTAGATAAAACTACGCTCTGCTACCAGAAAATGTGCAGAGCAACTACGCTCTGCTACCAGAAAATGTGCAGAGCAACTTCGCTCTGCGCACATTTTCTAGCAGCAGAGCGTAGTTGCTCTGCACATTTTCTGTTGATTTTGTTGTTTTTTATTCAGAAAATGTGCAGAGCAACTACGCTCTGCTGCCAGAAAATGTGGCAGAGAGAATCCGGACAAACGAAGCGGCGGGAAGAATTCTGTACCGGAACTTTACCGGGAAAAAATCTACCGGTAAAATTAAGTACCGGGAAAAAAATCTCCACGCGACACCACGCTTGTCCGACTAGAATCTAACTTAAGCTATACGCAGTCTGCTACCACCGTAGCTTATGAAGGGAGCTACAGGGCCCTATATGATAACCTAACCTATAAATTAAATACAATTGAACACTTACCAAATTAAATCTTCTTTCTCTTCGGATCCAAACTTGAGTGTCTTCGGGAAGGGGGAATTCCTAATCACCCTACCTAACCCTTGAGATCTCAATTCCCCAGGACAAATAAATAGATTTCTTTCCCGTAGTTTTCACTCGGGAACAGCCAGATGTGAACAGCCAGCCACGTTTCACCTCTCACAAGAAAAAGTCACCATGACGGGTACACAAACACAAAGTTCAATAGTTATTTAACAAACAGGAAATTCACAAACACAACTCAAGCTAATTAGCAATCAAAGAACGCGGAACCTCTCGCGTATTAAAAATCAAACCGATATCGCATAGCAATGGCGACCGTCCGCGAGCCATTCGCACGAGCAGTGTGAAAACCCCGAACGCCCTCTGGCGGCAGCAATGCGAAACGCCTGCGTTTAGTTTTACCCAATATATTACAAACAGTGTATTAGTTTTTTTTAGAATTACATACTTATTTTTTTAATATATTGGTAAAGAAATGTTTCAAGAAAGTAGCTGGAAGTAGCTGGATCGAATCCTGCCACAAACAATAATTTTCTGTTTTCGTTTTTTATTTGTTTTCTAGAATTATTTTCTTACTTTCTTTTAATTTTGAAAAGCAACGAATAAATTCATTTGCAAATTTATTTCCGGTCATCTACTGATTGTGCCAAGAAAAATATCCAACAGATGGCGTTGATAAAATAAGAAATGTAAGCTGAAATTATATAAAAAATGGAAATGGGGCCTTAGCAAAAGTCGTTCAAACTGATGAGCATTTTCTACTGACGTATAAATAGACAGGACACGGGATAGGATAAAGAGGGACTCGGGGTGGGAGTGGTGGTACGCGGGAAATTATAGATAACGAGCAGACGAATATCGTTTATTGAATGAAATATCACTTTTGATTCATTTTAACACCGCGACTGTACTAAGAGTACCTAATATATTCCCGCGGGTCACGGGATAACCAAATAGCTGAAATTTTGAGTACTGGAGTTTAGGTTACTACAGTTTAGAACACAAAAAGATTTTTCATCTAAGGAAACTAACGCGGGCGAAGCCGCGGGCAGCAGCTAGTTATATGTATAAATTAGGATTGATACATATTATAAACTAGCTGTCGCCCGCGGCTTCGCCCGCGTGAGTTTCGCTTAGATGAAAAATCTTTGTGTTCCAAACTGTTTCGGATTTTCGATTTTTATACATCTACAGAAAATGTTCATCAGATTAATAAAGTTTTGCTAAGGCGCCATTTCCATATAATATGTTATAGTGTAGCTGGTCTCTTAGAGTTATTCATCAGATGTTCCAGATCTTCAATTTTTATGCGTCAGCAGAAAACGCTCATCGAGTTGAACGATTTTTGCTAAGTCGCCATTTCCATATATGTTATAGTGTAGCTGGTCTCTTGGAGCTTTTCATCAGATGTTCCATATCTTCAATTTTTATACGTCAGCAGAAAATGCTCATCAGGTTGAACGACTTTTACTAAGGAGCCATTTCCATATATGTTATAGTGTAGCTGGTCTCTTGCAGTTCTTCATCAGATGTTCCAGATCTTCAATTTTTATACGTCAGCAGAAAATGCTCATCAGGTTGAACAACTTTTGTTAAGGCACCATTTCCATATTTCTTATAGTTTAACTGTTCTGTTTTGGTTCTTCATCAGGTGTTCCAGTTTTCAAAATCAATTATAGCCTAAATGTTGCCTAGGCTTAATAGCTACACAACAAAAAAAGTTTCATTCAAATCGGTTCAGTACTTTCGGAGATTAGCGTGATCATACATACAGACAGACAGACAAGAAATTCCAAAAAAAAATTTTTGCTTTCTATTATTCCTTTTAAGTGTCCCTCTATCCATTTTAGTCAAAAATACTAAATGTACAGACAAAATATTTTTACTGTTTTATTATATGTATAAATTAGGATTGATAATATTATTATATTATTGGCAGAGTCAGTACATAATAGGTTTGGTAGTTTAGTTTGTCACGATTTTTATCATAAGTCTGATCAACGCACATTATGATCTGACAAATAGATAAATTGGCCATTTTATGTGAAATGTTCGAGCGTTTTATGGATTGGTTTACGATGTGACCATGGCCACGGCATATATACCTAATAATACTTAGAAAATCACACATCTCTCTCTTTACGATAAAACTTATAAGTTAACTTTGATGTAATATCGAAGAGCATACAAAGGAAGCAATGTAGTAACGGAAAAACAAATTAAAATAGTTATTCTAAATAGGTAGGTACCTATACGTACAACTTAACATAATAATCATAGACTAAAATGTGGTCTTAAAATTTAATTTAAAGTAGATTAAATGTCGAAATTCATAGTTTAAACAAACATTAATGTTACGTCAAAACAAATCGAAGTAATATTCGCAACTTTAGTTAAAAACAAGGCTCTCGTTTTATGTGGGGTACCTACAGGTACCTGGTACCAGGTATTCATAATTACAGTTTATAAAAATGTATCCATTATAATACAATATCAATCATTAAAAATACTTTTTTTTTTTTTCAGAATTTGTATATTTTTATTCAAATTTTGTAAATTACATTTGGCTAACCATGTTACCGAGTGATATGAATGTTTGCATCTCATGAAATATTATAACGACATGGACGGTTGATCCGGGTAACTCTGCAGTGAAATGACAAGGCTTCTCGTATACTATTTATAACCTTCTTCCGTCTTCCGACAGTAAAATTTTGGGTTACTGTCTATCTACCATATTTTTTTAATAAAGTTTTTTTTATGAAATAACCTCTGGACGCGAATACGTCCGCACGGAATTTGCAGGTTTAACAATAGAGGACCGGACAATGTATGAGATTTGTTAAAAATATTTAATTTTATGATAGAATACTTATAATTAAACACATTTTGCGACTTTTCAACACGAGTTTATTCTCCAGAGCTAACTTATTAGAATTCAAACTTTTTGGGAATGTCCATCTTCTACGCGTGACGTCGCGTCATATGAATGCACGTTTAGTTAGGGGCGTTTTGGTATCGTCCAAACATCGCTTAAAAATGTGAATTGTTTTTTGCTATATCTTGGGAAATAGTTTAGTTATTGATACTTACTTACTCCGCTGGCTCAGTGACCCCAAAGTGGATCTTGGCCTCCGAAACGAGAGAGCGCCATATTCTTCTATTCTGCGCGGTGGCTCGCCAGTTATCCGTTCCCAGCTCACACAGATCAGCCTCCACAGTGTCTCTCCAGCGATATCTGGGGCGCCCGACTGGGCGCCTTCCTGACACTTTTCCCAGGTAGGCTGATGTGACGCCACGATCCTCCTTCATTCTCTCGAGATGACCAAGCCAGCGCAGTCGCTGTGATTTTATCACGCCCAGTATGTCTGGCTCTTTCACCAGCTCCTCTATTTCCGAATTTTTCCGGACTCTCCAGCTTCCATCTGCCTTTTTGACAGGGCCCAGGATTTTCCGGAAGATTCTACGCTCCGCTACTAAAAGTTGGTTCTCTTCTTTGAGTGTAGCAGTGTTCTTTGATAAGCAGCTAGTTATTGATGGAGGTTTTTAATTGTATAGTAAGTAATTCAATATGCGGAGTCTTGTAATTAGCATAAGGTATGTGCAAGATATTTAGCTGCAAGACCCCCGGAAAATTCCAACTAATATTAGATATAATAGCGAAAGTAAATTTGTTTATATATTAGTTTGTATAATACCTCTTTCCGCTTTACCTATCTACTGAACCAATCTTCCTGAAATTGTGCATATATAGTTAGAAGTACTAAGAAGGACAAAGATTGCCTTTCATCCCTGGAAAAAGCATCGTTCCCGTGGAAAATTCACGCGGTAGTAATTATATAATTTTTTCAATATTTTCTTTCAGAAATACGACCGCCAGCGCGGAAAGGCCAGCCAGTAATCGTGGAGTTCAGCATTTATGTGGTCGATGTCAACTCCATCAACGTGGAAGATATGGACTTCAGGTGATAATTTTTTTTATAACATAGTGCGGCAAACGAGCAAGTGGGTCACCTGATGGTAAGCGATCACCGCTGCCGATGGACAACTGCAACACCAGGGGTATCACAGGAGTGTTGCCGGCCTTTCAAGAAGACGTAGACTCGTTTATAATATGTCATTTATTCCCAGAAGGCCACAGCTGGATATAGATCTCTTGATGTTAAAGTCAAAGTCAAAATACTTTATTGAAACTTTGCCTTAAAGGATTTTTTTACGTCGTAAACTATATAATTATATTGTACCTATCTCAAGCGGTGGTGGCCGAGTGGTGGAGCGCTCGCCTGTGGCTGCAAAGGTCCCAGGTTCGAATCCTGCCCGTGCTACATGAGTTTGTATACCAATCTGATTCATGTACCTATCTTAGTTTTCTTCGACCACCACTTGCTTTCGGCGAAGGAAAATATCGTGAGGAAACCTGCACTCTGGTTGATGATTATCAGCTAGTGTGTGAAATGGAGAACGCAATGGTTTGCCACTCTATTAAAATTGTCAAGAGAGTCGTTGTGTGTGTTTCATTCCATATAATGACCACGACCCTCAGTCATGTCATGAGGAAATACGACTAAAGAGATAGACCTACTATCTTAAATCTCAAACACAGACTAGTCACAATTATCATCAAGTGTAAAAAAATAATAAATGAATTTCGCTTCACTCCCTTTTTTACCTCCATAGCTCTTTCGTTCATAAACCCCTGTATATACACCCTATAACATCAAAAAAATATATTTGATATTTTAGGCAACAAAACCATTGTTTGGTTGAAATATCAATGTCAAAACGGTGAATTTGTGAAACAATAAGTTCTATACGTTATGCCCCAATGACATGAATGACTCCATTAATGGAGTGATGGATTGACGTGATTATTTTTGTTCGATCCCGAGTGGAAAACTGGAGAGTGACATTAGATACTTTTAGCATCAAATCCATCCATTATTGATGACAAAGACTTAGGTTGTCATTTCAGATACAGATAATGTACATATAAGTACCTATACAGAAACAGTATACCTAATGTCTTTATATCTTTTACGAGATAGGCAGCCAAGAGATAGATGTAAGACTCGAGGGCCACATTAGCCCAATAGTGAACGTTTTGGCGAAATTGATATTCAGATACAGTTAGAGGGTTGCTAGCTCATCGCCTCTTTTACAATATTGGCATATTTAACTCCCAACGCGGAAAGAGCAGTATCATTATAAAATTGACTTATCTGTATAGCTGTTTGTCAGTATAACCGATTTTGATCTAGTTTTTTTTCAAGGTGACCTTTCGGGTTCACTAATGTTTCACCAAAAAACCTTTCACAAACCATCACTTTATAAACTATCACTTAAAAAACTATACCTTTTAAAAATGTTTCATTTTACAAACTCGTTATTTTAAAAACGTTTCATTTTACAAACTTTTTTTTATATAAATGTTATACTCTACAAATGTATCGAGTATAAAACTTTTATTTTATAAAGTTTTATTTCATCAAATAACTCTCTTGACAAAAACATCATTTTACAAACCAACTATAGGTAAATTATTAATCAAGGGCTGGCAGCTTCTTTAGCCAAAAGGTAAGCAATGCCAATGGCAAAAATAACCTAAACCTAACGTTTTTTCCAACCTCAAAGTCTTTCCAGGTAGTCATAAAAAAAATAAACTAAACCTAACTTCTTCTCCGCCCTCTAAACTTTCCGGGTGGTCATTAAAAAAATAACCTGAACCTAACTTCTTTTCCGCCCTCAAAGTCTTTTCAGGTGGTTATAAAAAGACAACCTAAACCTAACTTCTTCGCCCTCAAAGTCTGTCCGGGTGGTCATAAAAAAATAACCTGAACCGAACTTCTTTTACGCCCTCAAAGTCTTTCCGGGTGGTCATAAAAAAAACTGAACCTTACTTTGTTCCGCCTTTAAAGTCTTACCCGGTGGTCATAAAAAAATAACCTAAACCTAACTTCTTCTCCGCTCTCCAAGTCTTTCCGGGTGGTCATAAAAAAAATAACCTAAAGCCAACTTATTTTCTGCCCTCATGTCTTTCCGGGTGGTCATAAAAAAATTACCTGAACCTAACTTCTTTTCCGCCCTCAAAGTCTTTTTGGGTGGTCATAAAAAAAAATAACCTAAACCTAACCATTTTCTGCCGTCAAAGTCTTTCCGGGTGGTCATAAAAAAAAAATAACCTGAACCTAACTTCTTTTCCGCCCTCAAAGTCTTTCTGGGTGGTCATAAACAAAAATAACCTAACCTAACTTCTTTTCCGCCCTCAAAGTCTTTCTGGGTGGTCATAAAAAAATAACCTGAACCTAACTTCTTTTCCGCCCTCAAAGTCTTTCCGGGTGGTCATAAAAAAAATAACCTGAACCCAACTTATTTTCTGCCCTCAAGTCTTTCGGTCATAAAAAAAATAACCTGAACCTAACTTACAGCTCAGATCGTTTGGAGACAAACTTTCTTTTTTTTTATTAAAAAACTTCTTCTCTCAGCCGAAAGACGTCCACTGCTGGACAAATGCCTCCCCCAAGGATTTCCACAACGACCGGTCCTGCGCTGCCCGCATCTATGCGCAACCCGCGACCTTCACCAGGTCGTCGGTCCACCGAGTGGGAGGCCTGCCAACACTACGTTTTCCGGTTCGTGGTCGCCACTCGAGAACTTTTCTGCCCCAACGGCTATCTGTTCTGCGAGTTATGTGCCCCGCCCACTGCCACTTAAGTTTGGCGATTCTGCGGGCTATATCGGTTACTTTAGTTCTCCTACGGATCTCCTCATTTCTGATTCGATCACGCAGGGAAACTCCGAGCATAGCGCGCTCCATCGCCCTTTGGGTGACCTTGAGCCTTCTTATGAGGCCCATAGTAAGCGACCACGTCTCTGTTCCGTATGTCATCACTGGCAACACACACTGGTCAAAGACCTTAGTCTTGAGACACTGCGGTATTTTGGACGAGAAGATATCGCGAAGCTTCCCGAACGCTGCCCAGCCGAGTTGGATTCGATGGTTGACCTCTTTCTCGAAGTTGGACTTACCTAACTGAACTGTTTGTCCCAGGTATACGTAATTGTCAACAACTTCGAGTGTAGAGTCTCCAACCTTTAGAGGAGTGGGTGCGACACGGATATTAGACATGATTTTCGTCTTATCCATGTTCATTTTTAGACCCACTTGTTGAGAGGCTCTACAGAGGCCATCGAGCATTGTGCCTAGGTCTTCCAAGGTCTCAGCCATGACTACGATATCGTCAGCGAATCGAAGGTGAGTGAGGTACTCGCCGTTGATATTGATACCGAGTCCGCTCCAGTCCAGAAGCTTGAAGACATCTTCCAGGGCGGCGGTGAACAGTTTCGGAGATATAACGTCTCCCTGTCTCACCCCTCGCTTCAACTGGATAGGTTTCGAGCCTTGATCCTGGAGACGGACCGACATGGTGGCGTTTTCGTACAAACACTTCAGCGCTTCGATATATCGATAGTCAATTTGGCACCGTTGGAGCGACTGTAGCACAGCCCAGGTCTCGATCGAATCGAAGGCTTTCTCGTAGTCCACAAACGCCAAGCATAAGGGCTGATTATACTCCTCAGTCTTCTGTATAATCTGCCGCAGCGTATGTAAGTGGTCTACGGTACTAAAGCCTTTTCGGAAACCGGCTTGTTCGGGAGGCTGGAAGTCGTCGAACCTGCGAGCGAGACGATTCGTAATGACTCTCGAAAACAGTTTGTAGACATGGCTCAGAAGTGAGATAGGCCTATAATTCTTCAATAAGGTTTTGTCGCCTTTTTTGAAGAAAAGTACCACCACACTTCTGTGCCATGCCGTAGGCGTTTGTCCCTCGAGTATGACGGAATCGAATAGCTTCTGAAGAGCTTTTAATACCGGTGTTCCACCTGCTTTCAGAAGCTCAGCCGTGATTCCATCATCACCCGGTGCCTTATTGTTTTTTAACTGTTTGAGAGCCATTCTAATCTCGTATAGGCTGACGTCCGGGATATCTTCGGTGTAGTGTCGGGTCAATCTGGCTCTTGGATCTTTGGCCAGATTACTGACAGGTGCGCGTACGCTGGTGTATAATTGTCCGTAGAATTTCTCAAACTAAAAAACTAAATATTGTTTATTTACTCCACAAAAAATGGCCTTGGACTACATTACATAGGTATGTGATAAACATCTGCGAAGGCCCTGGAGAGTGTCGCGGCTTCGCGCCTCGTTCGGCATGTGGAGGAGGGTCCGGGACCGCGTCTCTCTGACGCGCAGTACGGGTTCCGGGCCGGGAGGTCCACCATCGACGCTCTTAGGCGTCTGAGGTCGGTGACGGAGGAGGCGGATCGGGATGGAGAGGTGACCCTGGCGACGTCACTTGACATCGCCAACGCCTTCAACAGCATCCCGCACGGTGTAATACGAGAGGCGCTCGAGTATTTCGGAGTGCCCTCGTACCTGCGGAGGCTGTTGGGGGCGTACTTGGAGGAGCGCTTCGTCCTGTATGAGGACAGGGGGGGCCAAATGGTTCGGCGGAGCGTCGGGTGCGGTGTCCCGCAGGGGTCGATTCTCGGCCCTATTCTGTGGGACATCGCGTACGATTGGGTCCTGCGGTGCCGGCTTCCCCCCGGAACGGGTGTCATCTGCTATGCGGATGACACTCTCTTCACGTCCCGGGGTGCGAACTTCGGAGAGGCGGCGCGGTCGGCCGAAACGGGTCTTGCCCTTTTGGTCGACCGCATAGAGAGGTTGGGGCTTCGGGTCCGTCTGGACAAAACCGAAGTCCTCCTCTTCCGCGGGGCCCGGACGCGGGGTCCCCCTCAGGGGCGCGCCTCCTGGTGGGCCAGGAGGAGTTGAGGGTGAGTAGCCAGATGAAGTACCTGGGACTCATCCTCGACGGGAGATGGTCCTTCGGCCCCCACTTTCGCGAGCTGGGGCCGAGAATCGTCAGGACGGCCGCGTCGCTGGGCCGACTCCTGCCCAATCTGGGTGGGCCCAGCAACGCAGTGAGAAAGCTGTACTCCGGCGTGTGCCGGAGTATGGCGATGTACGGTGCCCCCATATGGGTGGACGCCCTCACCGCGGACAACAAACGCCAGCTGCGGCAGGCGCAGAGGGTGATCGCGGTGAGGGTGATACGGGGGTACCGTACGGTGTCGTTTGCCGCGGCCACAGCCCTCGCGGGCGATCCGCCGTGGGAATTGGTGGCGGAGGTGCTCGCCGAAGTTTACCACTTTGTGGCGAACATGAGGGAAATCGGCGAGCGCCCCTCGCCGGAGGCCATCCGGCAGGTCCGCCTGCGAGGGCAGACGGAACTCGTGCGGAGGTGGGAGCCCTGCGCCGCGTCCTGGAAAGGTGGATGCTGAGACGGCGAAAACCTCTCACCTTCCGTATGACGCAGGTGCTCACCGGGCATGGCTGCTTCGGTGAGTACCTGCACCGCGTGGCCCGGAGGGAGGCTGAGCCAGTCTGCCACGATTGTGGCGAGGCTCAGGACACTGCCCAATACGTTCTAGAGCAGTGTCCCAGGTGGAGCCAGCAGCGCCACGACTTGGCAGCTGCGCTCGGCGGGATGGACCTGTCGCTCCCGAGAGTCGTCAATGCGATGCTGGGGAGCGACGGAGCTTGGGAGGCAATGGCCTCCTTCTGCGAGACTATCATGTCGCAGAGGGAGGCCGATGAAAGGGACCGCGAGGACTACCCCCTCGCGGACCCGATCCGGAGGAAGAGGAGGGGGGTGCGGCGGAGGCGCTACCTAGCGCGCCTCGAAGCACCCCCGTAAATGGTGGGACAATAAATAGGTCCCACCCGGCGGCAGGGGCTTTCCAGGTGTCGGAGGGCCCCTGAAAATGGTGAGCCCGGTCTCTGATAAGAGAGAGAAAAAAAAAAAAAAAAAAAAGGTATGTGATAAACATAATAAAATGTAATACCATAAAGGGCAGTATCGTTGTGGAGATCTGGTACCCGCGCTAGGTATCCTATGTTGCAGGTTACCAGGTCCCCCACCCGGTGTGACACAATAAAAGGTATAAGCATGTTGAAATCATGTCACAATATGATTTGTGAGTTAATTTACAAATAAAAGACGAGTAATGACTTCTGTACCTAACCCTACGATGAATGAATGAATGAATGAACGAATGAATGATGATTTATTTGCAGCAACATGGTAAATTGTTACATGATGTACATGATTAAAAATAGTCCAGCACGTTGCACCATCACTGGCATGCAAAAATTAATTATACAATTTAAAAATAAAATGATAGATATAAATTAAAATGTCAAACATAAATAATGTCAATTCACATACATAATATAAATGCATATATTGTTTTTTTTTTT
The DNA here is from genome assembly GCA_018467065.1 of Ephestia elutella. Lineage (NCBI taxonomy): Eukaryota > Metazoa > Arthropoda > Insecta > Lepidoptera > Pyralidae > Ephestia > Ephestia elutella. Next base: position 4,130,656 of record CM031576.1, on the reverse strand, counting down.
TTAAATATATTTTATAACTAGTGGTTCTGTGAGAACAGTAGACCTCGCGAGCCCTTCCACGAAATAACCGATATTTTACCGTGTCCCTGGCTAAGAAGAGTTTTGAAACCAACCTACCAATGCTGTAAAGAAAGTAAAAAGTTCTTGTGGTTGGTCAATACCACTAAAAAAATTGACTGAAACCTGCCTTTTCCGCCTCGAAATAATATAAATAATAATTATAAATATATACGGACAAATCACACAAATTGAGTAAGTTCAAGACTTTACGGGATGCTAATTTAACAATACTATATTTTATAACAAATACATATATGTATAGATAAATATCCAATATCCACGTCAATCTGAAAAAGATTATTTTACATCTTGACCCGACCGGGGATCGAACCCGGGATCTCTGGTGTGGCCGTCTGGCGTGATGACCGTTAGGCCACGGAGGTCGTCAGTCGTCAGAAATGCATGGTTTGACCTATTGGTTATATGTATATTTATGTATTTGCGCAACAAAATTAAAGTTCAAAAAAGAAAGTTCAATTTGCAATCGAATCTATTATATACATATACGTATATATTACTTTTTTTTAATAAGATTCTAATCATACAATGAAGTTTTTTGATATCAGATTTATTTCAAGTGTTCAAGATAATTCCACCAAGCAAAGCAATCCACAATACAATACCATTAACCAAATAAATACTTGAGTTTTTTTCAGTTTGCGTGTACCACCCTATATCTCATCTATGCTTCTCATCAGGCAAGATAGAGGTCAAACGCACTCAGTTAAAAAAAAAATACACGCAATTCAAACAATCTTAATTTAATCAATAAATCAAGTCACTCTTGAATGAATTTGCAAGTATTAAAAGCTTTGCTGCGCCATCTATTGAGTTTTTTGTGAACTACTATATAAGAATTTAATATATGGATTTATAGTGGTTTTATTGAATTTCACTATGTTGTTCATACAAAAAAGTTGAGTCTTAATAAGGATAACAAAAATATCTAATGACATTTTTGATTTTTTTTTTTAATAGCTGAGATATAAGGTTTTTTTTATATATTATCGCCATTTTATAAAATTTCGAAAAACTGGCTCGACTAAAAAATTCTATAAAATTACCGAACCTGCTCACAAAATTTCATAAGAATCGGTTCAGAAATGCGACCTGTAGGCGATAACATCCGGACAGACAAAAGAATTTTCGGCTAGTGGAAACTGAGACGCTTCGCTCGCTGCGCTCGCTCGGTCGATAAGATTATTTTCCAAATTATTTTGAAAATTTTGGGATCAGTGAGTTTAAACTTGAAACTTCATATCTTCTAGTTTTGGTAAATAATATGTATAAAACGATGTATTTGCCATAAGATATTTTGTCTAACGTTGTTTTACCAATTGAAAATTTAGTAAAATAATTTGTTTGTAAAATGATAATTTGAAAAAACACAATATTTGTCAAGTAATTAGTTTGTAAAATCAGCATTTTTTCAACGTGAGGTTTTTTGTTGTAATTTATATTATTTATATTTTTTCTTCGCATCCAGGCCAATAATAATTTAATAACCATCTATTTCCCAGTACTGGACAAAGGCTTCTCTCTCCTGCTTCCAAGACTCTCAATTTAAGGCTACATCGCGCCTCCTTTTGTCTTCGTCGCACCAGCGCATTCATGGTCGACCCGGCCATCTCCTGTCATTAGGAGGAATCCAGTCTGTCAATCGTTGCCAGCATGGAAGTTATTATTTATTTTTCTCATTGTGATTTCAGAGTGGACATGTTCATCAGACAAACTTGGCGGGAGAGCCGGCTGCAGCTGCCTGAAGACATCTTCGAGGAAGGCGACGACCACGTGACCCTGCCACCTGAGTTCTTCGACAACCTATGGCATCCGGACCCTTACTTCTTGAACTCCAAAGTCACAGGTGAAATACTTTTAAATATTGTGGTTAAAGAAATATTATTTCTCAAATAAATTTTACATTTCATAGAGAAACAAGCCAAGTAATACATTTGAATTATGTGAGGTTAATGTGAACATTCGAAGCATAATTGTATATGTTTTTCTATTGCACTTCCTATAAAAAGTAACCTTTTCGTATATTTTTTCCTAGACAAGATTTATATAAAAATCACAAAAAATATACGAGTAGGAAAAATACAAAAAAAAAATGTTAACAGGAAGAGATTGCGATAAGTCCGCCTTTGTACCTCTTAACAATATATTGTGTCTGTACAATTTTTACTTCTGGTGCAATAAAGAGTATACCTATTCAAATATCTAAGTAAGTATTAATATTATTAGAACTTATTGAATTTAAACTCATATAAAATAAGTAGGTAATTTGTTTTATCACTCCTTGAAGTTGAGTTTCGAGACAATATCACTTGAGTTTGAAATTAATACGCAATGTCAAATTGTTGATGGCAACTCCATCACATCAAATCAACCACAGACTACAGGCCACGAGCGGGGCGCATACCCCCCGCGCGCCCCACCTGTCATCGACGGAATGACGACGGGTCGGCGTATATCTAATTTATACCTCCACACAACGCTCAATAGAGTTACGTTCGGGTATACAATAGAAATATATATGACCGTGTTATGGATTCCAAAATATACCCGACCCCAACATTTTTCTAGGGTATACCTTAGAAAAGGACACTCCGTTTTGATAAACTATAATGTATACCCGACGGCAACATTTTTCTAGGGTATATTTTTATTTAGGATACTCCATTTTGCTTTAGTATAATGGATACCCTAGTAGGTACCTATATGAATATGTTGAAATCTTTTTGTATGGGACCGAATCTGAAAGCTCAAAAAAAGCTGTTCCTTTTTACCCGACTGCGCAAAGTGCGAAGGAGGGTAATGTGTTTGTCAAATATATCGAAATTTCACACATATAAAACCTAAAAAATACAAGCTCATTACTAAAAAATAAAAATAAACACACTGACAACTTACAATTCATTTTAACATTCAAGTCATTCGGATACCACTTTTCTTTCGATTCCCCACTTAATAATATTTATCAAATTTTAATTTTTCGGTCTGCTATTTATCGCTTATATAATTCGCCATTTATGATGTCGTCAGATAGCCTATGACACTTGGAGGAATACAAGGAATTCAAAAATACCTCTCACATCAAAATATGTTAAGCCATTCAGGACTTATGGAGGAATAAAGAAACTTACATACATACATACATCGCACCTTTAATAAAAAAAAGAAATAACTCAAAATTCCTGAATTTTGACTTTTTATCAAAAAACGGAATAACTTGGCACGGATAATAGGTTCACTCCAACAGCCGTTGTAATACTCCGAAATTGAACGAAATAGATGAACGGTCGTCTCTTTCTTACCAACTCGCACGATCATGTTGATTCCGGTAAAGCGACAGAATCAGTCATGCGCTGGCTATGTCGAAGGTCGGACTGTTTTTATTTTATAAAAAAGTGAAACAAAGCTAAATAAGCAGGTGTATTACTAACAGGTGAGTAAATTATTAACTTACGAATATTCTAAACAATGCTACTTCTCAGACTTATTCCACTTTATTAGCAAATATCTGGTGATTTGTTTTGTATTATTTGAGACTTAATTCAGTTTTATAGAAATTATTAATATGTTGTATTAAATGTTATTTAGAGTTATTGCAGTTTAGTTATTAAACTTACTTTAAAATACAGAGCTGAAATAAGTATTGTATCGGTATTGTACTATTATTTCAACACAAAAAATATAGCTTTTAAAGTTAATGCTATTAAATACAAAATGAATAGCGTATGATTTGTATTTATTTGAGTTAGATCATTATTCAATATTTTTTTATAGTAGATTTATGAAAACATCTATGTATCTATATTTAGGATAAAATTATTCTAATGATTTTTTCTTTTTTATTTTGATCCATTTAGCATTAGCATGGCGTCATCTTCTAGGGCACGTAAAATATTAGGCTTAGTTGTACCGAATTTATCATCAGATGACAACAATAAAGAAGCCGTTAACGAAGTAAGTTTTTAAAAGAGATAGCCATTAGGATTTTTGTACTTTTATCCCGAGTGCTGTAATAATGTTGTAATTACAAAAAGTTATGCAATAATTAAATTTCAACTCCGCTTTTTTAATAAGATTATAAATTAAAAACTGTAATTAATCCTGGTTTACATTGAATAATAATTTTTAATATTAGTGCTTGGATTCTATTAATTCTTTTAATTTTTATTTTAGAAACCCCAATACATCACCAACCAATGCTTGAATAGTCTGGTGCCTTGTTACGATAGTGATATGACAATGAGCGACAGCGAAAATTGTGATATAAACGCTCCTAGTAAAATAGTGGCGACAAACATACTGGGAGCTGCTTTGCCTTCATCTTCATCTAGCTCAAGCAGCTCATCATCAGACTCGACCTCATCCAGTTCTGGCTCAAATTCAGAGACCGAAAACTTACATGAAACAAACCCTTTGCCTCATCTTTCTTGCACAGATGAAGAAAATGACGTTATCGAAAATACTCCACCACAGCAACTGAATAAGAATTGGCAGGCAAGTTTTACATAAATTTATTCATTATTCTGTTATTTACTAGCTATTAGTTATGGCTTCACCCGCTTGAATTAAACACACGAAACTGATTCACATTATTTATTGGTGAAAACCGCATAAAAATCCGCTCAGCAGTTTTCGAGTTTATTAAACAATTTAACAAATAGACAAAAATACCTAATCTTAATATCTCCTATGTCTCAGTTTTATTATAATAATATTATGTAGATTATTATGTAATTCTAAATATTTCATGATTTTGTATTTCATATTACAGAAAGAAAGCATTCTAAGAAGACAAGAGACTCGAAATTATCAAATATCTCCTTTGCATGTCGATGAAAGTGATGCTGATCTGAGTGATACAGATCCAACTTTCATAAATACTGGACCCGAAATAAGGAGGAACTACGTATTTATTGAATCAAGCTCTTCCTGTTCATCAATATCCGAAATGGCTGTAAGTTCTCCTCAAAAGAGGGGCGCAAACGCACAAAAAATCCCTCGAAATGGAAACAGAACAGAACAAAATGCATGCGTAATAAGGAAAATCTTATGTATCCTTGTCAAAGTCGCAGAAACAGATTCCAGCCCGATGTCTCAAAGAACCTTGCACCGAAAAATGCAGGCTAAAATGTACTGAAAAAATCAACATAGATAATAGGTATAATATATTTCGCAATTTCTGGGATTTAGGAGACTTGTTGAGGCAAAGGGCATACATACGTTCATGTATGATAGACATTGAGCCTAAATACAAATACTCTAATGCTGCGCAGCCTAGGCGCAGTAACAAAAGTTTTTATTTTATTGTTGACAATGTTAACATTAGAGTATGTAAAACCTTCTTCAAGTCAACTTTGGATATATCAGACCGTATGATATTTACCGTACAAACTAAAGTCAACGAAAATGGTTTTGCTCTTGAAGATTTAAGGGAAAACATAGTAATCACAGAAAAATAGATCCCCAAATTAGCATTGATATAAAAAAACACATAAATTCTATCCCTAAGATAGAATCGCATTATTTAAGATCAAATACCACAAGAGAATACATAGAGAGCAGTAAGACTATTAAAGATTTGTTTAATGATTTTAAATTACAACAAGAAGAGATAAACAAAGAAGCCGGAACGTACATGACATATTATAAAATCTTTACAACAGAATTTAATCTCGGATTTTTCCAACCGAAAAAGGATCAATGTGATCTATGCACCTCTTACCACAATTCAAATGCTGATCAGAAAATTTCTTTAGAAAAAGACTATACGACACATTTAGAAGAAAAGAATATTAGCAGGATTGAAAAGCTTAACGATCGAAAAAAGTAAACGATAATTTTAAAGTAGTTGTTTATGATTTAGAGGCTGTTCTGCAGTGTCAAGGGGCGATAGTTCAGCATTCTATTATAAGTCTAAGTTAAATTGCTATAACCTTACTGTGACCGAATTGACAAATAAAGATTCTAAAGTAGCTTATAAAAATGTTCATTGCTATTTTTGGACAGAGTGTGATGCAAAACGTGGCGCTATAGAAATTGGTACATGTATTTGGAATTACTTAAAAGCTGTAAGTGAACAAGATGAGAATGAAAAGGAAATTGTATTCTACTCCGATAACACCTTTAGCCAGAATAAGAATAAATACATAACTTCCCTATATCTTTTGCGGTCCACACATTAAATATTAAAAGCATTACTCATAAGTTTTTGATTAGGGGACACACGCAAAATGAAGCTGATAGTGTACACAGTCTGATTGAAAAAGAAGTAAAAAGAAACTTAAAGTCGGGCCCAATATACACGCCTGATCAATATATAGCTTTAATTAAGAATGCCAAAAAGAGTAAACCGGCTTTAAATGTACACGAATTAAATTTTGAAGCATTTTATGATTTAAAAGCGTTACAAGAAGATTGGGGGTATAATTTTACTACAAATACTGATGGGCAAAATGTTAGTTGGAATGAGATAAAAGTTTTAAGTATGACCAAAGAGAACCCTACAATTTTTTTTTATAAAACATCATATAAAGAAGATTGTTACAAAGAAGTAGATGTAAGAAATAAAAGAAAGAAAATGATACTTATAACAGAAGTGACACTTAAATCAGCCTATACAGCAAAACAAGAATTGAGTGTTAACAAGAAGAAAGATTTGAAAGAACTTGTTTCGAAAACCTTGATTCCCTCCTATTATGCCAATTTTTATAATTCTGTAGTTTAAATTGTGCCTTTTTAAAGTCCATTTTTTAATTTTAACTATTGCGCCGAGTATGAGCCAAACAGTGAATTATGAAACAGTATTTTGATATTGTAAGTTGATTTTTATAAAGCTTTAAGAAGTCAATACTTTTTGTTATGAGAAAACTTCAGGGTTTTTCGTTTTATTGATTTTATTTTTTGACATTTTATAATTCTATAATTTAAATTAGTGCCTTATTGAGTAATTTTTGTTGTTGTGCCGAATATGTGCCAAATAGTAAAAACAGTATTTTGATATTGTTTGTAAGTTCATTTTATTGATTTTTATAAAACTGAAACAAATACTTTTTGTAATGAGTAAACTAAGTTGATCATTTTGTTGATTATATTTTTTTGATAAATATTATGTTTGTTAATTAGGAAGTTGCTTGCTGATCTCACCATAACTTTTGAGACTGATAATAAAGGTAAAAATATTAAAATGATATTGTTTATTATTCAAAACATTCAAAAATTCTTTAGGATTTTCCTATTAAATTGAAATATTTAAAAAAAGTTTTGTAGCAATTTATTAACTTTAATATAAAAGCTACTTAAAAGTGAAAGATTCAGAAAAACATCAATTCTTATAAAATAAAACCGCACCATGTTGAGTTACACCATTGCATCTGAATAAATAGTTTAACATAAAGTGAAATAAGTTCGAACTTTTAACAAAATAATAAAAATTAATATTTTCTTTCAGTAACAAATGATTATTTCTACAATAATTTATTACATTTATAGTGGTAGTATCCATTCCTAAATTTGAAATCAAATTATTTCATTTAGTTTTTTTTTAATGAATTTTGAAGTCTATTCGTCAAAATGTGTCAAACTTTGAATGCATTTTCCCACAAAAGTGAAATTTTAAGTTATTTCTTTTTTTTATTAAAGGTGCGACATGTAAACCCTGAAAACATAAAACTCAGTGATCGGTTATAATACCCTCTAAACTGACTTCGTCTATCATTTTATACACTTTTCACACTAATAGGAACACATACTTGAAAAGAAAGGAAGCGAACGATTAAAAAATTGAAATAAAATAGTTCAGTAAAATAAAATAGTAACAGCAACTTGTAAAAGAATAGGTACTTACCGAACGATCCCATATCGTTGCGGTCGGGTGCGTTTTAAAATACCTACGCGCGAAATCCTAAATCCAAAATTATACCCGATGTCAACACGACCAGTGACGTCACAAGTGTTGGGTAAAGGTATGTTTTTAAAGAATTACTTTTCAATTTCTGGATTCCAAAATATACCCGACGCCAACACGGTCTGTGACGTCACGAGTGTTGTATGGAGGTATAAATTAGATATACGCGACGGGTCGACACTACACTTCTGCACCGATAGCGAACGAAGCCGCGTCGATTTGCCGGGCTATCACATTACCTATTATTAAAAACATACAGTCCTCTAACTTCGAAGTTTTCTTCAATATCGCGGTAGGAACTCCCAACCTACTGGCACGGGCACCTATCGCAACACAAATATAGCTGGAGACAAAAACAACAATAAATGGAAGTGTAATTAATGTCAGGCAAATCCTAACTAATATTAAGTATAAATGCGAAAGTGAGTTTGTTTGTTGGTTTGTTTGTTACCTCTTCACGCTTTATCTACTAAACCAATCTTCCTGAAATTTTGCATACACATAGCTGGCAGTACGGAGAAGGATATAGGGTACCTTCCATCCCGGGAAAAAGCACTGTTCCCGTGGGAAATTCATGCGGGCGAAGCCGCGAGCAAAAACTAGTAGTGAATAAAAGTGGCCCGTAAAAATCCATTTTGTTGTTTTGAGAAGCTTTCAAGACAAAATAAACTCGATTTAAATAGAAACACCTACAGTTTACCCGAAATAAACGGGTAATGATAAAACAAAAAGAGTTTCTCAAAGAGTCGGCAACGCATCAGTGACCTTTTTAGGGTCGTTGGTGTGTATGGACTGCGGTGATTGCTTACCATCAGGCAACCCGCATGCTCGTTTGCCTACTATTCTATACTTGCTGTCGCCCGCGGCTTCGCCTGCGTGAGTTTCGCTTAAATGAAAAATCTCTCTTGGAGCTTTTCATCAGATGTTCCAGATCTTCAATTTTTATACGCGAGCAGAAAATGCTCATCAGGTTGAACGACTTTTACTAAGGCGCCATTTCCATATATGTTATAGTGTAGCCGGTCTCTTGCAGTTCTTCATCGGATGTTCCAGTACATCAATTTTTATAAGTCATCAGAAAATGCCCATCAAGTTGAACGATTTTTGTTAAGGCACCATTTCCAGATTTCTTATAGTTTAGCTGTTCTGTTAAGGTTCTTCATCAGGTATTCCAGTTTTCAAAATCAATTATAGCCTAAATGTTGCCCAGGCTTAATAGCTATACTTACAACAAAAAAGGTTCATTCAAATTGGTTCAGTACTTTCGGAGATTAGCGTGATCATACAGACAGATAGACAAAAAATTCAAAAAATATTTTTTTTGCTTTCTTTATTCTTTTTAAGTATCCCTCTATCCGTTTCAGTCAAAAGTACAAAATGTACAGACAAAATATTTTTACTGTCTTACTATATGTATAGATAAAAAAAAAACAGAAGACAGCAGCGAACAAGCACAGAAAAATATTTTTGAGTTAATTTTTTCACTGTCACATTTTATTTAAACGTACAATTTCCTCGGTTGAAATTATTCAGAAACCCATTAGAACAAAGGCCTCGCTCACCCTTATGTGCTACGTTGGACGTGACTTATTTCAGAAATGTTTCCATTATGACCACGCTTCCCTTGCCTATTGACAGATGCGTCCACCTCTTTTTTTAGGGTTCCGAAGTAAACAAGGAAACCTTGTTATAGTTTCGTCATGTCTGTCTGTCCGTCTGTACGAGGCTTAGCTTAGAGATTATAAGTACTATAGAGCTGTATTTGGCTTAGCCATACATAAATTAGTTATGCAGAGAGAACTGAGAAATAAAATCACGAAAAAAAACTTTTTACGGTGCCAACCCTACACCTAAAGTGGGGATGATTTTTTTCTCTCCCGATTACCATCGTATGGGGTATCATCTGAATAGTAGGTACTTTTAGGGTCATGTGTCCATATTTGTACAGGGCATCTTTAGAACCCTACAATGCGCGTGGCCCGATACGCACTGACTTTATTTTTATTTTCTAATATTATTGTATCCAATTTCAACAGTAACTTTAGATAAGGAAGGGTTTAGGTTAAACGAGGAAGGTTGCTGTAAGTTCGTTAAAATGCGAAAAAACATCAAGTGAATGATAGTCTACACCTTATTAAATATCGTATCGCTCTACTTTTTCTTCGAACTTTGCTCGCTTAGCGACCTTATGCCTCGATTTCATAGTAATAATATCATGTGCCTCACAATCCAAGAATAACCAAAGTCAAACAATGATATTAACGGGACTTAACACGAACTTTGCAGACTCCCGCGGTCGCAGCCAGGTCATATAGTTATATGATAAAAGCGCGAAAGTTTTTCTTAAACTTTCGCGCTTTTATGACCAAAGGCAACAAAGCTATAACCAAATATTTTTATTTTATAAAAAAGATGGGCCCGACTAGCTACTCTATGGGTACCAGAGGGGCGTAGGAGAAGACCGCGAATGAGATGGCGAGATGACATCGAAAGTTATCTGCGGGAGTGGAAGCGGGCTTCACTCAACAGAGAATTGTGGAAGAAGGGAAGGCAGTAGCCCAGCAGTAAGACACATCGACAGGCTAGGAAAAAATAATAACAATAAGAAATTAATGTTCGTATATATCCTCTAAATTAGCTCCTTTCAGTAATGAATGTAGTCATTGAGTTTATTAGCTTCAATAGACAGACTCGGCGGGGAACATATTTTTTATACAGGAAGTAGGAACAATAATTTATTTACCAGAGCACAATATTGGCAATCAAGATATGGAGCTCTTTTTTGGCTTTGAACCTTTCAAAGGAGCAATCAAGTTGATCTAAATTTGGAAATATAAATAAAATTGTTTAATTTTAGGAGGAGCGTTACACTACCGTCATCCATCGACTGGTAGGAGTCTATCAATCTAATCAATCAATTTGATCACTATTATCTAAGCCACTGCAACGTGATACCACGCTTGCACCCAAGAAGCTTGAACACTTGGAACGTAATATGATATAAAATTCACATAACGTAGGTATTCTGTTTAGTCCACATACCTAATAGCACTCGTTTTAATAGCACCTATGATATTTCACAAAGAGCACCTACTTATTTAATTCGAGCAATTCTAAATTAAGCAATTTAAGATTAGTAGGTTGTGTAGGTGGTGTTTGTTTTAATTTATTCCACGAATAGCGCCTATTTATAATTATAATGAATTAGCATGGTCCCGGAAATTTTGTTCGCGTGGAAATTTCGGAAAATCCACTCTTAGTGCTACTCCTACACTCCCTAAGGAACCTACATGCCAAATTTCAGCTTCCTACGCCCAGTAGTTTTGGCTGTGTGTTGTCTGTCAGTAGGAGAATTTATATTGATTCCAGTTCATAATAGGTGATCATCGTGAAATATGTTTGGTGAAATTTAAACAAGTGCTATTCAGATCAGTGCTCCAAATAGAATATGTTTTTAATTCTCATTTTTGTATTTATAGGTCAAAATTTTAAAAGATATGGGTTGAAAACCACAATCACCTAATTTTATTTGGCACAAGCAAAAATTTGTAATATTTTTAGCGATGAACAGACGCATGTGTGATCCTAAAATGTATAATTTTGTTTATATAGGTATAAACAAAATTATACATTTTACGATAATTACGGTATAATTAAGTATAGTAACATTTTATTCATACCATATTACTAAGTACCAAGTAAGTACGGTACGAAGGTGTCAAGATAACTTGACACCTTCGTTCAAAAATGAAAACATTCTTCTTTAAAACTTAACTAAATTTTTTAAACTAACTGGCTCTTTGATATTTATCGACCTCAACTTACTTCTACTGTATTATTATTTTATTTACCATTAAGATTTTCATGGTAAAAGGCTCAGGAAGACTCTAGATGCACAGGACAGGACTCTACTAATCTATTTAGAGATCTTTGGAGTCCAGGATTAGGAATCTAGGGGAGAGGATTATGACAAGCATTGGATTTCTCATTTATTGATATGACAGTACTTTTGGTGTCTCTGGATTGTGTGGCAGTACATAAAGTTTAGTAAGATCATATAATTTTGTAAACAACACCTAAGTAGAATTAAAATATTAATAATATTTTTTCCAACAATATGTAATCATAATTTAATGCAACAGTTTAGTGACATCATTAAAGATTAAAAAAATCATAATAAAATTTGCTCAAATTCCAAACTGTGCCATTAAAAGTTTCGCCATTACTTAACGACAGCTTTAGAAGCGTCGCTGCATACTAAAATGTTAATTAAGGAAAGTTGTTCAGTAAGTATCATGGACTAAAAAGTTAACCTGATGTCAAAAATATGTTTATTAACTAGCTTTTGCTCGTGATGTCATCTGCGCGGAATTTGGGTTCAAGATAAAACGGCGCTTTTTAAATTTTTATTTTCCTTAGATTTTTTCAGTGTTAGTTTTTTAGTCCAGCTCGTATGGAATTTTTTCACAATATCTAATTTCTATATCAGTATACTTTCGTACTAATTGCATCTGAGATGCACAAAAATCCAAAATAGATTTTTCCAATTAATTTTTTTTGTTGTTCAAAAAAATAAAATCATTTTTTAAATATAAGATTAAACTTACATCAGTAGGCTTATTATCTTTGCAGAGATCGCCGAGCTGACGCACAAATTTTCTTCAGTGACATTGTACAGGAACCAGACGGTGCGGTACGCTGCTAGGATGCACGCCATCATCGCATGCCAGATGGAATTCCAACTCTATCCCATGGACATACAGTCGTGCCCTATCTACATCGAGAGCTGTAAGTATTTTATTAATAAAAGTTCACGAAAACATGCGTTTGTAACGTTAGATTCTCTCTTTCTCAACTGAGAGTTTTCCCGGTTGAATCCTCAGTGTACGCGTCGGAGCCCAGGGTCCGATTTCCCACCTTTTCTTCTCCACTTCGTACGATCTTCGGCATCCTTGGTTGTGAGACTATTGGCATGCATATCCTCCTTGACGACATCAAGCTAGCTCTTCCTCGGGTTTCCCCTTAGGCCGGAACCGGTCGGTGGTGGCATAGCCAGACATTTGTTTCCTATGTGTTTTGCCGGTTTATGCAATCGATTATCGCACATTTATAAATCCTTACGGTGGTCACTTGTTATCCACGGGTGGACGTCACAATGATTGCGGCGAAGTGGCAAATTTATGTAGGAGAAGTTATACTGCGACTTATTTCGCGAGGTCATTTGTATCCCCAAGTTACACCACTTCAAGTTTTAATTTATTGCAATAAGGTTGACTTAAGAACAATCTTGTTTTTGTTCCAGTTTCGTACAGTAACCAAAAAGTACGGTTTCGGTGGAGTGAGGCCGGAGTCACAATTAATCCAGAGTTGAAATTACTCCAATATCATATAGGACAGCCTCTCAGGCTAGAAGAAACTAATGGATATATGATTGACAAGGATGGTGAGTACTCATTATAATAAATTAAAATCGTTTATTTCACTAAGGTATTAAAGTGAGTGATAAAAGCTATTTTTTTTTAAAATAGAAAGTGAACTTTTTTTTATTGCTTAAATTATTTCATTAGTCTGTCCCTATTTTAAGTCTAGTCTAATACAAGCCTAATAATAACTGATTTCAATCCTAATCCTAACTAATATTATAAATGCGAAAGTGAGTTTGTTTGTTGGTTTGTTTGTTTGTTACTTCTTCACGCTTCATCTACTGAACCAATATTCCTGAAATTTTGCATACACATACTCGTAGCTGGAAGTACGGAGAAGGACATAGCGTACCTTTCATCCCGGGAAAAGTACTGTTCCCGTGGGAAATTCACGCGGGGGAAGCCGCGGGCGAAAGCTAGTGTTGTAATAAAAAGAACCCAATGAGTAATTATAATTGATACTCTGTTTATTCTTACATCTCATGAAATGTACCTCCTCTGATTTAACTAAACAAAAAGTATTTTGTTTATTTCTATACTAATTACGCAGCCTTAAGTATTTCTAGTTTCCATTAATTACGTTAAATCCAATATTAGACTAGTTAAATTTAGTAAAATATTCTTCTGTAAAAATATCGAAATAATGTTTTTATAAAAAGATAAAAATTCCATCCACAGATTCTATCAGTTACCAATGAACAAATCGAATGTCTGGTTTCCCTGACAGTTAATACCCTTCGAGGAAATTAAAATCTGTAGGAAACATTAAGCCCGGTCGAGATTAATCGTAGAAATTATTCAGTTACCTACTAAAAGCTCAACTGGAATTCCGGTTCATTTTCTCAAAAAATCGGTGTGGTAAAAAGCCTTAGGCCGAACTTAATTTTCTTTCGTTATAATAAATAGTTATCAGGTGATATTCATAATATGTCGCCGACCGAACGTTCAATGTGCCTAACCATGCCTAGCCTAAGCATATGCCTATATGATCAGCCTATCTAATAGTCAGACAGATCGACGAGAACGACTTGCGTCGATTTTCCGTGCTAAACACTAGGCGAAGTAAAGTAGTCAGTAGCGCCAAAAATGGTGGTACGAGACCGCGAAAAATGGCGGCATTACAATTTTTTTTGATATTCTGATCTAAATTAATAAAACTGGCTGTTCACCTCTCCATAAACTTTTATTGCATTTCCAGGTAACTACTCAAGACTGGTAGTGTACTTCAGGTTCGAGCGTCAAATCGGTCATCATCTGATCCAGACGTTCGCACCCTCCTCCTTAGTGGTCATGCTATCCTGGTTCAGCTTCTGGCTGGACCTGGACGCCATCCCCGGCAGGGTCACGCTGCTGGTGACCTGCATGTTGACGCTGGTCACCATGTTCACCGGCCTGCGGGCAGACATCCCGCCAGTCGCTTATGTCAAAGTGAGTCGGATATACAACACAATTAGTAATTGCGTGAGCTCCCTAGTAGTCATGCTATCCTGGTTCAGTTTCTGGCTGTACCTAGACGCTATCCCCGGCAGGGTCACCCTGCTAGTGACCTGCATGTTGACGCTGGTCACCATGTTCACCGGGCTGCGGGCAGACATACCGCCAGTCGCTTATGTCAAAGTAAGTCGGATATACAACATAATTAGTATTTGCGTGAGCACCCTAGTAGTCATGCTATCCTGGTTCAACTTCTGGCTGTACCTAGACGCTATCCCCGGCAGGGTCACCCTGCTAGTGACCTGCATGTTGACGCTGGTCACCATGTTCACCGGCCTGCGGGCCGACATACCGCCAGTCGCTTATGTCAAAGTGTCTAACAATTTATCTATCATACACTATACACTTAGTATTTGCGTGAGCTCCCTAGTCGTCATGCTATCCTGGTAGCATTTCTGGCTGGACATGGTCATTTTACGACACACTGTTCAAATCAGAAAACGAAAGGAAGGGAGTTTTGAGTGAAATGACAAGCGATAGGTAAAGCAAAATGAAAAGATTTACGTAAGAATTTTTGTGCTCTCAAGATACTAAGGTACTCTTAATAAGGTACTTAATAAGGTACTAATCTTATTGAATAATAAAAAAAATTGTTTTCAACCTACAATAATGAAATTTTGCATGAGGCAATATTTGATTTTGCAAATGAATCGTTCATAATCGACCGACCTACACGTACGAGTATTTATTTTAGTATCAGCATTGTTTTGCATGAATGGATATTTGCGTAATGTTAATACAAATACGGTGTTCATATCCAATTTAATAATCCGATTTTCATTAATCATAAATGAAAAGACTTGTCTCAAAATATAATTAACGGTTATCGTTTGCAGAGGCAATTTGCAGCGGTAGTCGTAGCAAATATTATAATAGATGAGTAGATATTTTAGATAGAAAGTCCTTAGAGATGAGAAGACTATATTAATAATCATATATGTAGTTCACGGGAACTCCCAACAGACTGCCGAACCAAAAACAAATAGAGTAGGGACTCGTATGTCGCTTCGCGGCGAGTAGTATTTGACCCTTCACGATGCTTGCTATTAGTTTTAAAGCCTTTAAAATAGTGATAGTTTTCCTTTTATGTTATGTTTTAATTATGTTTTCTACATCACATGATTTTTTCTCGTATCCACCCACCACCATTTTCCAGTACGAAGGGGACTCTAAGCACTTTAAAGTTAAATATTTTTAAAAATATTATGAGTGGGTGAAGGAAGACCATACTAATAGTCTCCGAGTTTAACCACGGACTGACAGATATGACGAAACTATAAGGGTTCCTTGTTTACTTCAAAACCTTAAAAAGCCTCGGCGAATCTGATACAGCCAATTATATTTTGAAAAAGCGTCATTTTTTACCGATTGTTCTAGGCTTTGGATCTGTGGATGGCTGGCTGTATGATGTTTGTGTTCGCTGCCCTCGGCGAGTTCGTGGTAGTCAAAGTGCTGGACAAGCAGTATCAGATGAACAAGAGCAAACAGGAGAACATGCCTAGGATTATTCCTGTGGTAAGTATATAAATTGTTGCGTATTACTTTCCACGTAATGACATTGTCAAAAACTCTTAAATAACGAGAAGTATTAGGTACTTGCTTTTGCCCGTGGCCTTGCCCACATGAATTTCCCATGGGAACAGTGCATTTTCCCGGGATGAAAGGTAACCTATGTCCTTCTTAGTACTTCTAACTATGTATATGCAACATTTTAGGAAGATTTGTTCAGTAGATAAAGCGTGAAGAGCCAACAAACTAACAAAAAAACAAACAAACTCACTTTCGCATTTATAATATCAGGATATGATCAAAATTTTATCGGTATTCATCTTTTTCCTGCAACAACAGCGTCTCAACGGTGAAAAAGGTTCTTGTGGTACGGTGGCCGCTTGGGAAGGCAGCGGAGTTCGATGCCGGAAGGTGGACCTGACTTCTCCGACGTCACCACCAGCGGCCACGCCAGCCGTGCATCCCGCCCCGGCTGCCCATAGCACTCCGCATCTGGTGGGCGTCGAAAGACGACAGAGCATTTTACAGGTAATCTACTTCGTAATATGTCTTCTCCGACATCACCACCAGCGGCCACGCCAGCCGTGCATCCTGTAGTAAAAAATAATGTTTATTTAGGTAGAATTTTTAATAGCACTGTTTTTACATGACAGACAGATATAGCTATCAAAAATAATAGATAATAATTTGATCATGTCCAGCCAGGACGATTATATTTTATTTTCAACACGCCCCTCTTAATCGGAAATGGCGACCTTTTTTTTAATCGAGCTGACTGTACTTACAACATTCAGTAATTTACCAGACTAACTGTACTTAGACAAATGTCATACACAATAAAAGAAACATAAAAAGTATGTTATAGGTACAGGTATAATAAGGTTAAGTTTCTGAAATTAAACCTATACCCAATACGCAACATAAATGCTTGTACCGAGGTAAACCTTTTGTCAAAACATCAGCTACCATCTCATCTGTCCTCAAATAAGACAATTCGATTTTCTTCTATTCGATCAGCTCGCGGATGAAATGATAACGGACATCGATATGTTTCGTCCTACTGTGATGGACCGGATTCAAAGCCAACTTTTGAGCGCTTTGATTGTTGTTGTAAATGGTAACCGGGCTTAACTTACCAGTGATTTCACTTAGTAAGCGTTGCAAATATACAGCTTCTTTCGATGCAGAAGACAAAGCCATATATTCCGCCTCCGTAGAAGATAAGGCGACGGTCGGCTGTTTTTTACATTCCCATGAAACTGGAGCATTTGAGTATTTAAATATATACCCAGTATACGACCTTCTGTCCGGACCGTTACCCCAATCAGCATCCGCATAACCACATAAAGGATCACTAGTTTTCTTGAAAACAAGACTGTATTCTAAAGTACCTTTTTAAATATTGTAAGACGCGCTTCCCTGCTGTCCAATGTACTTTCGTAGGTTTCTTGTTAAACTGACTCAAGTAACTTACCGGAAAAGCAATATCGATGGTCTCGATGCTTACAGCGATGTACATAAGGCAACTCAATTAGAGATTTTGATAAGGAACGTTCACTGTTCCCTCCTGATCCTGCTGAAGGTTGTGTAAGTCAACACCATGATCAATAGGCGTTTGCCACACTTTTGCAATCCTCCATGTTAAAACGTTTCAAGGTTTCCAAAATATAACGCTTTTTGGTTAACCTTAATTTCATTTTTATTTTCGTCTCTACTGACATGTAAACCTAAGCAGTAATTGAGTTCACCCAAATCTTTGATTCCAAAGAACTTTTTAAGACCATCTTTTAAGTGGGTAAGCTCAAAGTTATCTTTATAAAATAAAACCAAATCATCTACATACACTGCTAGTATAACATGTTTTCTGACATATACACAAGGTTCAGTTTTTAACCTTTTGTATCCTAAATCTAGAAGAACTTGGTGTAACTTTTTATTCCAAGCTCTAGCGGCTTGTTTTAAACCGTATAACGATTTATTTAAAGAACAAACTTTAGACTCCTGACCTTCCGCAACAAATCCTTCAGGCTGTACCATGAATACTTTTTCTTCTAAATCACCATGAAGAAATGCGGTGTCAATATCTAAATGATGCATTTTTAAATCGTTTTTAGCTGCTAAAGCGATTAGAGTCCTGAGAGACGAATTTCGGACAACAGGAGAAAAAGTCTCCTCGTAATCTATACCGTAGCTTTGACGAAAACCTTTGGCCACTAAACGTGCTTTGTATCTACTTATCCTACCTTCAGAGTCACGTTTAAGCTTATAGACCCATTTGCATGGTATGATTTTTTGTCCTGTATTTTCAACTAACGTCCAGGTTCCATTATCCAAAAGTGACTTGTACTCTGCTTGCATGGCTCCTATCCATTTCTCCTTATCGGGCCTATTAATAGCTTCCGCATAGGAGGCGGGCTCATCGCTCAGCTCGTTTGAACAAATAGTATTGCAATAATTTACCGTACAATAGTTTACCTGTTTTCTTTCCCTTAAGTTGTACCTCCTCTCAGGTACCGCATTTGACGTGGAAGCTACTTCTTCCACAGCTACTATAGGTTCAACAGTATCAACAGTACCTGTGGGTTTCATAGATCTACAATCACTCCTAGCAGTCAACTGAAGATCAGGAACTTGAGGATCAGGATCACAGTACGCAGGGCCAGGGAGGTCACATACTACAGGCACGTCACATACCACACTCTCCCCCATGACCGGAACTGCCCGATCAACCATCTGTAAATTATCAGATGTGAGAATGATATTTTGATTATGTAGTTCAGTAGTAACATCCGTGTTCGAAAAACAATTTTCGAGAAACACAACATCCCGCCCTTTGATTGTTTTTCTAATATACTTAGGATCCCTAAAACGGTAAGCATTATTATCTGCAGTGTACCCTACAAAAATATACTGCTTGGCTTTTGCGTCCAACTTCGTCCGCTCGCAAGCTGGGATATGTACATACGCACGACAGCCAAACACACGTAGATGAGACAGGTCGGGTTTCCTGTCAAACCATAATTCATAAGGAGTAGAATTATTCAGAGCTCTATGAGGACACCTATTTTTAAGGTAAACAGCAGTTCGTACTGCCTCCTCCCAAAAAGTCTTTGGTAAACCAGATTCTTGCAGCATACACCTAGCCTTTTCAACTATAGAACGGTGAGTTCTCTCTGCAACTCCATTAGATGAAGGTGAGTAAGGGACAGTGGTTTGATGTTGTATGCCTTGAGATGTGAGATATGCAGTAAAGTCACCATTGACATACTCCGTACCATTGCCAGTCCTTAAGTTCTTCACTTTATTTGAAGTTTCTCTTTCTACCTGAGCTTGAAATTCTTTGAACTTGTCCCTAACTTCTGTCTTTGATTTAATGAAAAACGGAAAAATCATTCTAGTATAGTCATCTACGAATATTAATAGATATTTATTACCTTCAAGAGAAGTACTAGTAAATGGTCCACAAAGATCAGAGTGGATCAATTCCAATTTATAAGTACCTTTCTTATAATCAATGCTTTTAAATGGTTTCCTACTTTGTTTACCTTCAATACAGGCAACACAGGGAGTTTTATCTAATTTAGAGTAGTTAATGCCATTGGCCTTACCATTCCGCAGTTGTTCCAAACCGATGCGACATAAATGCCCCAATCTGCGATGCCAAACCTCTGAAGTAGGTATGTTCTCCGTGACCATAGCTCGCTCTTCTTTGACGATCCTACTATGATCAAATTTGTACAAGCCACCAGAAAACGTTGCATGCCCTAATTTTTGGCCTGAAACCTTAACATTATTATGCCTGTACATTGAACAACCTTTCTTATCAAAAACTACAGTAATTCCCTTTTTAACAGCCTTATTTACAGATATAAGATTAGTACTCAAATTAGGTATATACAGTTCATCCTTAATAGTTTTGAACTGATTCTTATCGTCTTTTAATAAAATCACATCACCAACGCCGACAGAATTTAACTTATTGTTATCTGCTAAAGTGATATCTTTACTCTCTGCAAGTTGACGAAAATTAGTGAGCCAGTCCTTATTACAAGTCATATGTGCAGAGGCACCTGAGTCGACATACCAGTCTGTTCGACTAAGAGGATCTCCGACACCTAAAGCAGATAGAAGTGTACTATTATCTTCCTTCTTTGCCCTCCCTTTTTGTTTCTGGGGACACTGTGGACTTTTATGACCAGGCTCTTTGCACTTGTAGCAAATTATTTTACGTCCTTTCTTCTCTTTCTGACAGTTGCTAGCCAATGCAGATTCTTTTGAACTGCGCTTAGCGCTTTCATTCAATAATTTCGATTTTACTAATTCTGACGTAATTTCAATATTTAAATTCTCTAAAGCCATAATGAGAGGATCAAAATCAGGGGTTAAACCTCCTAAGAGTATGGCTCCAATCGATAAATCATCAATTTTCTTGCCAATGTCAGCCAAATCCTGTGTAGTATTCATCACAGCATTTATATATTCCTCGATTGATGGAAAATCTGACAACTGATAACGATAAAGTTTTCGCTCTAAGCTCAACTTTCTCCCCATACCATTATCCTTATATGCTTTTAAAAGGGAATTCCATACCTCTTTAGCGGTATTACAGCTCCTTACATGGGTAATTGCGCTACCATCTAAAGTTAAACACATTTTTGTCATTGCCTTAAGATCTTTATACTCTCTTACCGACTGCGGCGTTTCATCAGCATTAGGATATCCAACCACGCTGTACCACAATTCTTCGTGTAGAAGATACATCCGCATCTTAAACTTCCACTGAGCAAAACCATCTTTATTTGAGAGTGGCTTAATACTCATCAGAGAAGCTGAGAGGGTATTAATTCCCAAAAATACTTTAATGGTTTAGAAAGCATAAATTTGAACGATCCTTTTTTTTATGCGTCTGCCTTCTAAGAATCATGAGTAAAAAAATTAAGAAGTGTTGTCTTAGAAATGAAACTAATTTATTGACGGACCGAGGTTTCGTAGAACTCTTAAAACTCACATCTGTTAACCACTTGTGACCTTGTGTTATCGGACATAGACGTAAAAACATTGTAAGTTATTACGAAAAAATTCCAGAATTTTTCAACGAGGATAAAGCTATTCTCTGTTCCTTTTACACATTGCTAAAACAAATATGTTTTGTTTCATGGTTATGAGAGATACGCCCCGGATGACTGCAGAGCCAATGAATGACAGAGACGCACACGCATCATCGAGGGTTGATCGCGGGGATGAAAAATGATGCGGAGAGAGGAGAGGCATTTCGTGGAGGATTCATCGTATCGCAGTGTGTTCGTTTAGACGTGTTTGCAGTGAGACGTAATAATTACTTTTTGTGGGAGATTTAAATATTTTGCTTTTGTTGGGTCGATATATGCTTAGAATTGAATTGGGGTAGGAGTGTGCTGTATATTGGCAAGTCCTAGAAAATAAGTTTTCAGTTTTGTCAAGGTTTGGCTGTAAATATAAAAAGAAAATAAGTAAATTACAAACCTTTACGAAACACTTAATTTTACTGAACTAAAACTGATCTTGAAGGCTTTGCCTGATTCATGTAAATAATATTCTCAGTTTTAGTTCCATTTTCCCTTTTATTGTTTTGATTTCCTGAAAGCTTTTAAGCTAATTAAAGTATAACTAAAAATATGTGTCTGGTAGGGACTGAATATTCATTCTGAATATTCGGCAGCCCGAGGTCTAAGGGTCCTATTTCAATAGAAATTCGACATTTGCACGCAATCTTAAATTCGGATATCTAATGAAATATAGAGTGGAGGGGACACAATTAAAACCATAATAATGCTGTGATTTTATTTCAGCTAGAATTAAGATTGTCTGTGTGTATATTTATTGTTTAAGATCTGTTTAGTATTTTCTTTAATTGTGTGTGAGAATCAGAATATAAACACCATTTATTTCTCTTGAGTCTTTTAAATCACCATCCCTCTAATTAGGACATTTTTACTATTTAATTGATCACTCAACATTTCCTTTCATATTATAAATGCTATCATCATCCTAAGTCATAAGGTATGAAATAGTTTCTAATTAGTTCAAAATAGGTTAAGACCCTGATAATTATTAAACTAGTATCCTAAATTAAACTCTTTGCTATTACTCAAATTTAATTGTTTTTACTTGTCCATTCAGGACTTAAAGAAATATAATATTAAATCTATTTCTCAGGGCAGAGTTCTACACCGAAAAGGTGAGGATTCTACAAAGAATTTATTTAATTTGCCAATAACATCAATATTTGTATACGGCTCAAACAAAAGAATAATAAAGGTATCAGCCCAAAAGACTAGCTAGCAACCGCTCCATACAATGGAACGTATATACATTATTGAATACCAACGGTGCGCACCTTCTAATTTCAAATAATACAAAAAATAATAATTATCATAAAGTTGGTATTCAGAGATTATATTATCTCAAAGATCACATATGAATGGGCGGGGCACTATCTGCAGATAAGTGGCCCCATATCATACCTGTTACTCTATCGAGTACAATTTATATGGTCTGAAAACAGTACCAATCAATAGGCTTACAAGCCTTTATTTGAACCTGATTCATTGACAATCCTAACTTCATTATTAGTTCACAATATTACTATTTATCAGATTATTGAGATATTTAAATGTATGAGCAACAGACGTGTCAATCAAAGATAGTCTATTGTCATACGATAAAGGCTGTGTCAATTAATCAGTTGTTCTAGAGCAATATATGAGCATTTATGTTATTGAAGAGGGCTTTGATGTAATTATTTCGTAACGTCTCCAGTACGGGGTTTGGCCAAGCCCCAGGAACACGAGGCGACGTGTTCAAACACCCTAGCTTTGCGAGAAAATATTATCATACCTATTTGGCAAAATAGCATTTTTTAGAAAATAAAATACGGACCCCAGGGGTAACCGTTACACGTGGTGACGTGGACCAGGATTCAGTATCTGCTACTTCTTTGAATTAGCAACTGGATAAAATTATTTGGTTTACTACTTAGATTTTATGTTATAAAAAAAAAACACAACGTAGATATTTTTATTTTCAAATTATTAGTCAGACGATCACAACAGATGAATAATACTCAGATTAATCAAACGTATTAACTGAGCTTAAGCTTAATATATTAATAAATTTATTGATGATAAATATATTTTCCTTATTAGTAGGAAATAGATATAATTTGATTTATATATTACAGTATTCTAACAATTTGAATTCAACAGAATACAAGTAAAGTCCTAATAAACTAGGAGGGATCTTAGTCTTCAATATTAGAATAAATTATAATTGGTGTTTTTATTTGCATTCTCATACAAATACGTCAACATGTCCCAAAACACAAGATCACGAGGTCGTAAACGGCGCATTAATGAAAATTTAACAAATCAAGGTCAACCACAAGATGTAGATTTACAGAATTCTATTGTTGATACGATTAAGCAGGTATTCCGCGAAAATCTAGATGACTTTGCTAGAATTTTATTAGCTGAGACAAATAGGCAACGTTCCTTAAGTAATTCACCTTTATTAGCAGATAACGGGTTAGGCCAAAGTGATTCAGTAGGGCGAACCACTCCAGACACTGGTAGTTTAGGTAATGGAAGCGTAATCGGCGGAAATATCTTTGTTCTCAAGTCTGAGGTAGAGAAGCCTATTTTCAGGTGCAATAATGGTGCTAGTGCAAACCCTATGCAGTTCCTATGTAAGTTGAAAAAGTACATACGAAGTATTTGTGGAGAAGATAGAGCTTGCGATATAGCTTTAGATTGTATTAAAGGGTCTGCATATAATTCCATAGAAATCTATAGCGATAATTGGAATTCATTTGAAGATTTTGAAAAGGACTTTATTAGGATTTTCTGGAGTCAAACACAGCAGGAAGACGAAAAGTTTAGGTTAATGAATACATATTGGGATGAAGAACAAGGTCTTAATATGAGTGAACACTTTTCTCAACAATTAAGTCCCATTAGTTGGTTGGTTTATATAGGGACATAGGTAAGACAATCGACAGCGGAAAGGTTAGTGAGTCATGACGAAGTACTATCTTATCTTAGCCGGTGAAGTTCAGGTAGAGACACGTGTTCGTTTTTAGAAGTTACTTAGGTTAGTTTATACTTAGTTTAGATTTTTTTTTTTGTACGAATGAAAGACGTTATTACATGAAGGTGAGAAAAAAAAAAATGAAAGACGAATATAATGTGGAAAAAAATAAATAAATAAATAAATAAATAAAATTAATTTGATTAAATATAATGATGAGATGAACGAATAACATTGCAAGCGAAATACAAGAATATAAATATTGACGATAAATAAATTGGAATGATCATAAAGTTTTATTATCTTTAGTTTTGATGAGTTATAAGACAGTATTTTCAGATAGCTATTATTTTCGAAAATTTATAGCAAGGAACGGCGAATAAACTAAGCCTTTGTGTCAACTTTTAATAAACAAGACCTATTCCTACAAACAGACAGTAGCGCAGTTTGTATAGCTGGATGTGTGTATCAGTTATCCTATGGTAATTGGGTTTGGTAATAAGTAGACAATATCGGAGCAGAAATTGTGGGCCATTATATTTACAATCTGTCTAAATTCTAAGCGTATGGAGATAGAAAGTCGTAATTGGCACCGATCTTATGAGTCTTATCTTTTAACATTCATGGAAACTTTTCACTTCGAAGGGTACACTATTTTGAACGGTTTGAATATCAGGTACAATACGTAAAAGACAGACAATGCCATATCTGATGTTTTTTCTCGCAACATAAAGGGAGTTAATGTCTTTATTATTTGAAAGATGGCTTGCCGACAATTACAATTGTTTGAGGCAGTAAAAAGGGCGGTTGTTTAAAAACATTTTTTTAGAAAATTATGAGAATTGCAGATAGACGATAACAGTCTTCGCTCAATCATAAAATGTTTGCTCGGTCAAGGAGGGACGAATAATAATGAAAACGAAATAAGTTTATAGTTTATTATCGAGTTGGAGCAGTTACGCACAATAATGTTTGTACTTAGTGGACTTAAACGGTCATTCGGTTATGCTTATGTGGTTTATTTATCACGTTACTATGGATGAAAATTAGATAATTAACGAGAATTTGTAAATAAACGCAGTAAGTTAGTTGTATGAGGTAGAATAGTTCGTAATTAGGTTAGTTATAAGTTGTTTTAGGAAGATATAGGGTTGTCACTGGGTTCGTAGAAAGTGTTAGGTTATTAGACAGTGTTAGGTTAAATGAGTTAGGTGATTAATTAATTAGGTTATCAGCTTTTAATAGGGTTAGGAAGTTAATTCGTGATAGGTTTAATTTAATAGACAGTTTAATTTAATAGTAAACTAGAGAAAAAAAAAGGGTAGGTAGGTTTATATATATATACATATAGGTTACTTTTAAGGTTCTCTATCGTAATTGTTATGTTAAAATAAGGTTCCCAGCTCACATAATATTGACATTCTATATGAGCCGGAAAAGGAGGGAAATGAGAGGGTATTAATTCCCAAAAATACTTTAATGGTTTAGAAAGCATAAATTTGAACGATCCTTTTTTTTATGCGTCTGCCTTCTAAGAATCATGAGTAAAAAAATTAAGAAGTGTTGTCTTAGAAATGAAACTAATTTATTGACGGACCGAGGTTTCGTAGAACTCTTAAAACTCACATCTGTTAACCACTTGTGACCTTGTGTTATCGGACATAGACGTAAAAACATTGTAAGTTATTACGAAAAAATTCCAGAATTTTTCAACGAGGATAAAGCTATTCTCTGTTCCTTTTACACATTGCTAAAACAAATATGTTTTGTTTCATGGTTATGAGAGATACGCCCCGGATGACTGCAGAGCCAATGAGAAAGACAGAGCAGGGACGCACACGCATCATCGAGGGTTGATCGCGGGGATGAAAAATGATGCGGAGAGAGGAGAGGCATTTCGTGGAGGATTCATCGTATCGCAGTGTGTTCGTTTAGACGTGTTTGCAGTGAGACGTAATAATTACTTTTTGTGGGAGATTTAAATATTTTGCTTTTGTTGGGTCGATATATGCTTAGAATTGAATTGGGGTAGGAGTGTGCTGTATATTGGCAAGTCCTAGAAAATAAGTTTTCAGTTTTGTCAAGGTTTGGCTGTAAATATAAAAAGAAAATAAGTAAATTACAAACCTTTACGAAACACTTAATTTTACCGAACTAAAACTGATCTTGAAGGCTTTGCCTGATTCATGTAAATAATATTCTCAGTTTTAGTTCCATTTTCCCTTTTATTGTTTTGATTTCCTGAAAGCTTTTAAGCTAATTAAAGTATAACTAAAAATATGTGTCTGGTAGGGACTGAATATTCATTCTGAATATTCGGCAGCCCGAGGTCTAAGGGTCCTATTTCAATAGAAATTCGACATTTGCACGCAATCTTAAATTCGGATATCTAATGAAATATAGAGTGGAGGGGACACAATTAAAACCATAATAATGCTGTGATTTTATTTCAGCTAGAATTAAGATTGTCTGTGTGTATATTTATTGTTTAAGATCTGTTTAGTATTTTCTTTAATTGTGTGTGAGAATCAGAATATAAACACCATTTATTTCTCTTGAGTCTTTTAAATCACCATCCCTCTAATTAGGACATTTTTTACTATTTAATTGATCACTCAACATTTCCTTTCATATTATAAATGCTATCATCATCCTAAGTCATAAGGTATGAAATAGTTTCTAATTAGTTCAAAATAGGCTAAGACCCTGATAATTATTAAACTAGTATCCTAAATTAAACTCTTTGCTATTACTCAAATTTAATTGTTTTTACTTGTCCATTCAGGACTTAAAGAAATATAATATTAAATCTATTTCTCAGGGCAGAGTTCTACACCGAAAAGGTGAGGATTCTACAAAGAATTTATTTAATTTGCCAATAACATCAATATTTGTATACGGCTCAAACAAAAGAATAATAAAGGTATCAGCCCAAAAGACTAGCTAGCAACCGCTCCATACAATGGAACGTATATACATTATTGAATACCAACGGTGCGCACCTTCTAATTTCAAATAATACAAAAAAATAATAATTATCATAAAGTTGGTATTCAGAGATTATATTATCTCAAAGATCACATATGAATGGGCGGGGCACTATCTGCAGATAAGTGGCCCCATATCATACCTGTTACTCTATCGAGTACAATTTATATGGTCTGAAAACAGTACCAATCAATAGGCTTACAAGCCTTTATTTGAACCTGATTCATTGACAATCCTAACTTCATTATTAGTTCACAATATTACTATTTATCAGATTATTGAGATATTTAAATGTATGAGCAACAGACGTGTCAATCAAAGATAGTCTATTGTCATACGATAAAGGCTGTGTCAATTAATCAGTTGTTCTAGAGCAATATATGAGCATTTATGTTATTGAAGAGGGCTTTGATGTAATTATTTCGTAACGTCTCCAGTACGGGGTTTGGCCAAGCCCCAGGAACACGAGGCGACGTGTTCAAACACCCTAGCTTTGCGAGAAAATATTATCATACCTATTTGGCAAAATAGCATTTTTTAGAAAATAAAATACGGACCCCAGGGGTAACCGTTACAAAGCAGACGATCCAGATGGAAAAGCAGCGATTGCGTTTGCACTATTGTTTTGCGAACTGTCACCACTATTATTTTCCTCCGACATTTTAATATTATTTCTAACGAACTTTTCTTCGAATAAATATTAATGAAACGGTATAAAGAATAAATAAATCGGCAAATAACTATAACGGCCCATAACCGTGTAGTAAAAAATAATGTTTATTTAGGTAGAATTTTTAATAGCACTGTTTTTACATGACAGACAGATATAGCTATCAAAAATAATAGATAATAATTTGATCATGTCCAGCCAGGACGATTATATTTTATTTTCAACACATCCCGCCCCGGCTGCCCATAGCACTCCGCATCTGGTGGGCGTCGAAAGACGGCAGAGCATTTTACAGGTCTAAAGCCTTAGTCTAAAGGTGCCTCTCCAAATAGTGGAGGTGAGCGATTAGCATGCTCAAGTCCTTCTTGTCCTTAGATCTGCGGAACAGCTCAGCAGCATTCACTATCTCGGTCCTTTCTGGGATGTTACAGGTAATGAAGCTTCTTTTTGTAGTCGTTAATACCTACCAACCTTGGGCCAGCGAGGTGGGTCATGGCCCAGCCTCCTTATACATCCGTACCCCAGCAACTTTTTTCAAGCTTTGGTTATTTAGTTAGAAGAAGAATAAATATATAAATGAAGTTTATAAAAAGTTTATAAATTTAGAACTTATCACTTGGCAACATTATTGATATTATCATCAAAGTAGATATAATATATTATGGTAAACTTGAATTATGTATAGATGAATATATATTATAATTTAGTTATCTGATTTATCTGTGCATCCAGCAAACATAATGATTTAATGATACTCAGACGGTAGACTTCACAGTATATTGAACACAATTTCGCGTATTCTTTTTACTAATTTTCATTTTAATTCAAATTTAAATAAAGATAATAGTAGTATTGTCCTTACTAATCATTACTAATATTATAAATGTGAAAGTAAGTTTGTTTATTTGTTTGTTACCTTTTTACGCTTTATCTACTGTATCAATCTTCCTGAAATATCGCATCGTTAGAAGTACTGAGAAGGACATAAGGTACCGTTCCCGGGAAAAAGCACTGTTCCCGTGGAAAACTCACGCGAGCGAAGCCGCGGGCAAGACCTAGTATTATATATAGTATACTTCTTAATAGATACTTAGATTAAAATTATTCGTAGTATTTTGGTGAACTGAAACTTAAATAAAAAATCTGACTTCAAGAAAGAAATTAGATAAAAAGTTAGAAAACTAACCAACATCTAACAAATTTAAAGGTATCGTGTAATGCCTTCGTCTCATCCTTTCTTCGTCCTACATCTACGTTAATAGGTCAGAATAAAATTCATAGAAATTCACGTACCTATTACGTTAATTAAACATACGTTACATTCGCAACTAAAATAGGCCAGAATCAAATTAAGCTGTCTTGTATGGTTTCGTTATTATATAAAGCAAGATAGACAGATATGTAATAAATCTAAACTTAGGGCTTTTACGGACAAACGGCTTAGCTTCATAAACATGTCGCGAACTATTTAAAAAAACCATTCTTACGGTTACGTTTCACTTTGCGGTAATGATTTGGTGGTAGGTAGGATGTGGGGTAGACAGAGGGAGGCTTATTCCCAACAGTGAGTAGCAAAAAGCTGACGATGATGAGGATGTGGGGTAGGTACCCCACATCTCGCATTGTACGAGTATAAAAATATCCCATTACATACTACATGGCAATAAAAGTTAATAACCATTTGCCAAATTCAATTAAAATTGTGGTGTGGCCCTAGAATAGCACCAACCCATCTCTTCCCGTGGGTGTCGTAAGAGGCGACTAAGGGATTTAAAACACCGGAGGATGGGCAGCAGCATCTTTCCGCGTACTATGCCATCACACTGCGATCGCCAACCCGCCTGCCAAGCGTGGCGATTACGGCAACACCCCCCCATGGATAAAATCCTTGGGGGAGGCCTTAGTCCAGCAGTGGACGTCTTTAGGCTGAAAGAGAGAGAGAGAGAATTAAAATTCAAGATAAACAATTTTACAATGAATTAATGATTGCTTAAAGTTATTGAAATACATACATACATAGAATCACGTCTATATCCCTTAGGGGGTAGACAGAGTCAAGAATCGTGAGACTCTAAGGCCACGCTTAGCTGAATAGTGGGCTATTATAATCTAAACGACTATTGGACTGACAAACTGTAATTTATTAAATGACATAACTCCTATAGATATATTTTTAATTTATTACCATAATTATAAATTTATTACAGATAATTTATATTTTAGGATTGAGATGTAATGATTTGAGTTATTTAATACCGATTTGATAATTAACTTTATTCAGCGAAAAAGTTGTAGATTTGATTGTATATTCACAATGCCTGCAAAGGTAAATATGTAAATAAGTAAATTTAAGATGTGCATATACATTTACAAATTAAGGTGTTTAAATTAATTTGAATATGTGATTTATGGTGTTCAAACCTGCATGACAGCATGTTAGCACGACAACTGTACTTGCAATTAAAATATGCCTTTCATCTGTTTAAATGTTTACTCATTTAATCTCATAAATGAGGTTTTAAGATGTACTTAATACATAGAAATTTTGTTAGAAGTTTGAAACGTATTTTCAATTCAATAGAAAGTCTTGCGTAGAATTTTTTCTGTTAAAATGGCATTAGAGTGTCTCCAAATTTATAAATTAATAAAGTAAGTAGGTGTACCTAGCTTATTGTTTTCAAGTTACGTATAAAAGTAAAATATTCCCTATAAACTGGTAGAAAATGAATCTTACTAAGAGCTTATTAGTTTATTTAACAACAGCATCAATTTTCAATAGACGATTAATTAAAATCTCATTTCGCGTTGTTTCTCAGCTTCAAGCGGTATAATTAAAGCCATAATTTCCAGAAAACGGCTAACACGTAACGATCTCAATTTTCAGACTAATGAAGCTTTTTTTCAACGTCTTGGTCTTAATTTAGCCTACTTGAGACTTCATTGTGACTACGTAAATTACTTACGTTTAAATTTATATTTGATTGTATAAGTATGTACTACATCTACGACACTGATGATATTGTTACATTCGTCCTTGTGTACCCGAGGTGGAAGCTGAAAATCAGTGGTTTGTTCTGTGAGCAAACATATTACTGAGCCTAAACCCATTGCCTTCGCTGCGGCACATATGTTTAATTTTCATGTTTTGATTTTTTGTCATACTTACTGTTGTCTTTATATTACTCCTGTTATTGTAATTGTGTGTGTCTTTTCGATATCAATAAATAAATTATCTAGCTATATATCTACTACTCGTAATCATTCCACCTATCCCATCATGGGGCTGGATCAATGGGACAAACTTTTTTGACGTCACTAAAATGACTTCTTGTATTTTCACCCGGGTCATCTTTAAATCTCATCACTTTTTCCAGGTGGCCTGGTTAGACGCCGACACAGGTCAAGAGCGAGTGCTATGGAGGGAGATTGACAAGCTCTCCCGTGTGGTTTTCCCCGCATTGTTTCTTCTATTCGTGACTATGTACTGGCCAGTGCTTCTTCTCAAGACGAAGACATCGTCATAACGTTTAAAAGTTGTTGAAAGCCATCACTAGTGTTAAACGGTTATATAATGAGAATTATACATATTTGAGCCACCTGAAGTAAGACCAGACTCAGTTGAAAGATTTATGTTATGACTCGCCAGATAATGCTGTATCTATCAACATATTATACAGCATTATAAATTACTAGCTTTTGCCCGCGGCTTCGCCCGCTTGAATTTCCCACGGGTACAGTGCTTTTTCTCGGGATGAAAGGTACCCTATGTCCTTCTCCGTACTTCCAGCTATATGTATGTGAAATTTCAGGAAGATTGGTTCAGTAGATAAAGCGTGAAGAGGTAACAAACAAACAAACTCACTTTCGCATTTATAATATTAGTTAGGATTCAGCAATATAATATTATTCTGATTTTTGTGCTTTGTCCATATCAGGACCATATCAGACTTATAATATACTGGCGTATATTATTAGACTGATATGGTCCATATCATATACCTACTTACATACATATACTTACCCATTCTTTTTAGTCTTACGTTTTTTACTAATGATGGCGTTAGTGGCTCATTTTGTATATACTCGTACGAGTACATGTGGACTTAAATTTATATAGAGCTTATAGTATTCGTTCAAAAATAGTTAATTAAACAAATTTGCTATTTTTGTATAATTTTCAATAACATAGTAAAAATATGTTAAATTAGATAGAATTTCGACCAAAGTCATGATTTAAAAAATATAAGCAAGTAAAAAAAGAAAAAAAAATCTTACATTATTATACAAAAATAACAAATGATATTTTCTCAACAACGATGGTGTACAAAGTATGCACAAATGATTAAAATCATTCTTGGGGGTTTTATTAGAATGTTTAAAACGAAAAACGGACTACTCACGAAATACCTAAGATTAAAATGTCCAAAATGTTACAGCTACTCTAAAAATCTAAAATTTGAACTTAGACATTTTTGCAATAGTTTTGAGTCGCCCTGTACAACTTGTTACAACACGTCCGAGAAATAATGAAAAAGTTGCTTTAACTTTATTATCTCTACGTATTATTTACGTGAATTATAGTTATTTTAATTTTAAACATTCTATTATTAATAATACCTCAGTTTAAATATAGTTACGAAATAAATTAAATATTTAAGCGAATTTGGCTTAAATTATATTTTAATTTCGCTTAAGAGTTTCGAGGTGCTGATAGAATATAGATTAGAGAGATTGTTTCATAATAAATAATATATAATAACGGGCTGTTATGCTATTGTAGAAATAAATAATTTATTTATTGTTATAATTTTTAAATGTACGTACATTTTTATTGCTTTTATTAAAAAAGAATATTGACAAGTTGAAAATAAGTTTTCGATTTGACATTTAAGCGTTATTAACTTTTCATTATTGTTTTTTTTTTAATCATCGCGCTGTAATAGATTTATGTCGATATTAAAATAACGTGGTGGAAAACCAACATAATGCCATTATTCTAAGAAAGCTTACATATCATATTACTGAATTTATTAATGCAAAAGTTTGGAGGTCTTTTAGCCTGGTCTGTGTGGGTTTTTGTTACTCAATCACTTAAACTCTACTTGACGTATTTGGTTAACATTAGGTACACGGATAAAATTACCCTGGGATTAGCTCATGGGGTACTCCTTGGGTATTCCGAATTTTGTCCAAATACATGTCATAACCAACGGGAGCAGTTAGTATATATATATATAACTCAAAGGTGACTGACTGACTGACATAGTGATCTATCAACGCACAGCCCAAACCGCTGGACGGATCGGGCTGAAATTTGTCATGCAGGTAGATGTTATGACGTAGGCATCCGCTAAGAAAGGATTAACGCGTGCGAAGCCGCGGGCGCCAGCTAGTTATTTTATATAATACTTATCATGACCATTGATCAGCTTTAACTCATTGTGATAGCCTAGATAATAATAATTATGATATTAAGTAAGTATAAACATTAAAGAAGATTAACTTAATGTACCTATCTAAGTTTTCCTTTTTTATTATTTAAAATTATATCGATATAAACAAAATAATGGTCAAACCATATAATATATATCGAGAAATGTTCTTACAAAATTTGTTTATAAACAATATATTAAATAGTAGAAAAATAAGTAGGATATCGTACAAATTGTCAGATAAAAAAAAATTAAAAATGCTTGTAAAGTATATTTGTTACTTACACAAAACATAAAACTTCAGAAAACATATACCTACTTAAAAATCTAAATATCATATGATTGATCAATTTCATTGTACAAATTCCATTAGTAGATATAGTTTGAAGCTCATTTTTGGCCATATTTTTTTAATTAATAAGCGCATTAAGGCAAACTAAATTCCTGTTTGGTTAAAAAATTTAGACTTGTTAAAAAAACAATAAAAATAAAATTTCAAAATCGAATACATAGTTTTATTTTATTGTTTTGTTCCTATAATATTAATGCTAGCAAAAGCATAGATTAAAGTATTGCTATTGTGTAATGGCTCATAGTTTTCAACCGACTTCCCAAAAAAGGAGGAGGTTATATGTTTCGATGTATGTATGTTTTTTTTATGTATGTTTGCCGATTTCTCCGCTTATTGTGGACTGATTTCCGAAATTATTTTTTTATTCGAAAGAGTGTTTTCCCAAGTTGGTCCCATTTTAACCACGTCCGAATCTGTTCGGTAATTTTAAAGATACCTAACAAAATATAAAAATTCAAACATTGGATTATAGAGCAAAAGCCCGCGACAGCATGCCCTTCCTTATTTTTTGAAAATCCAAGATTCTCTATGCATGTCTCCAACAAAGAAATAGCAATTAGCGACAATAAAAGTTAGATCTTGATTACGTAGGCAGATAATTTGTAGCAATCATATTTAAAGTGGTAGCTCAATTTCCTCAAAGTAAGAGTTTTTTTAAGATTTTATTCCGAATAATATAAGAAATTATGCCATCTATTGCCAAGCAATTGGTGCAGATATAAACCCCTCCCAGGCATTGTAATTTTACTAAATTATAGTTATATTTATTTTATTATAATAGTTGAATTAAGTTACTTTGAGGGGTCCCTAAGGGTGCTTTTTATACCTATTAAAATCACTTTTGCTATCCATATTACCTGCCTAAACAACTAAGATCCAAACTTCATGCCTAGTCGCCAATCTTTTTTACCCGTATTGTCCCGTTTATCCCACAAAGAGAAACATTCAGCATTTTTAAAATAAGGAATGTTTGATCGTCGCGGGCTCTTGGTCTATTTATGTGCCAAAAATAATAAATTTCAGTGGAATTCTGACATATTTTGACGATGATTTTGACATTTCAAATCAAACTGTCATAAAAAGTTCTGATTTCTTAATTTTCGGCCAGTGAAAAATAAGTTTAAGTTTTCATGATAACAAATTGCGCCAAGTGCACTAAAGATTATAAAATATTTTTTTTTTCCATAAAAATGAACAGACTTCCATTATAAAACTAAAAATCATGAAATAACTTAATAGGCAGATTAATCAAAAAGAAAAATGTATTGGCATGATACCTACTGAATGCGGTGAAGTCGGTGCCAAATTAAAAATTAAATAAATGTAAGTAGTAAATTAAAATGCCTAACTAAAACAATTACATAACACCTAACCTTACTCCTACTCCTGCACTTGGCACCGACTTCACTTTATTCAGTAGGTATCATGCCAATACATTTTTCTGTTTGATTAATCTGCCTATTAAGTTATTTCATGATTTTAAGTTTTATAATGGAAGTCGGTTCATTTTTTTGGAAAAAAAAAAATATGGTTTCTATTCTTCTTTCTTATAGTGTGTTAAGATCATGGAAAATAAGAACTTCGTGTTAGGACAACAACGGTGTCAGACAACAACGGTGTCAGATTTTTATCAAGTTATATACTTGATAACATCCGTCATTTAGTGGTAAGTAGCAGTTGTATGTATGTATAGGCTAGTAAACTAAACAGGTGACTGCCAGCAGTATACAGGTTTTTGACATTTTTTCACGATAGCCAATGACGAAAGATAAAAATTTGTTTATTTATTTAAACTTTATTGTACAAAATACATGTGTTACCAAAACAAAAAATGCTTTTGCATAAGTCCATGCAAAAGCATTTTTTGTTTTTGTTTTTACCTGTGTTTTTTACGAATAAATACCTATTCGGTATCATCTCTTTTTTGCTGATTCCAGAAAAAATAGACATTCTAATGTAGTAGATAATAATTTTAGCCTATAGGAAACTACTTAGCATGTTCACAACTGATTACGCGCTTGATAGATTAAGTAGATTATAATAATATAATATATGTATGTATATTTACATATATTTTTAATGCCAGGAATAAATAACTATGATTTTATGAATATATTTGTACTTTTACTTATTTCTCAAAAATTCATAATGTAGGTAAAGGTAGTTCAAATAAAAGAAACGATAAAATCAGACTCAATTGTTTAATTCATAAAATTGAGTCCCAATTTCTTCAGATTTCTAAGCTACATTCTACTAGGACTTCAGAACGACCACTGCTGAGAAGAAATCCCGAAAGAAACTCATTAAAACAGTATTGGTCCCTATCATGACATGAGCTATATTCATTATCTATAAAAACCCAGACAGGCCACTAGTATTTCATAGAAATCCACACAACATAAAACATGAAATATCATTTAAACACAAAGAAATATTCATATGACAAAGCAACAGTATAACAATAGGTATAAATTTCAATTATATCTAGTACTTATCTTTATGTCTGAACACCACCAGCTCCGAATTCAAAGTGAACCGGAAAATTAACCGTCAATGCTTTATAAACTGGCTACCGCACCACAAAGTATCGATTTTTCAAAATCATCAATACAACTACCTACTATTAACATTTAGTCAAACTATTATATTTTGCAAAACACCAATTATAAATTTAGTATTTACAAATTAAAAGTCAAAGCTTTAATTAAATACATAGGAACAATTATCATTTTTCAATTTGAATCAAACAGGAAGTTATATAATTTCACATCTGTGGCGCCATGACGCCTTCCGATAATAATAGCAACCAACACTAGTTATAATTAACAAAAATCAGAGTATTTACATTAAAATAAACTAAAAGTTACCAAAAATATTACAGTAAAAGTTTAAATATCTAACACGCTATTCACTCCTTTGGATTTGTTTTTGTCGAGTTTTGTGATATAAGGGCAATAAATTGCTTTATCGTTGACACATGGGAAATAGGCAATTTTTTGGGCTTTGTAGGATTTATAGTTAGTACATAATATAATGTTGCGGTTGTTTAGGATTTAAATTTCTCGGAAATATTATTCAGAACGGAAAATTTTCTTAAAAAACGAGAAATTTCTGAGAATTTTCGGAAATTTTCCAGTTGAGGCCATACCCAAGGCTGATCAGAGGGGTGAGGGGCGGTAGGTAAGCACCGCCTTAAAGCAGACACAATAAGGTTACTTTTCGAATTTTCTATAATTTGTGTTTTTGTTAGCGAGTTTTCGTTAGGCTCTTAGGGTAATTATTTTAGAGGTTTTCTTTTAATTTTGATAAAACACTAAACATATTTTAAAAATAAGCCAGTATCGTTGTAAATAAATGTATTCTTTATTTGATTCTTTTAAAAAAATCTATTGTTATCGCTTAAATTACGGTGATAAAGGAAAAAAAAAAACAGGATTATGTATTATTATTTTTATTTAGTTTTATTAATTATATTTGTAATTTGATTCAATATAATTCTAGTTTAGTATTTTTCTCTTTACGGAATATTTTTCCTGCTTCAGTACATGATTCACACTTGACATTTAAAGACAGTACGTTTTCGAAAAATCCTGATTTGGTATAGCCTTAAGAAATTTTCGGGACAGGAAATTTCTCGGCGGCACATCGCTATCATAATACAAAAACTTGATGATTTAAAGTCAGTTTCAAAACGAAGGCAATCGCTTGCCGGTTCCAGTGAGGAGGCATGTGAAGGCCGCAGCAGACAATGGCTTCATGCTGGCTGCACACCAAGTGACACTAACCGAGATAAAATAAACTATACCAAAGTACTCTCATATAGAAATTAGATATGGTGAAAAAATTCCATGTGAGCAGGACTTAAGCCGCAGGTCTTTATACTAACTGCATCTGATGCACAATAGTTTGCATAATAGACACCTTATCATCTGCCATTTATTGTCGACGATCTCCGTGGCCTTACAGACGGTCATACCTGAGGTCCCGGGTTCGATCCCCGGTCGGGTCAAGATGGAAAATTATCTTTTTCAGATTCACCTGGGTTTTGCATATTTATCTATGTTTTTGTTTAAAATATAGGATCGTTGAGTCAGCTTCCCAAAACACATGTCTCGAACTTACTTTCAGGCTACAATCTATGTGATTTGTCCGTATATATTTATTTCTTAGTTATTTTATGGGGGGTCCCTTGCTCAGGCCTATCTTCTTCTCCATCCATGACACTGGTCTTCCTCATGGATGTAGAAGGATATAACCTACCGACCCACCATGCGAGCCCAAGGTGGATTGGTGAAATTTAAACAGCGCAGCGGTACGAATGATGTACCTCCTGAATCACGAAGGAGATCGAGATTATAATTTTCTGATACCCACCCATCACGTGATCAAACATTGTGGAAGTTGCTTAACCACCGCTATCGCAGGCCAAGTGTCCGCCGAACTACTCATAAAAATATGGATGTACCTAAGTATTGTTTCAGTAAATTAAAAAAAAAGTGTTTTTTTTAGAATTAGATTTTTAATTTATAGTCTTTATTTATAGGTACCAGTATACTACTAAGTATTTAATTTATTAATTTGTAAATATATTTTGTAAGTACTTAAGACCTTTGTAAATTTATGTAATCTATGCAAATAATAAAGGCTAAAACATAAAAAAATTAATTGAATTAATAAAAATATTGCGATATAATTAAATTTAATAATTGCATGAGTATGACTAAATTGTAATTAAGATTTTATCATTATTGTATTTAAAATTAAATTAAAATTTGATAATATTAAGTAATAAGTAAAGAATGAGGTAACTCAATCTGTAGATAGATAGATAATCTGTGTGATTTGTCTGTATATATTTAAATTTATTATTATAATTGAATTGTTTAAGTACAAACACCGTACGATACCCTTTTAAATTTTTTTGCAAACATCATTTTATAAAACAAGTCTAAAATCTAACAATTCTTTTTAAAATATATTATTTATTACTTTCACGTAATTCGAGAGAGAACTTTTCAAATTTAGAGTAGGTAAAATAATCTTAAACACCCGAACCATTTTTACGCACGATTTAAACGGAGCCGTGCGTCTCATTTTGATTAAGCTTCTCAGCAATTTGGCAAAATAAATATCTTTTTTAAATATCCCATTTCAGGCTCGTCTCGTTTAATCGTTAGTTAAACCGTTTTTGAGATTACTTGGAAGGCCAATAAAAAATATACACTTTATTTGGAAGTACTTACAAATAAAGTGTATATTTTTTACATTCAATAACTAAAGCGTATTTTTTTTTTTAAGTAGCGACTACAAATTGGTAATGATTTTTCTTTGTTATTAATTTCTCTGTATGTGTTCCCGAGCACATACAACCTGACTCTCTTCAAAACCAGAGTGAATAGACTGCTACTGGGTAAGCTCGCCACACCGTAGACTTCATCTCTGTCCTCGGGCAAGATTGTGGTCAAGAGAAAGCCATATTTTTGTATGTAAAAAATGTATTGCATTTCGTACATATAACGTACGTATTGAATTACGATGGTTATAGTTTTTTATTTAACGACAGCCTGACCACTCCACTGATGCTCCATATCAATCATCCACTATCTTCTACATAGCCGTTACTTATCTCTGTCACTATAAGAATATATAAGAAAAAAATACAATATTGATGATTTATTATTGCCGACACGTACAACAAAAGTCACGTACAAATTCCCTCTAAGTACCTAGCTCTTTCGTCGGCATCTTTTAAAGGTTCAACATAGATTGATTCTCAATTTTCAAATCCTTATTTTTTTTAAATATAACATACAAAGTATAATTTCTGAGTTGACATCGCAAGTAGAACAGAAGCGCGGCCATGCTAATTCCAATGCAGCATTTTCTTTAAAGAAAAAATGAATTTGTGGGCAAATTAATATACATATAATAGTACTAGGTCTTATGGCGAAATTTCGCCCGAAAGCTGCACTTTGTGATGGAAGCAAGCCACTTTGCACAGTGATAGTAGGGATCAAAATAAGCGATTTCACCCGCAGCAGCGAAAGTTTTATCCCTTAGGATAAGAGATGGCGCCACTTTTACAAAAAAACTTTAAAAAATTCTATAAGCAAAACTACTGCACCGATTTTGATAAATATGGTCTCAAATGACAGATAATTACTTAATCTACCATGTAAAAAAATATTGTATAAAAAAAACTTAGAAAATGCCCGAATTTTAGCTATATTTGGAAAAATATTTAGTTTTTTTTCGGTTTTTATTTGTTTATTAAAAAAATATCTTCCATGGAGTATATTTTAATTAAACAATGCTATTGCCAATTAAATACAGTATTTTATAAAAACAACTGCATGTCAATATCTTTAATAATTATGGAGATATTAAATTATTAATGAGGGAATTAATTTCTCGGGTGCCCCGATTTCAACAATCTAGGCATATCAGACAAACGCTTATTTATCATTTTACTAAATGTATTTTAGAAACTATGGTCAACAAAGCATTTATAGAATTTTTTGGAAGGTTTAATTAAAAAAAATATGTTAAGAGTACCTATATTATATGAAAATTAAAAAAAAAAAAGATATTTTTAAGCACATTCTTCTTCATGGTGGTGCTGGACATATATGATCACAGAATTTATGTCTATGATGGTATTGTTGGAACTGAAAAGAAAAAATATAGGTATTATTTTAAAAATAAATTCAATACATAGTCAAATAATTTTATACTGAATAAGAGATATAGAGAATATAACGGATTTTTTTTTAATAAATTTTGAATGGTAATTTAAATCTATATACCTATATTAAAAAAAAAAATAAAATTATTTATTTATTAAGTACAATTCTTCAGATAAATACATTGTTGGGGTCTACTTTTAAGCATAGGAATGCTTGTGCCAGTAGACCCCGCTCTTCCATATCGCTATATAAAGACAAGTAGAATCGTACTTTGTTATTACAATAGTATAATTCTTAGTATTTAGTCTAAGGATATATACTTATTTATCTTTGGTTGTTATAATCATCTTTGCAAAATTTGCACTGCAAAGTGCATGGCAGGCCGATGCGTTGGTAACTGCAGCGAAGAGTGTCGCAGGAAGTTTTGCACCCGCAATGATCAAGAAGGCTCAATTTTGACCAAATCGGGGTGGCATCGAACCACTTAGGCGTCCAACCCCCTTGAGAATTTATTTGCCATCCCCAAGAAGATGGACATGGGATCGGGGCTCCTAAATTTAATAATTTTCCTCAAATATGGCCCCTTGAGAAGTTGTTTTGCCATCCCCAAGAAGACAGACGTGGGATCGGGGCTTCTAAATTTAATAAATTTCCCCAAATATGGCCCGCTTGATAAGCTGCACGCAAAGCATGTTTGCTGAGAGCAAGGGCTGAGAGAGACTGATGTCGGTGGCAGGCTTGTTACCAGTCTATTTTTGGCTGCAAACATTTCTTTACGTACAGCATTTACACTCGTGAGCTCTGACTGAGAGTCATACAATTTGCACGTAAATAAAAATAAAAAACCTATTATTTATACACAAACAAACATATTTTCACCTGATGAAATGAGTACACACAGTTCTAATTGAGCCATCACCTCTTCGGAGATTGTTTCAAGGGGTTGGGACAAGCTAGCAAAAGCAGTTGTTACTTCAGGGTATGACATCTATGTCTTGAAACAAGATTTTTTCCATTGAAATAATTATTTATTTAAATGTTTGCTATTGAAATATGACGTGGTATCACATCCAGTAAAAGAGATATATGTGGATAATATGAACCTATAAACAATCTCCGATGATGGCCTAATTAGAACGGTGTGTACTCATTTCATCATTATTCTTCAAGGAGGAATGAAAATATGTTTGTTTGTGTATAAATAATAGTTTCATTTTTTTTTTTAATTTACGTGCAAATTGTATGACTCTCAGTCAGAGCTCACGAGTGTAAATGCTGTACGTAAAGAAATGTCTGCAGCCAAAAATAGACTGGTAACAAGCCTGCCACCGACATCAGTCTCTCTCAGCCCTTGCTCTCAGCAAACATGCTTTGTGTGCAGCTTATCAAGCGGGCCATATTTGGGGAAATTTATTAAATTTGGGAGCCCCGATCCCATGTCCATCTTCTTGGGGATGGCAAAAAAATGCTCAAGGGGGCTGGACGCCTAAGTGGTTCGATGCCACTCCGGTTTGGTCAGAACTGAGCCTTTTTGATCATTGCGGGTGCAAAACTTCCTGCGACACTCTTCGCTGCAGTTGTCGACGCATCGGCCTACTATGCACTTTGCAGTGCAAATTTTGCAAAGGCGATTGTGACAATCAAAGGAAAGTTAATAAGTAGGTATATAGGCATAAAATTTAAATTACCTTTAATAAATTACATTACAAAATTTATATTAAATATATTTATATTAATTTATTATTTTTTATTTTTATTAAATAAAAAATTAATTACCTTTCAAAATTGATTCCAAAAAGTCCGTTATATTCTCATTTAGATAGAGATATATCTATTTACTATAAAATTATTTGACTATTAAATTTAACTTTTAAAATAATATATTCTTTCTTTTCAATTCCACCAATAGCATAATAAATGTCCAGCACCACCATGAAGAAGAATGTGCTTAAAATATCTTTTTTTTTTTATTTTTCATATAATATAGGTACTCTTAACATATTTTTTTTAATTAAACCTTCCAAAAAATCCTATAAATGCTTTGTTGACCATAGTTTCTAAAATACATTTAGTAAAATGATAAATAAGCGTTTGTCTGATATGCCTAGATTGTTGAAATCGGGGCACCCGAGAAATTAATTCCCTCATTAATAATTTAATATCTCCATAATTATTAAAGATATTGACATGCAGTTTTTTTTATAAAATACTGTATTTAATTGGCAATAGCATTGTTTAATTAAAATATACTCCATGGAAGATATTTTTTTTATAAACAAATAAAAACCGAAAAAAAACTAAATATTTTTCCAAATATAGCTAAAATTCGGGCATTTTCTAAGTTTTTTTTATACAATATTTTTTTTCCATGGTAGATTAAGTAATTATCTGTCATTTGAGACCATATTTATCAAAATCGGTGCAGTAGTTTTGCTTGTAGAATTTTTTAAAGTTTTTTTGTAAAAGTGGCGCCATCTCTTATCCTAAGGGATAAAACTTTCGCTGCTGCGGGTGAAATCGCTTATTTTGATCCCTACTATCACTGTGCAAAGTGGCTTGCTTCCATCACAAAGTGCAGCTTTTTTTCCATAAGACCTAGTACTATAACGATATTTGCGAAATGCATTTTTCTAACACACTATACGTAGACTGACATTGGATTTCATTAATGTATTTGATGGGTCTTTGTTATCTGAATTAAACGAATTTTATTTATTCACTAGCTTTTGCCCGCGGCTTCGCCCGCGTGAATTTCCCACGGGAACAGTGCTTTTTTCTCGGGATGAAAAGTACCCTATGTCCTAGTACTTCTAACTATGTGTATGCGAAATTTAAAGAAGATTGGTTCAATAGATAAAGCGTGAAAAGATATTATACAAACAATCAAACAAATAAACAAACAATTTTTTTTACTGAAACTTCAAAAAAGGCTCTTTTTTACGTCGAAAACTACTTACTTACTTACTTAATCAAAATCTATTCAGTCTCAAAGCTACAAACAACTAGCATTTCGGAACGACCACTGCTGAAAAGAAAGGCCGAAAGAAACTCATGAAACAGTCTTGGTCGCCTAACATGTCAGAGGGGCAATTTATTAACTTTATACATACCT
Source organism: Ephestia elutella (assembly GCA_018467065.1). NCBI lineage: Eukaryota > Metazoa > Arthropoda > Insecta > Lepidoptera > Pyralidae > Ephestia > Ephestia elutella. The sequence goes on along the minus strand of CM031576.1, from coordinate 4,086,948 downwards.
ACACTAGATTGTGTACAGTCAAAAATAAAATATAAGAAACAAATATAAATATAACTAGTGGTTCTGTGAGAACAGTAGACCTCGCGAGCCCTTCCACGAAATAACCGATATTTTACCGTATCCCTGGCTTAGAAGAGTTTTGAAACCAACCTACCAATGTTGTAAAGAAAGTAAAAAGTTCTTGTGGTTGGTCAATACCACTAAAAAATTGACTGAAACCTGCCTTTTCCGCCACGAAATAATATAAATAATAATAATAAATATATACGGACACCCACGTCAATCTGAAAAAGATTATTTTCCATCTTGACCCGACCGGGGATCGAACCCGGGACCTCTGGTGTGGCCGTCTGGCGTGATGACCACGGAGGTCAGGAGGCCACGGAGGTCGTCAGTCGTCAGAAATGCATGGTTTGACCTATTGGTTATATGTATATTTATGTAATTTGCGCAACAAAATTAAAGTTCAAAAAAGATAGTTCAATTTGAAATCGAATCTATTATATACATATACGTATATATTACTTTTTTAAATAGGATTCTAATCATACAATGAAGTTTTTTGATATCAGATTTATTTCAAGTGTTCAAGATAATTCCACCAAGCAAAGCAATCCACAATACAATACCATTAACCAAATAAATACTTCAGTTCTTTTTTCAGTTTGCGTGTACCACCCGAGATCTCATCTATGCATCTGGGTGCGTTTGACCTCTATCAGGCAAGATACAGGTCAAACGCACCCAGTAAAAAAAAAAATACACGCAATTCAAACAATCTCATTAAAGTCACTCTTAAATGATTTTGCGAGTATTAAAAGCTTTGCTGCGCCATCTATTGATTTTTTTGTGAACTATCGTATAAGAATTTAATATATGGATTTATAGCAGTTTTATTGAATTTCACTATGTTGTTCATACAAAAAAGTTGCGTCTTAATAAGGATAACAAAAATGTCTAATGACATTAAATGTTTAATGACAAAAATGTCTAATGACATTTTTGATTTTTTTTTAAATACCTGAGATATAAGGTTTTTTTAATATATTATCGCCATTTTATAAAATTTCGAAAAACTGGCTCGACTAAAAAATTCTATAAAATTACCGAATCTGCTTACAAAATTTCATGATAATCGGTTCAGAAATGCGACCTGTAGGCGATAACATCCGGACAGACAAAAGAATTTTCGGCTAGTGGAAACTGAGACGCTTCGCTCGCTGCGCTCGCTCGGTCGATAAAATATGTTATGTTTGTAATCGAATAACCACAATGAAATGGTTAAGAACAAAAAATAAAAATAAAAGTCTAATCAGAATCGAGCAGACCAGTTCCCCCTGGCCTAATAAGTACTTGTAATTCTTTTATTAAAACTACGTTGGTCAAAATATTCGTCCTTTGACCCTACAAAGGACATATTTGATACAGTTACACATACAGTTCACGGCGTGTCCCGAATTCCGGAAAATTGTTTAGAAATGAACAAAAGTAAAGCACTTCAGCTTTTTTTTAAACATTGGCAGACCACAACGCAAAATTCATGTTTTATCTGTCACTAACTTCGTCCGCGCGTAATTTATAATTGTCAATATCTCAAGTTGTAAGTGTCGTATCAAGATGAAACATGCCAGTTTTTAAGTAAGACCTTCAACAACACTACGGTGAAAACCGTATCAAATTTGGTCCTGTAGTTTTTGCGTGATGCGCTTACAAACATACAGACAGAAAGACAGACAAAAATTCTTTAAAAAATCGTTTTAGCTTCTATTGGCCCTATTGGCCCTTCTATAGACCCCCCCATAGTTTTTTTCTTACAGACCAGTTACAGTTTTATTAAATGTATTGGTGATTGATGTTATACGACCGCAACGCATTGTGGCAATGAGGTGAAGACATTTTGGTTTCGAATGTGGCCGAAGGGGACGCGTATGTAAACACATAGGTCAACCAGTCTCGAACTTTTTGATACAATGCTTATCCTGTAACAAGTACCAGACACACAGAACAGCTGTACAACAAGTACAAGCAAGAAAAGTGAAACCATTTATCACCTCCATTCAGTCATAGAGACCCGAACTTTTACTTTTGAGCAATTGTTAGGTCATACCAATTCGATATAACTTCATCGATTTTCACACTCATTTATTGATTTAAGCGGAAATGTTTACTATATTTTGATAAAGTATATATTGCTTAATAAAAATCAATTGGCAGTTATAAAAATCAACGCAACAGATGATGTAAGCATACTTACATGTTGTAATGAATGGTCAAAATAAAGAAAATGAACTGTAGAAAATTGTGTACACAGATATTTACCAGCTCTAGATATAAATATTACGCAATTATCATAGTATACAGAGATTCAGATCACCAATCAGTCACATCAACAAGCTAATTATTAAAATATAAAAAAAACACGACTGACAACTCACATAGCCTAGCCTTAGCCTATGACATTCGGAAGAATGCAAGGAATCTAAAAATACTTCTCACATCAAAATCTGTTAAGCCGTTCAGAACTTATGGTGGAATAAAGAATCTTACATACATACATACATGAACCCTGAAAACATAACACTCCTTTTTTGGTCAGTCGTGTAAAAATACCACCCGGACAGTACCCGGATGTACTGGATATGATCAATGAGAAAAGAACATTACTTGGAGCAATAGAGAGAAGAAGAAGAGGAAAGATGTTTGACCACCTTAGGGATCGTGCAGCGTGCCGGCGACTTCGCGCGACCTCGGTCGCACCGACTCGCGGCGACTTTCAGCTACTAAAACAGTGCAGCGTGCGGGCGACTAGCGACTTGCGACCAATCAATAGCAATTAACAATAGTTAACTATTGGTGTTATAACTGAACATACGGCATAATGTTTGTCTTCGTGAATAAGCATATCATATAGTATATACAATTATAATTTGGCAACAAAATATCTATCTTGGTATTTTCTATGTTTTTGGTTCCAAAGCGCCGGGCGACTACGAACTGCATCTATTAAATCTTTTGCATCCATTATTATTATAAAATAGATATCAATTAAGTACTGCGCTGTGCAATCGCAAGCGACTGTGACGACTGGTTGCTGCAAGTCGCGCGACCACTGGTCACCAGTCGCGTGCACGCTGCACAAAGCCGTTTAGTTATACACGTTCAATCAAGTCGCCGCGAGTCGGTGCGACCCTTCTTATACGACAACTTTACTAAGAAATACCTGATGGAAGGAAAAGTTGAAGCTAGGAGAGGGAAAGGAAAGTCAAGAAGGACATTTACGAAATTAAAGAAGGCAGAGGTCGTGTCGTGTAGAGAGGTGAAATCAATGGCAGAAGAGAGGCATAACTACATAGAAATTACTCCACCGACAATAACGAAGTTCTTAAAATAATTGATTGATTGACAGTACCCGCCGGCTCTAAAATACCCATCACGAGGTGCATTCCCTCTCTGGATTGCGATGGAATTCTCTGGGCTATGTACCAACTGCAGCGTTAATATCTTGATCTAGCGTTTATCTAATGAAACTCAGCTTCCGGGCACTAGGGACCCAGCAGAGCCGTCTCTACAACGCGATGACTGGAACAAATATTTCTATGACAATGTTGACTATTTATTACACTTTTGTTCAGTTCATTAAATGTCTTGTTTTTTTTTAGGTTTTATGTTTATTTACATAGTTATAGTTCACGTTTTGATATTGTTTAGTTTATCACAAATCCTAGTCTCGCTGTCCTAAATTCGTAGGTTGCATCCGCATTTACAGAAAAAAATCACGCATTTACAGAAAAATAATAGTATTTCGACGTTTGCTTCAGGTCATCCATTTTCGTTAGTTAGTGTCATTAACTAAAATTTGTTCGTTCTACTTACGTGAGCCGTCATTACAAAATGTATTCATGTTAACAGGTACCAGGTAATCATGGCTATCAACTACAACCATGACCTACATCAACCTTACTTTGTCAATTTTCCTTATGCAATAGTAGGATAGAGCATAATTCTGCAACAAAGTATGGTTTTAGCATGTCAATTATATTTAACACCTTCTATTTAAGAGCTGTGCCCTTGTCAGTGTTATTTCTTGTAATGAAACACGATCAAAGTTTTTATTGAAAATTATACCATAGGTTTCTCATAATGTTATCTTTCATCGGTAGCAAATGGTGGTCTTTGATAACGACTACTATGTTTTTCTTCTTTTCCGGCCTATATTAACCCACTACTGGACATCCTCCCTTTTTTCACGCCATTTAGTATGATTTCCCGTTACGCAGACAATGTCATCTGACCAGCTGGCTGGTGGCTTACCTACTGGACGTCTTCGCTAAATTACTATACATGAGACAGATTGTTATACATACTCTTGAGGAACGAGTAGGATTCCCCAGATGCGAATCTTACTCAAGACTCATGAGATTCCTATTCATGATACCTTTTGACCACAGTCGATCGTCCTAACTACTCGACCTCTACTGCTTCAATAAACAAATTATATATATCGGTCAAATCACACAGATTGAGTTAGCCCCAACAAAAAGTAAGTTCCAAACTTGTGTTATGGGATACTAACGCAACCATGCTTTACTATATAACAAAACATATATAGATAAACATTCAAGTCTCAGGTCAATCTAAAAAAGATCATTTTCCATCAGACCCTACCGTGGATCGAACCCAGGACCTCCGGTGTGGCAGTCTGGCGTGATGACCATTAGGCCACGGAGGTCGTCAAATATAACCTAATGTCACAATAATAAATAGGCATTTAATATAACAGTTAAAATTCATGTCTTCTTTATGAAAGATAAATCCTATTGATGCATTTACGCAGTACGTACGTGACAAAACTTTTTCCTCTTAAGGGCCCGTACTAGGCTAGATTGCTTCACATGATCGTCTGTAATATCTACATTTATGTAAAACTGAATGTAAAATTAAGATAAAGCAAACTTCAGGACTAGCACGAGGGATTATGTTACTCAAAAACACGATTGCATAAAATTTTCTCGTTAGAAAAAAATTTAAACTGCTCAAATTCAAGCAATACATTAAAAAAAAGATTAAGAATTTTTGTATAAATTACTCTAAAGATAAGGCAGGGATTATGTTACTTACTTTTTTTAATATCTTTTTATAAAGCTTTTAAAAAAATAATACGTATAATTGCCCGCATGCTTTAACCATCCACCTCTGGGCCGCCGCGCCGCCCGCGACCCCGCGAGCATTTGTTTAGAACGCGGATTGGATGCGTGCGGAACAAATCTTAGTTTTCGTTGGCCTAGTGCGGGCTCTTAAATTCATATAGGTATCTCACGTCGGTCAAGCGTGAATCGGGTTACGCTAGTACGCTCGATATTCTTCTCGGAGACTAAAAACTAATATGAAAAAGGACCTTCCTCTTTTTCAAGGGTGTTATAGCCAATACAGGGTTCAGATAAATTTTCAAGTCACCTTAAAGGCTTTGCCAGCAATTTTTGGCCTGGTTCTGGATAGCCTTTCTGATAAATGCAAATGAATGTTGCTATTGAAAACCGAAAGATCTTTTCAAATCGCACCGGTACCAACAAACACCAGCAACATACAAACTTCTGTTTTATAATATTAGTAGTTTTATTGCGGACGAAATCTGACGCATAGCTAACTATTACAATGATACACAAAGAAAAAGTTTAGATTACTTTATATGAAAAGTTCTGAATTGTCTAGCACATTTCAAGGAATTTAATATAATACTTTGTTTGAAACTGCTTTCTGTGCTTTACAATATTGTATAAGTTTATAACAAAGTGCAACGGAGTTCCGCAATGGAGAAAAGCAATCTCTTCTAAATAAATAAATAAAATTGCTACTGCAAATTTTAAATTGCAATATAATAAAACTGTTGATATCTGTACGTATAATATAGGAGATATTTTTGAATAATTATTAAATAATGAGTGCTTTTTAAAATTTACATTTTCCTTTAGTGTTTTCAAAAACTACTGAATGATTTTTTTGGTGGTTCAGGGTTGTATTGCTAAATATATATGCCGCCTAGAGCCTAAGATGTGAACAATAGTAATTTACACGCGGATGAGTCGCGGACAATGGATAGCACGTGTAATGATGACACACTAATTTACTTGTCAAATTTTGATTTTAAAATCGTTAATCGTTACTAATGTATATCAAATATGCAAAGGTTTTAGAATATTATATAGGTACTCGTACTTACAGAAATATTCAAACACTATACTTTATTATTCAGATTTGCGAAGTTTTATGAAAAAAGGAAAAATTTATGCTTACGTTATAGACGAAGACTTTTTATTTTTATTTGAATAGGCAATGACAGCACATATGTTTTTATGAGCAGTAATTAACTTATGGCTAAGTTTTCTACTGCCTCTAAAGTGCAAACGGTCCAACTTTTGAAATTATTATTTAATGAAATTTTGAATGTATTGAAAGAAAAGAAGAACACTCCTTACAAAAAGAAGAAAAAAGATAAATAAAGATAAAGTAGTGGAGAACAAAATAAGTACTTATAATAAACAGAAATACAAATGAACAATATAAACCAATATAATACATATCAGGTATAGGTACGTGGCAGTACTTAGAATAAATGCTGAGATCGTCGAACACTGGTGTCTCGTGTTAAAGGTTGATTCCGAATATATGATACCATAACAATTTGATTACCTAGATCCTTTACTTGATCTGAAACCTTGTACGGATAAAGAATGTAACCCTATTTATTATTATTATTACTAGCTTTGGCCCGCGGCTTCGCCCGTTTAAATTTCCCACGGGTACTGTGCTTTTCCCGGGATAAAAGTTACCCTATGTGCTTCTCCGTACTTCCAGCTATGTGTATGCGAAATTTCAGGAAGATTGATTCAGTAGATAAAGCGTGAAGAGGTAACAAACAAACAAACCAACAAACTCATTTTCGCATTTATAATATTAGTTAGGATTTACTAATACTATATATGACACCTAATTTAGAATTTGACTTTTAATTTATAATGTTTATTATTTATTTAAAATAATTATCCTTAATTATATATATATTTTTTTTGTAAACATTTGATTAAATAAAATATTTCATACTATAAATACAAAAGTAAGAATTATTTGTGAGGATGTTTGTGAGTCAGTCTAGCAATTTCTACTAAACGGATTTCGATGACAATTGGAACACATATTTTCGACATTTTTACACACACAGCTTCGAACATCACAAACGGTACTTTTTATCCCAAAACTCTAGTATAAACAAACGCGATTTTCCGAGTACGCTTGAAAATAAATGATTATAGCGCTGTAACTTTCCCCAGATGCCGCAACATTAAGGCAAAAATAATATGAATTTTCCGAGGAAACATTTATAGAAATAACAGGAGTTTCATTGTGAGCTACACGTGTGTCGGTTAGTTGATAATTATCGATATAATATTTCATCTCAGTCACAGGAAATCCGGCGCTGGACTTTTATATAAATATAGAAGGCGCGTTGACCATATGCGTTACGTAGATACGTTGGCTGTGGCTGATTATTACTGGTCGAAATGAGTTTTAATAGTTCTATTAGATCGATACGAAGGAAAAGAATAATACATACAACTAATTGATTTTAAATTCGAAACGCATGAAAACAAAATTAAAAAGCAATCTGCTAATGGTCGGAACAAAGTTAACTAATACGAAACGAGAGAGGCTTTGAGGGCAATGGTCTTTGTTTTATGCAATATGTATCTACTATTAAAAATTGCAAGACTGTTCTTCTATACCTACTCTTCTTTAAATAAACACACTTATTATTAAGATAAGTAATTTTGAAGAATAAAATACACAGGGTGTAACTGTGTACTGTGTCTACACAGTTTGTAAATTGATGTCTTTGGAAAGAATGCTCTTCTTCTTGTTGCATTTTCTTCTCTATTTCTTTGGAGGCGGCAGTAAACTTATACATAAGTAAATTATTGATGTCAACTAGTTTGTAAAATGTTATATTGACTATGAGTTGCTCTTTTAAGTGATAATCTTCTTGAAAAAAGAAAACTACCGTTAAACTCTGAGGTTTGCCTCAGAGTTTTACGGTAGTTTTATTTTTTTGATGAGAGATGTTTTAAATTGTCCATGTGTCTATCTGTGTTACCGTAACTCCTCAGTGCGTATCGATATGGTTCTTACTGTAATTGCTGGTTGACGTTGGTACGTAGTTTTTGTAAATTGTACATGTAAATGTAAATTCCATTTATTCATAACTATCTGTTGCCCGCGGCTTTGCTCGCGTTAGTCCTTTCTTAGCGGATGCCTACGTCATAACATCTACCTGCATGCTAAATTTCAACCCGATCTGTCCAGTGGTTTGGGCTGTGCGTTGATAGATCACTATGTCAGTCACCTTTAAGTTATATATATGTAGAAGATATGTAAACAATCTTCACAGTACTTTTTGTTGCCTTTTGTTAAAAATAAATCAGATATTAGTTCAAACCTAAATATTCTAAAGTAAAACATTTATTAACCACGAAAATAATTTCCTAAAAAGTCTATTTTAACATATATTGTTGTAAAATCAAAAATTACATGGTAAGATTGTTTACATAATAGGACAATTATGAATAAATGGACCATATGTATATGTTTTGCAACGAAAGACGCTGTGATCATTATTAAATTTCAACATTTCTAAAGATGCAGATTTAACCTAATCTAAATTCTGTGAATGCTATTTAATACCCTTGAGGCGTTACATTACGCTCAGACTGACTTCGGCACAAGAACGCAAGAATTTAGTCTAAAATGCATGACTTGCAATTTGCAACCGATACTAGCTAGGGTATATAGAATTCTTCCCAAGAACGTAGTCTAAAATGCATGATTTGCAACCAATATAAGGGTTTGAAGAATAGGAGAAGACCAAGGAAGATATGGATTGCATCAAGGACGGCCTAAATATGAAGAGAGTGTCAAATGAAATTGCGGATGATAGAGTGAAGTGGAAGGGGTTTACATACTGTTCCGATCGAAATAAAATGGGAAGCGGTAAGGAAGAAGATAGAAGTTATTACCTTTACGACATACGGTGAATGAGACATTGTTTGGTTATATAATAATGTGTCATTGTGATTTGCCAGTACAATAAGAGTTTTGTTAGGGTTTCGTACCTCAAAAGGCAAAACTGTAGCCCTCATAGGATGGCTTTGTTTTCCATCTGTCTGTCTGTCAAGATCCTTTTCTCAGCAACGCCTGTGTGTATCAAGTTAAAGTCTAATTCGATTGAATACGTTTGATAGCACAAACGCATTCAATGTCGCAAATAAAAAAAAAACTAAATATAAACTTACTTATTGTTGCGCTTGATGTCAAAGTCAAAGTCAATCATTTTTATTCATATAGGCTTAAAATAGCACTTATAAATAGGTAGTCACATTCTTGTTTTTTAGTTAATTGACGTCATAAAATTACTTATAGCTAAGTTTACCACCGCCTCCAAAGCGCAAGTGGAGAAGAGGCGGCGCACTATGGATCCTGTAGTATGGAGCGGCCGGTCATAAATCATTTTTTTGAAAATGTAGGTAGATGGTTATTACTTATTGATTTGATAAATTGAAGATATAGTGCATTAGTTTTCGATAGTAAAGTACCCTTAGCCGTCAAATATTGTGTGTACGACATGTCAAAACATTGGCAATTTTGTGAATTCGCTATTGTTCGTTGCGCAAATCAAAGTTTTGTTCATACTTTGAATACTTGTATTTCTTAAAGTAAGAGCGTGAAGTTAATAAAAATAATCATGAGTAATGATGAAGGTATGTAGTATTTAAAACGTATAAATGTAACATTTTGAGACTATTAATTACATGGAAAAAAAATAGAATACAACTATAAGTCACTTTCGAAAATGCAATTTAGTTTTTATTTTTTTTTTCAAATTAGGGGATTTTGTCCTCTTAATTATTGATTTTAGGTGAATCCTAGAATAATGTAGAATACAGATTTGAGTTGAATCGTGCGGACAAAATCCCCATTTGGAAATGGCAGGATTTAGAAGTTAGGAGGTAGTGGTTTCTCAATTGAAGGCGTTCGTGTTTATGATAATTTTATACAGATATATGAAGAATGCAATGTTATAACTTGTGTGAAGTGTTGAGTTTTGACTATACTATAGCTGATTTTATAGTTTTTTTTATTTATTCTTTCTTAGGTGTAATAGTCTACACAATAAGGAAGAGAGATTTGTGTGAAAGATGATTTTCACTCAAATACAAAAAATTTGACACAATGTTTTCAAAATTAGAAGAGATGCTAATTGCCAAAACCAACTGCACTTCTACAGACCTCACGGAACTTAAAAAACGTTGTTAATTTTTTTATAACTATTAAAAATAAGTGGTTGTCGTCGAACAGGGACAAAAATATTTTTTTAAATATTAATTCGTCATGGTTAGATGGACAGTGCATTTTAAAAAATATATGCTAACAGAATCGTCAATCCAGGAGGCCGATTCTACTAATTACAAATGTAGATGTCTCGTCTCAATTGTGTCTCATGAGCCAAAGAAATTGAAATAAAGTGACAAGATCTCTGTAAGACTTCTATGTTTTATTATGATTTCTTTGGCTTTGAGACACAACTGAGGCACGACATCTACGTTTGTAATTTGTAGAATCAAAGGCGTGTAGGCCGGTGAAGGTTTTTCTGGATTTCGTTCTGTCTAGTGAACGCCGTAAACGTAGGAAGACTGAAAATTTATGTGCTTCTACTTCTGTGGACGAACTGCTTTTTTCTACTGAAGCGAAACTTCGCAGTGAAGGCCATCTTAGCAAATCATAGGAAGTAAAAAATATCATACCACCGAAAGCCACAGAAACAGCATTTGAAGAAAAGATAGTACCTCCTCATTCCGCTCTATGTTGACGGAAGCGAAGTTAATAATAGCACTTCCAACTGAGGTTCTAGATATGATTTTATTTACCCGAGTAGACAATTTTTTACTTGATTTATAATGCAATAAAGTATTCCTACATTGTTTTTTTTTTAGTTTATGTTATTTGTAGGGAAATATTTATAATTTCATGGCCTTTAACATGAAATTATTCGAAGTAATGAAGTTATTCTGCCATAACACACGTCTACAAATTAGTTTCAGTCGAAAAATGCACCTAAATAATTTTGACCGGGCTGTCCATAGTATAGGGTCCACCGTGCGGCGCAACAAACTCCACTGCTGCATTTTCTCCAAAGACGTCACTTTACAACATATGTCTTACAATTAAATGACTGTATATGTGGACGAATATACATTGAATATTTATATGAAATGTCAAATTTATAAATTAATAAAATTATAAATTAATAAAATGTAATTTTTAAAAGTAAAAGTACACAGTGTAGTAGTAGGAATCTTGACGACCTCGGTGGCCTAACGGTTATCACGCCAGACTCCACACCGGAGGTCCCGGGTTCGATCCCCGGTCAGGTCAAGATGGAAAATGATCTTTTTCAGATTGGCCTGGGTCTTGGATGTTTATCTATATATGTATTTATCATAAAATATAATATCGTTGAGTTAGTATCCCATAACACAAGTCTCGAACTTACTTTGGGGCTAACTCAATCTGTGTGATTTGTCCGTATATATTTATTTATATATTTATATTTATTTTATATGCCTGGTGATCGAATGCAAAGTTTGTTTTACTAGTCTGTATTTTAGTTAGAATATACAGTCAAATTATTGCAGCTGTTATAAAAAGTAAGTTTTAGTTAGAATAATAATACTTAGAAATCGTATACGGAACATTGAGCCGAAGTCTCAAAGATCACGCGTTATAACAAACTCGTTAGCTTTCTTATACTAACTTAGATAGTTAGCATTATGCCAAGTTAGAAAGCTAACGGCTTGTGTTATATTTATAATATTATCTAATGTGAATTCCGTTTGTGGTCTCTCCCCAAACAATGGAGCACCTGTTGTTTTGCCTCGATATCCCTAACAGCTGTACTCAGGACAACCTAAAGAGGGTGTCGCAAAACTTACATACATATTATCATGCCTTTTTCCCAGGGTAGTCAGAGACTAGCGATTTCCACTTGCTACGATCCTTGCAGATCTCTCTCGCTTCCTATACACTCATCACTCTCTTCACACATCACACATGATTGCCAGTTATGGATGATCCTATATCTATCCCGTTTTAAGGAGGTCCGCAATCTGGTCGAATTGCGTTCTCCAAGGTCGACCCTGACCAACTCTTCCATTCACCTCTGCTTGACAAAAGAAAACATATTTCGGGAAAAATAAAAATCTTTGAAATGGCTCCAACACGCGAGAAGAAGATGCATTTTATTAGCTACCCTGACTTTTATAGCTGCTGCACGATGGCCAAGTGTGCAATCTGGATTGTTTGAGTAATCAAAAGTATTTTCTCTACTAGGTTTTCGTTTGTTCTGGATTTTATCTTATATTGCAAGCTGACGTATATGAGTATCTACCCCTCTATTTTTTCTAACATCCCACAGCTGGCCAAAAGTATTCACACAATTGCTACCGCTCCATTGCGTCCGCGCTCTTCCTCATTTTCGGTAGCCACCTTGAGGATGCTACTTCTGGATATCCCATGATCATAGGATTGGATAATCACAATAACTCTGGCTGCAACTGCCTGTTTGAAGCACGTGTCCGTCATTAGCCTGACGAATTGGAGGTGCGTATGCGTCTGTCTGTATTTACACGCCACTGCCAGTGCCGCGCAAACCGTCGACAGACGCGGTTGCACGTACTTGTTGGTTTGGTAGTGTTGCGGCGGTAGAATCGAGTGATCGTAAAGTGATGTGCTTGTGAATTTTAAGGATTTCTGCTGATCAATTTTTGACTACTATATTGTAAGTTTTTTTACTTTAATTTTTTTTTTATTAGCTTATTATTAGCTTATTAGAATAAAATTTGACCGCACTGTTTCATTCGTATCATCGCAAACTATATAAAATAAGTATAGTTATAACTTTTTTCGTCGTAAACACTCATACATGTCCGCAATTATTGTTGTACCACTGAATAGCAATGTAAGTAAAAAAGTCGTTTGTCCTCGCTGAGAATCAATCGGAACTTCGGAGGGGTCGTTGTTTAAGCTGTTCAAATATAGAAAAAACAATTAGCATTGGAATCACTTTTTGTCAACTTGATGTACTTAGGCCCTTGAAAAATATTGATCAAGCCGTATTGTTTTGGTTTCCAATTTAATTAAAATTAATATGACACTTGATGTATTCTTTAAATATTTCTAAAATCTTAATTTTATACTTATGTATGTAAAGTCCATTTATTTATAATTGGCCTATTATGTAAACAATCTTACCATGTCTTTTTATGATTTAACAACAATATAATATAAAACAGACTTTTTAGGAAATTACTTTTGTGTTTAATAAATGTTTTACTTTAGAATGTTTACGTTTGAACTAATATTTGATTTATTTTCAACAAAATTAAAAAAAAAAGTACTCTGAAGATTGTTTACATAATACGACAATTAAGAATAAATGGAGTTTATATGATTTTTTACTATTAGTGACATTATAAATTCTTTAATTTTTGAAACTTCCTACAAAAATTAATAAATAAAAATATAGGATGTTATATTGTGGTTATTGAGCAAAAGGAAACGCTACGCAACAAGGAACATTTTTAGCAATATTTATGGATCAATTCATCCATTACCTTCTCGATAACTACGCTGCAAAAACAATGAATACAGACCATATACGTACCTATTTTTATAGTAAGTTTGTGCCAATTAATTTATTACCTACGCGTGATATTGCAACTAAATTAAGCACAATTTAAATTTATCCAACAAGTTACAAAGGAATATTTTCATTTTTATAACATTTTATTTTCTTCTTCTATTGATTTATCAAATTGGATCATGTTGTTTCACACAAAATCTATTGAATATGTGCGTTTTATTTCACCTTTACTTTAAATGGCGGTTAAAGTTAAATCTTTAAAGTTACATCAGCATCAAACTAAGCAACACTGGGGGCACGGTAGTGCTCCCGCCAAGAATAGCCAAGCGAAGCGCAAGGCCACTACCTACCTTTTCTCGAAGCGCTTCGTCGTTACCCCCCAACCCCTTAGACTAAGGTATGAGTGTGTGAGGGCCGCCGTGGTAGCGGCCGCCGCGCCAGGGCTGTGGAGAAAGAGAAGCACACGGTCCTGGCATATATGTGGTAGTGGTTGACACCGTGTGGTTTTAGTGGGTTCAAGTCCCACATACCCGTCCGGTTTCCCGTGGCTGGATAGACGAGACGAAGGTCTTTCCACACGTTAAAAAAAAAGGGCATGAGTGTTTGTATGAAACTTCCGCAAATTTTGATGCTAGTGGTCTGAAAACTGATATAGGGACTCCTTGTTATAATACTAATACTTAAAGATGAACTGTGTGTAAGTTTATTTGTAGGAGATAATCTTCGGAACTATATTGAACCGATTACAAAACTTCTTTCACCAATAGAAAGGTACATTATACCTGACATAGGCCACAATTTATGTATGTACCTCTCGAGCGATGCCGGGGCGGGGTGCTTCTAATAATATAAATAAATATTTCAGGATTTTTAGTAAATTACCCCTACCCTTGAAATTAGGGGATGGACAGGACATTTGTATGGATTTTCCCATAAAACTTGAAAAAAGAAGTGAAATTCCATCAAAAATATTTTTATTTCAAAAGCCACTTATTTTGACTAAGGTCATAGAATTAATAAAATACGCTAAGGTGTAGAGATTGTGAAATTAGGGCTCGTAGAGTTAGGGTGGTATAGTTAGAAGCTTCTACACAAGATCTGATAATTTTTTGACAGTGCGAGCCATATGGTCTACTCTTGGCAATACTTTACACGAAAATGTTATTAGTGGGAGCAAATATAAGTTAAAACTTGTAATAAAAATACACAAGATAATTTTTGCCGCGAAAGGAGTCGCATGCTACAGCTAGTACTATAGTAAAATTATCAAGAATTCAAAAACTAGATCAAGCTACATTTAGAATTTTCGCAAATACCTTTGTGTAATTTAAAACGCAACTGAATGTGAGAACCGGTTAAAACAACTTATAAGTCAAGGTTAGTAAGATATGTAGGTTAATTTCACCTTAATCTTACAAACAAACGCATAATATCATTATTTTTTATATAATAGATTAGCAAACAGCCATTTTGAAATTATGTTTTAAAGCTTCTAAGTACCGTTAAAAAATAAATGTATTATTTCGTTATAATTTTAGAACCTTTTCCCTTAATATTTTTATTTCCCCTTTTATTTCCGAGAAAAAGGGTTTTGAAAAACAAAGACTGACGGAAATCAAATCAATCCTGAATAAACCAACAAACGATCAGAAAATATTACAAATAAAAGAAATAGCTTCGAATAAAATATATCAAATAAGGGCCGGAGCCCTTACTTCATTCCCTTTGTAAATATTAATATCATATCGCTCATCCAGTACTCAACAAAATATAAGTTATGTTTTCTATATATGTAAAGATCGTTTCGATACTACGTTTTCTATAATATATTTACTAAGTTAACTATTAGATACTATTTACTAGATATGGAAGAATGGAGTCTACTGGCACAAGTATATTATAACACTAGCTGTTGCCCGCGGCTTCGCCCGCGTGAGTTTCACTTCGTAGTTACCTAAACTCCAGTACTCAAAATTTCAGCCATTTATTTCAGCCGGTTATCCCGTGTCCCGCGGGAATATATGATGATGAACGGGTTCCAGATCTTTATACGTCAGTAGAAAATGCTCATCAGGTTGAATGACTTTTGCTAAGGTGCCATTTCCATATATGTAATAGTGTAGCTGGTCTCTTGGAGTTCTTCATCAGATGATCCTGATCTTCGATTTTTATACGTCAACAGAAAATGCTCGTCAGACTGATAAACTTTTGCTAAGGTACCATTACCATATTTCTTATAGTTTAGCTGTTCTGTTATGGTTCATCATCAGGTGTTCCAGTTTTCAAAATCAATTATAGCCTATATGTTGCCCAGGCTTAATAGCTATATAACAACAAAAGTTTCATTCAAATCCGTCCAGTAGTTTTTGCGTGAAACGCGTACATACATACAGACAGACAGACAGTGAAGAAATTCCAAAAAAATATTTTTGCTTTCTATTATTCTTTATTTAATAAGTGTCTCTCTATGCATTTCAGTCAAAAATACAAAATGTACAGACAAAATATTTTTACTGTTTTATTATATGTATAGATAAAAGTAGGCTTCAACACCTGTAGATTATATATAAAACAATTTACCTACATATACAGAAAATACAAAACAGTAAAAAAAAAAGATTAAAAGAATATAAGATTATATAAGATTTCTAATGTATAATTACAACTTAGCAACTACGTGTTTAGTGCATAGAAATGTGAAATATCCTAATTCTATTGAATTAGGATTTAAAAAAAATACATTAAAGCTATTCAAGGCGAGTTTGTTTAAACTTGTTGATTAACACAATGCATACGTAAATAAATTGCTAAATACCAAAGCCGTAGAAATTTCATTAACTTCACTACATACATGAATTCCCTAGGAATAGAAATACAATGTTTTTAATTAAATGTACCATGTATGATAATATTAATTAAACACTGCTTTATTTATAAATACCTGAGAGCTAGTTAACGACAAAAGAGAATTTTTCTTCAAACCTTAATTTTTATAGGTAACTAGGTTTCGCCCGCGGCTTTGCTCGCGTGAATTTCCCACGGGAACCGCGCCTTTTCCCGGGATGAAAGGTACCCTATGTCCTTCTCCGTACTTCTAACTATGTGTATGCGAAATTTCAGGAAGATTGGTTCAGTAGATGAAGCGTGAAGAGGTAACAAACAAATAAACAAACCAACAAACAAACTCACTTACCATTTATAGTATTAGTTAGGATTAGGATAATCGAAAACACTTTTTAGTTTATCTGAACAGTTAAAAACAAGTTTTGCTCGAGAGGGAACCCTAATTTGTGATAAATATTGCGAAGTCATTAAATCAACTCCGATTTTGGATCCGGTTACGGAACCATGTTGCAAGCCTTGCATTGCAATTATGTTGATCAACTACTTCACTTGTTAGTATTGTCTGCCTCTTGGGTTTGTCCGCAATGCTTTCAAACGTTTATAGAAATGTCCTGCGGCTTTGCATCTGTAAAAATTTTTGGACAATGGATAATTAGCCTTACATACATACATTGAATCACGTCTTTATCCCTTACGGGATAGACAGAGCCAAGAGTCGTGAGACTCGAAGGCTACGCTTAGCTGAATAAGTAGTAGGTTTTCTGATGGAATGGAGATTCAGATATAGTGACAGGTTGCTAGCCTATCGCCTATGAGTGGAGGAATCCCCAGTTTAAAGCCCTTTCTCTCGATTGACTTTTACAATCTGGCATATTCTATACATTTTTTCTTCGCTCCCAGACCAGCATGGAAGCATCAATCAGAATTTGCTTGTTCATAATTAGTACAAACTCTAAAAAAACTTCTAAAAATTATTTTACTGATTGGAAAATACTATACAGGGTTACTTGTAAAACATCAATAACCTCTCTAGGGGTGAAAGTACTCATGAATATGAACAACTTTTTGTATGGGACCGACTCTGAAATCTCAAAAAAAAAAATCAGCTGTTCCATACATTTTGGCCGAGTAGGTATTGTAAAATGTATGGAAAAGCTGATTTTTTTTTTTGAGATTTCAGAGTCGGTCCCATACAAAAAGTTGCTCATATTCATGAGTACTTTCACCCCTAGAGAGGTTATTGATGTTTTACAAGTAACCCTGTATATCAACCGCAACCAAAACACAGTTACTACAGTTATTACCAGAGATCAGATATTCCAGTACATATTTACCTAGTCTCACGACTCTTGGCTCTGTCTACCCCGTAAAGGATAAAGACGTGATTCTATGTATGTATGTATATTTACCTAAACTTCGAGGAGTACGTAACATGAGTGGATAATACCACCTCTAATAAATTTTTAACACTGGGATTTAAAAATCATGAATTGTTATTGAATTTTATAGAAATAATATAAATTTAGTTACAAATTATTGATGAACCATATTATTCTACTTTTGAAAGTTCCTTACTAAAATTGTGTCAAATTAAACTGTTCTTCAAGTGAATAAAATAAAAACTAAATATCTTTATTCAATACAGTTATATGTTGAAGATATCGAAAATTATTATTTTATTTTTTTAGAGGTGGTATTATCCACTCATGTTACGTACTCCTCGAAGTTTAGGTAAATATGTACTGGAATATCCGATCTCTTCTTATTACAGACCGACAATGCATCCACATTGCAGTGTTATTAGTATTGCATATACAGATGAAGCAATAAGTTCTGCGGTGTCTATTTACTTTCTACTGGGAGATCGCTTGTCATTTTGTGATTGTTTTGTGGTTACATTGTTTGTGTATGAATAAATATGGAAAGTCTTCCACGTTTATTCATACACAAACATATGTATATATAATAATGTATAGTCATACCCCTCGTATGCTCTTTTGACGGCACGATCCTCTTCCATTCTCTCCACATGTCCGAGCCAGCGAAGTCTGGCTGCTTTGACCTCTCCGATGATGTTTGGTTCGGACACTAGATCTTCAATTTCAAGGTTCTTCCTAACTCTCCACTAAACTGGCGACAATTGGTGCAAGACCGCAAAAAATGGCGTCATCTCGTGTCGGAGGCCAAGATCCACTTCGGGTCGCTGCGCCGCAGTAGTAAGTAAGTAAGTATAGTCATACAGGATGTATTATAAACACCACGGCCGGCAACACTCTTGTGATACCCCTGGTGTTGCAGTAGTCCATGGGCAGCGGTGATCGCTTACCATCAGGTGACCCGTTAGCTCGTTTGCCGCCCTATGTTATAAAAAAAAAACCATTAAAACATTTTAACGACAATTATCGCAAAAAATCGAAATCTCATGGTGTCATTATTTTAATATGCGTTATTCAAAGATTTTGTATGTATCTGGTGTTATTTTTATGGTCTAGACAGTAGCTCTCTCTCTCTCTCAGCCAAAAGACGTCCACTGCTGGACAAAGGCCTCCCCCAAGGATTAAAGAGACAAGACAGTAGCAGAGCGTAAAAATTGAGGTCATGTATAAAAAAATATATACGAGTTATCATAACTTTATATCATAACTTATGCAAAAACAAAACAATAATGAGCATACAATAAAACATATAATATGATACTAATAAATTGAAAAGAAAATGTCTTGAAAATGGAAAATAGCGTTTTCATCGGTTTCAATTGTTGAATAATTCAAAAGTATGTAATGAGATAGGTTTAGTAAGTATTTTTGTTACAACATTAACAAATGTACATATTTAAATATTATTAAGTAATAAGATATTCCTCATGGTAATTTTCATATTACGCAGCTTTGTGTTATTCTTTGATGTTTTGTTGAAAACCTTACTTGAAGCGATGGTGGCACCCGCCTGCAGCCGTTTCGCTACCGTCACATGGGCGTCTCTCTCTCTCTCTCACTCTTCAGCCATTTTCAACCCTATGAGTGTAGGCCTCCTTCATCGTATGCCACTTCTCTCGGTCTTGGGCAATCTCAATCCATTTCGCACCTGCTGTTCTTTTAACATCATACGCCCAGCGCATTTGCGGTCTTCCCTGTGGACGTGTTTCGCCCCACGGTCTCCACTCCACCAGAGCTTTGCACCATGAACCTTCTTTCCTGGCGACATGGCCAGCCCATTGCTACTTAAGCTTCGCAATATGTTTGATGATATCCGTGACTTTACTGTGACTTCTGAGCCAGTCATTTATCTTGCGATCTTTAAGCGTAACACCTTTTTCTCTCAATTGCCCTTTGAGCGACTCTGAGTTTGTGTAGGATCTCCTTCGTAAAAACCCATGTTTCGGCACCATAAGTGAGAACCGGCAGAATGCATTGGTCATGTATGCGAGCTTTTTGTTCGGGTGTCAAGTTCATCTTGAATACATGGTCGATTCTGGAATAGGCTGCCCAAGCTAATCTTATTCGCCTATTGATTTCATTGGTCTGGTTTTCTTTCCCCATCACCATTTCTTGACCAAGATATACGTATTTTTGCACCCTTTCGATTTCAATGTCTTCCAGTTTGCTGTTGGTTGTGGTGTTAGGGCAGTTGATCATGACCTTTGTCTTACTAAGATTCATCTCTAGTCCGCACAGTCGAAAGGCACGGATTAATTCCTGTATCATGATTGTAAGGTGAGAAATTTATTTACTGTTCATTACTTTTCTGATAAACATTGTTTTAAAAAAGCCAGTGATGATAATATCAATTTAATGTTGCTACGCCTAAGGTGCCATATCTTCATAGGAATCATTTAAAAAACCCTGTTTTAATCAATTAACCAATTTTTTTAGTCATCAATATTTTTTTTAGTCATATATAATTTTTTAAATTAATTATATCGAAAGAATTGTTTAATTACCTATATATTTTGGCTTTGAAATACATTTGGGTATGTTCACTACATTTTTATAGCCACCGGAGACGGACTTCATCGGAATTCGAGATGTACAATTCTCGTACAAGTAGGATTTGTAGGGATTACCTTCCCTTATAATTCCTCATTCAATCAGTCGAAGATAAAGATACATATTATATTTATTTCGATTGGACATAATAAAGATAAACTTATGTACCAAAGAATACGAGTAGGTTATTGTGTGAAATGGTGAGGGCAATGGCAAACCACTCAATTATCATTGCCAAAAAAGCCTATGAGTATTTCTTTCCATGTATCAAGATCCTCAGCCAAGAAGAATACGACTATTGAGATTCCATTATAAATTGGAATTAAAATGATGTGGTTCTTTGCGGTAATAAATAACCATAATTGCTTCCTTATTTGCGTAGGTAATTCATTGATCATTCTGGTATTTATATTTATTTCATTCTCGAATAGAAATAAAGGCAGTATTCAATTTATTGTGAACAACATCGTAAATAAATATAATAAACTCTTTATTATACCACGTAAATAAATAAAACAAAATACAAAGAGAATTCATCGTCATGATCAGCTTTCTACTACCTACAGCTGGGTATAAGCCTCCTTCTGTACAGGTACCTTCGCAATACAGTTCTTGCTAAAAAGAAAGAAAAATTAATGGAAAAAAATTACAATAAATTTCTTTATAATAATAATAATAATTCTTTATTTTCAGACAATCAGACACACACACAGTGTGTACATGTGTTAGTCAAATTCTTAGCCTATGTCAGTAAAAGTATTTTGTCATGATTATTTTTAATAAGTCGAAAGTCGAAACTCACTTGCGAGACACATGAGTTTTGACCCAGTGCCTCACTATCGGACAGTCAACTCTATCCGACAACACATTTAGAATGTTGTTGTTGTCTTTATAAATCCTAATCCTAACTATCCTAACTAATATTATAAATGCGAAAGTGAGTTTGTTTATTTGTTTGTTTAATACCTCTTC
The DNA here is from genome assembly GCA_018467065.1 of Ephestia elutella. Lineage (NCBI taxonomy): Eukaryota > Metazoa > Arthropoda > Insecta > Lepidoptera > Pyralidae > Ephestia > Ephestia elutella. Next base: position 4,065,399 of record CM031576.1, on the reverse strand, counting down.
ACGCTTCATCTACTAAACCAATCTTCCTGAAATTTTGCATACACATAGTTAGAAGTACGGATAAGGATAGGGTAAAAGCACTGTTCCCGTGGGAAATTAACGCGGGCAAAGCCGCGGGCAAAAGCTAGTGTTTCATAATTTGACACAAGCTTTTATCGCCATTAGGGAGAGCTTGGGGCATTAAATACGTAAATTTATTGTCCGTACAGTTAACCGTTAAGAAGTTTCCTCGTTGGAACCCTATCCTAGGTGCACCATCAGGTCTGAAGCCACGTGTCAAATTTCAAATTTGTCTGTAAAAATTTTACCTAGCTCCTCTTCTAGGTCAAAATTTTGCAATATTTGATTACAGACAGACTTACCATTTACCACATGGAGCACTTTTCATAGCTTTCATTAAAAAAAAAAGAAAAAAAATATATGTTCGTTCGATAAGTGAAAAAGCTAAGAGTTATTCCAATTTCCATTCAAATCGATTCCCTGAAAAAATACCTATTTGTTAGAGATGAATGAGTGTTCGTCTCAGCGGTTTTTGGTGAGTCATACATGTGTATATGTACTAATAATTCTAGCTGTTTTTTGTCCACTCACAAAGTACCTCTATAATCGTCTATTCTCAATGTTGTATGTAGGTACGTTGTTGTATGTAGTCGTAAAAGTTATGACAAATGCCTTTAGGCGATTTGAATAAAATCTGACACCAATGTTTAGTAATAACAAACCCGATAAGAAGAGTAATCAATGTTTAATTCTACACAGAATATACAATACTAGTAGTTACCCGCGGCTCCTGCGGCAAAAAGCATCGTAAGTCATTTTATATCAATTTGAACACGATTTTTACATTATCTTTAACTCCTCCTTTTAACCCTTTAGGGGTAAAAGATCTATAATAGTAAGTTAGTACTTAATCCTGGATCTTAACTATCTTTACACCAAATTTCATAAAATTTGGCTTAGTGGTTTACCCGTGAAAGCGTAACAGATATCAAGACTATTACGACGTGAGATACGTTGTAATACCTATTGCACATTCTTTACTACATTACTATAATAGTACATTATTATAATATTCAAATACATAACGACAAAATAAAAAATCTAGATTTAGTATTTTGTAATAACGAGCTTGTAACATTTTGCATAATCTTCAAAAATTTTAAAACTAACATGTGCGAAAATTAACCTTACTGGTATGATATTAAAGTAAAATGTTCTTCAACCGAATGTTTCACTTTCGACGTAAACAGTTAAATACTGAGATTACTTAATGTTTAACTAAATCTTGCTTGCAATGACACAATTGGAAGCTTAAAACGTGACTCACTGAAGAACGAACATTTGACTTATTAATTATATTTAATCGCTTTTGCCCGCGGATTCTCACGCGTAAATTTCCCACGGGAACAGTGCTTTTTCCCGGGATGAAAGGTAGGTACTCTATGTCCATCTCAGTATTTCTGTCTATGTGTATGCAAAATTTCAAGAAGATTGGTTCAGTAGATAAAGCGTGATGAGGTACCAAACAAACAAACTCACTTTCGCATTTATAATTTTAGTTGGGATTAAATTTTATGAAAAAACGAATCAGTAGTTATCACGGAAATATGAATAAGAGTGGAAGTGTTACTTGATAAAATTAGTAAGTGAACCGTGGTCGCCAAACTCACACATTTAAGTTATAAATCATACACTACACTACAGATGAACAATGAGCTTTATTGGTCATTTTTATTTTATCAAAGTGTATTAAGTCAATGCGACTATATCGGACAAACAAGTACCTTAAGTCTTCGACATATGGCTTAATTTGTACTGTACAAGAACGTACATAAGACGTTTTAAAGTCCAACGTCGACTGAAGAAAAAATTCCGCCACTCGACAATAGATGGCGTTTCAAAACTTTTGAGCAACTATGACCCATAAATCAAAGAGAATAGGGTTTAAATTAGCGTCAAATGAAAGTATTCCTAGTGCTACTCGATTAGTGCAGTAGCGGATTGATTATTGCAACACAATATCGATATCGATAGATCAAATTTTCATACAAACTCAGAATAATAAAATAGATTTTCTTTCTTCTATATTGTTTCGCGGATTTATAGTGTTATTATTTTAATCAAAAATTAACGTAATATTTTGTTATAAAAAAAAAGTGTGTCGAAATCAAGAAATTATTTTCCTCGAAATGCTCGGAACATATAGTACTAAATTAGTTGTCATCCAAACAACTCTGCCAGTTGCATCTATCCATTTTTCTTTAAAATCAGGATCTTTGGGAAACCTTAAAATTAATATTTCATACAATGTAAACAAAATATATCGATAAAATCCAAAACATTACCTTACTAGGTACATCACTAATCGAGTAGCATAGACGTTTCGGGAAGAACAGAGGAGCACGCGTTAATGACAAAATCGACCTTATATAAATGACATTAAGGTAACTTTTAACAAATAATATTTTAAAGTTTTTATTATTATTATTGAACTTTTATTTTAAAGAAAACAAACGAAATATTACTCACCTGTGGTACGAAACACCTCCATTTTTAAGATTAATTTTGCTACTATTATTTTTGCACTCTAAAATAGAACAAAATGGCATTTTGACGAGGGAATTTCGACGAGAATTCAATGTCACGAACAAACTACTCAGCGCGAAGTCAGAACACAACTAGAATGACGAGCCGTGTTTGTTAGCAATGCATTGCTTACTTGTGGCGACCGCGCCACGCCTACTTAACACTTCCACTCTTATTCATATTTCCGTGGTAGTTATATAAATTGTGAAACTAACTTAAATATAATTAAAAACAATAATAATAAATAGGTAATGTAAAGGCGTACAATTAAAAGACCAAAAAGGGAATGTTTGCGTTTTGATAGGTATAGTACTTATATGGTTTTTTACGTATATTTTATAATTTCATAATAACTTGTTTTGGAACTAATAGTCTTTCGCCTAGAGGTAGAAAAAAAAAGTTGATGAGATGATGATGAACTAAAAAAGTTAAATTCAGTATTTTAAAAAAAACCAACAAAACGTTAAACAGGCGTAGAATTAATTTGTCGCAACTTTCCATTTTCAAGGCTTTCCCAAATAATGAATGGCGAAGTGTTGTTGTCGGTAACCGTAGGGTTTATTATAACAATACAGTTCCAGTACTTCTCCTTTGTATCAACCGAGTAAACATGTTTTGATTACAAGCTATTATTACAGAAGCGGTGATGAGTGGAGAGGGAGACGCCTGGTAATTTGAAGGTCCCAGGTTAGAACTTTGTTATACCTCATTAATTTGTATAAAAATCTAATTACTGAGCTGGAACATAATATATAGGTACGAAGCATTTCGACTGTAAGAGAACCCGTCATGGGATAAGTCCGCCGTTGCCATTTTCTGGATTCATGTAATTTGTAATTTATGTTATTTGTGCAATAAAGTTATTACAAACAAACAAATAAAACTCTTTAATGACCGTGCTTTCTTCATCCTTACTAAAAGTTTTAAAATACGAATTTCCTCAATAGATGGCGTGAAATCAAAGTATAAAATATTGATGCATATTAATGTCGCCATCTATTGTCATTCTATGGTTACTTAAGACGGTTGTTCTAGTTAGGACCCCATGACACCATTTTTTTTTACACGGGACGGCAAACGAGCAAGCGGGTCACCTGATGGTAAGAGATCACCGCTGCCCATGAAATACTGCAACACCAGGGGTACCTATCAAAAGAGTGTTGCCTGTATATACCAAACTACTACTATATAAACGCTTCTATAATTATATTGTTTGATTAGCCAGTATTTGACATTTCAAAATCTGTTAATGTCAATAACGGCACAAACTACCTCCATCGATAATTTCGACAATAGATAGACATATTGAATCATTATGCTCGGTGCTGAGAAGTCGTTGACCTAATCGATTAGTCATTGAGGCTTCAGTTATCCAACCTCAAATATCTACTAAAGATTGAAGTAGATCTTTGAGTTTATTCAATACACTAGCTTTGGTCCGCGACATCGTCCGCGCACAATTTACTTTTATTGATACCTCAGGTTCTAACTGTGGGTTCTAAGCAAGGCGTATCAAAATGATTTTAAGTTAGACTATCAGCAATACAATTGTGGAGGATGCATCAAATTGAAGCATTGGGTGCAATAAGAGTATTCAGTAGATAGTATGTCTATGGACCAAACGCACTTGTTACACCCAATGCTAATTTCATTCAGTAATTTTAGCATGTATATACAAACAGATTCCTTTCTCATCTTCATTTACAAAATTTCAAATTTCTACGTTCAGCCGCTTCGTCTCACTCAGCGTTGATTACAGAATATGTACTATTTCCGATATTTTTCTACCCGTGTACCAAATTTCATAGAAATATGTCCAGTAGATTTTGCATGATTGATTGAGCAACAAACATCCAAAGTCCTGAACATCCAAACTTTTAAATTTGTCATTTATTACTAGAGGATTCAAAATATCAGTTAATTTAAGAATACAAGTTTAATTTAAAAATACAAGATTAGCGAAGAATCCATGTCAGGTCTGCATGGATCTCTATGCCGCAGTTATACAGTCTATTTTACAGTTAACTTTGTTAGAGGTTAGGGCAAATATAAGTATTATTATTCAGTTTAAAATGTGCAAACTATATTATTATATTTAATTCACTTGGAAGCAAAGACACAGAATTAATATAAGTCATCGTAGTACATAATATCTCGATGATATAAGTACTGCAAAGTACACGCCCATCAACACACTCCCGTGATGCAATAGTAAGTTGAATGAAATCACTAAGTGACAGCAATAGGGAACAGGGGTTTCGTTAAAGTGTTACATCATCCATAGTTGTTTACATTATATAATAATAAATCCAACAACTTTGGGTAGACTTGACTGTTGTTGACTGTAATTTATAAAATGCACGATGCGTTCCCATGCTTATTATCGAGAACAATACCATTACAATACCCGGTATTTAACTTCTAACTTACTGAGGATATACCTGACAATTATATAATTAAGATCAGAACAATTTTATCATCAGTATGAAGTCTCTAGTTTTAACCCTCGATGTAAGAGACATGTTATAAGTATGTATGATACAGCTATTTTTTTTTATTTTTTTTAAACGTTACCTGTAAAGAGTGTTCTTCTTTGGCTTTGATATAATTTAATAACTTCCCATTAATGTATTAATATTAATTTCATTATTCATCAGCTGACGTTGACGTAAATTGTTTTTATTACCTACCTCGAGTTATTAGAAAAGATGCTTTATATGGAAAACGTTTTGTTGTATTCCATTTTATTAGTCAGAGTACCTACCATCGTACATTCAATACCTATTACTTTCTAGAATATACGATTCCTTTTCGTTCGATCCCATTTTGTAGTCTGATTTTATTTAATTTTTCATTAGATCTCATATTCGAGCCGGTGCACTAATCCTTCCTTACCAAAGTATCCTGGTGGGTAAGAATGGATTTTTTTTCCATCTAAACAGGTGTCTTCTTTTCCATGTAAAATTGATATAATCAGAAAGAAAAAGTTTACGTACATTTTATAAAGCTTCTTTCAGCCTCTTCTTTACATGAAAAGTAATGTAAGTGATCATACTCCTGAACTCACTGAACTTATTTCTAGAAAATATGGTTTTATAATCCTAACTATTATGACTACAATTCTGCGAATTTGACCCAGATTTCCCAAAGGATTAAATTTGACGAATTCTCTAAAATTACAGCGTCGGAAAAGGGTCACAAATTGTGGATTTAGATCGTTGCCATTATTGAAAGTTAGGCATTTTAATATATTCCGGGGACATGTGTAAGTACCCACTTATATATTCATACCCATGAATGTTACATTGTTATTGTTAGGGGTCGGGCTCTTTAGTCGATTAATTTCGGTCCACATTGATCCTACAGGGTTCCATACAAAAAAATGGAACCCTTATAGTATCACTCGTGCGTCTGTCTATTCGTTCATCTAACACAGCCAATTTGCTCCCAGTCTTTTGGACCAAATCAGGTGAAATTTGGTAGGATATGTCGTGTATAAAAAATAAAAAAAAATAAAAAGTGTGTATGTTGGGCGGTGTGCGCAGGGGTCTCCAACTATTTGAAGCGAAGACGGGCAATATCCCTGCGCAGTGCGATTATACACGAACACTTACTTTAGAGAGAGCCGGATGTAATGCTCAGGATAGAGCCTCGTACTTTTGAAGTACAAGGACCTCTTGTCTATTAAGCCTTAAGTTCTGGGAGTCACGGGCAGGGTGATATCATTAATACAATATGGTTGGGATAGAATATAGCATTTTATCCCATAAACGCAATAGCCGCTGAAGGCGGGCACAGTTACATCAATACCAAAATCTGTTAAGAATATAGCATTTTATTCAATAGGCACAATAGCCGCTGAAGGCGGGCAGTTATACTAATACCAAAATCTGTTAAGTCTTTGCCGCAATAGAAAATTAAAGTTAACATAAACCAAATATAGGGTACCTGGCCAGGTCCGTACACAAACGTCTGTGCGCACTTAGAACGTTGTCCCGTTCACCATTATGATCCGTTGGGTTCGAGCACTGGTGCTGGTCGCGTCCTCAAAGCGGCACGGCGCTCCTGCAACGCTCCGTTGTATGCGAGATAGTAGACGCTGGCTGGACCTTCCGAGGTTTGCGCTGAGCCACTACGGGGACATCGGATCGGAGGCGGTGATGCGGCCTTTGGAAATAAGGTTAGGATCCGTGTGTTGCACCTTGGGGTCGCCGACGACGGGGCCTGCGCCGTGGCATGCGGTCCACGGTCCGGGAGAACCGCACCCTCTGGCGATGGGAGGACACTCCAGGAAGCGTCAATTCATTTGGCCGGGCGGGCACGTGGATCTCAACAGCTCATGTTCCCGACAACTTCGTGGCGGCGAATATCCCCTGTGTCCTTGCGCGTATCGCGGATTTTAAAGCTAAAGGTTAAACTATAGTCCCATGACGGGGAGCCGAGGGCGGCGAAAGTGAAAAAAACCCCAAAAAATTAATAATTGCTCAAGCCATGTTACGTGTCGTGGCGGCCACCCAGGAAGAGAAAGATCCCTCTCCACTCGATTTGACATTCCATCTTGTCGCGCTCCGTTTCGCTTAATTCGAACGCACGTCAAACCAACTTTTAATATTCTTTAAAAGAACTAATGTTTAAATAAGGTATTTATTCGTTGAATATTATAATAATCTAAGTCGACGATATTAAAGGAGAATAATTAAAATTCTACAACAATCCTACCATGATTTCTTATTTTTTTATGATAAGAAAGGTTTGTTAGGACCCAAGACGGAACGTGTGTCACTAGCTGTCAATGTCAGACGTCCAACTCTGTAGATCTCAGTTGACAGTCTAATCTAATCATGGAATGTTTTGTTATGAATGTTTAGTTTTCAATATAATTCCGTAAGTACACAAAATCGCGTCGAGTTATTGCTACCAATGGTTTCGGCGTGACTCAAAGAACGTTTTGATGTGCGGGTCTCCCTGTTTTCTTAATAAGTATTGTAAAAACAACATATGAAATTTGTGTACCGGTGTGTCACTTTCCCATTCAATTTGTCTGGAGACTAATGGATTTGAATGCCTGCTATTGTGGTGAGTCGAGAGCCTATCATGCAGGTAATACGCCACAGGAATAGTATCCCAATATATCAACTATTTCACCTAAAATATGACATGCAAAGTTGACCAGTTAGAAGTTCAAAATAATTCTGTAGTTATCACTACAATACCCCCCTTTTCGGCAAAGAGGTTAAGTCGTACTTAGCCGAAACAGCCGGGGTAACCGGGGAAAACATTCACCTATCCTACGGCAATATATTTCTAAATATAAAACTATCAGCTATATATGAAACTAACTCATGCTATTTCATATATTAAACTAAAATGTATGTTCTAGAGTTCTAAAACTAACTCAATTTATGTTGAGTGTCAGGAATACAGCGTCTGGCCAGACCGCTGCAATTCCCCTGCATTAAAAAATCGTACTTGGATTTCTAATGGGATAATCGCAAGTAGCATACTAATAATAAAGAATTATCTAAAGTACTATAGTTCTTACTTATGTATAATAAGAAAAACTATTTGAGATTTAATTAAAATATATGTAATCTAGCATTCCTACATAATTTACTAGTTAGTAATTAAATTGTAAACCTAATAAAGTCTTTAAACTAATGGAGAGCTCTCACATAAATTGACATTTAAAATGTATAGCCGTTGGGCTGACATTGTATAAGGGAAAAAACTTATTTTCTTTTTTTTCTCAAAAATTAAGGAGTATTAATCCATATCCTTATGTTTACTCTGGCGCCTAGAGTGTGTAGTTACAAAAGAAATTGGTTTTCATGAAAACGCTTGACAAAAAAATTTCACATGTGAGTCATGTCATATGTGAAAAATGAGGCCTCTGATTGGTTATACCAATCCAAAATAACCAAGTTTAAAATAAGAAAGTTGCTAGCTAGGGGACACACCTTGTGAGACTTTTATTATGTCCTTGACATGATATTTTCCAACTTTACCGGTTTCTATCTCCTGAAGGTCGTAAACAACATCCGAATGCTTCCTGACAACATTACATCACAAAGCGCGGTGCTAGTTTAGCGGAGAAGAAATGAGCTGAACGACTGGTCATTTGAAGGTATTAACGAATTTGGAATGCCGCCTCTTTTCGGCAACATGCCATCCGTCATTATCTCCCGACCTTTAGCTAACAAAAATGGTGTGTCCGGTGGCAACATTAATAATGCTATTCAAAGATAGCTACCACTAAGTAAGTCAGAAAAACATTTCAGTACTTTATGTTCTTCGAAGTTCTGAAGTGTTTCGACTACGCCTAAAATCATCAATTCTAAGGAAAAAATCTGTGACGTCTGAGTCACCAGAAAATTTTAAATTCCACGACCTCAAATGGTCCTCCTTTAATATGTGAATAACGCGTTCATCATCTTCCCTAGTCTCCGTAACATAGGTAGTCCTACCCATTGAGTTGGCTTGACGTACTAAACCGGGAGCTCCTAGTTGAGACAATGTGGGTTGTAACGCTTTAAGTGTGGAAGGGCCGGGTGGGTGGGTGTCAATTGCACCTCCCCGCGGTCGTGTATTAACAAATGAGGAAGTAGTAGTGGTAGGTGGTTTGTTTGCCTCCCCACTTACTTCGTGATATTGCTCTTCCCTTTCGCCGTCCGACATGTTGACAAGAATGTGAGGTTATATGTGTCAGGGTATGTAATAGGTTATAATAATTGATTAATTTCTAAATATATACAGGTTACTCCCTGTCAATAAAAATAAATTAGCTCTCAAATTGAGATTAAATAGGAATTATGGCTGAGCACTATGCTTTTTATTCATAGCGAAGCCCAAATAAAATATTAATTATTATATTATTAATTATAATATTATTTAGTAATATTATAATAATTACTATGAATTGTATTAAATGTATGCTTACAACCCTGTCGCACATAAACCTAACATACACTAAGTGTAATAACTTTAAAGTCAATGATATCACCAAAATTTCAAAACAACAAATGAGCGAGTTTAAAAAATTTAAAAACTATTTTTTAGAAAAAACTGCCACTCTCACTCTCAAAGGCTCAAAAATATATTAGTTCGGGCGCCATTGTCGTGTATAAAAAATAAAAAAAAATAAAAAGTGTATTGTTGTTGGGCGGTGTGCGCAGGGGTCTCCAACTATTTGAAGCGAAGACGGGCAATATCCCTGCGCAGTGCGATTATACACGAACACTTACTTTAGAGAGAGCCGGATGTAATGCTCAGGATAGAGCCTCGTACTTTTGAAGTACAAGGACCTCTTGTCTATTAAGCCTTAAGTTCTGGGAGTCACGGGCAGGGTGATATCATTAATACAATATGGTTGGGATAGAATATAGCATTTTATTCCATAAACGCAATAGCCGCTGAAGGCGGGCACAGTTACATCAATACCAAAATCTGTTAAGAATATAGCATTTTATTCAATAGGCACAATAGCCGCTGAAGGCGGGCAGTTATACTAATACCAAAATCTGTTAAGTCTTTGCCGCAATAGAAAATTAAAGTTAACATAAACCAAATATAGGGTACCTGGCCAGGTCCGTACACAAACGTCTGTGCGCACTTAGAACGTTGTCCCGTTCACCATTATGATCCGTTGGGTTCGAGCACTGGTGCTGGTCGCGTCCTCAAAGCGGCACGGCGCTCCTGCAACGCTCCGTTGTATGCGAGATAGTAGACGCTGGCTGGACCTTCCGAGGTTTGCGCTGAGCCACTACGGGGACATCGGATCGGAGGCGGCGATGCGGCCTTTGGAAATAAGGTTAGGATCCGTGTGTTGCACCTTGGGGTCGCCGACGAAGGGGCCTGCGCCGTGGCATGCGGTCCACGGTCCGGGAGAACCGCACCCTCTGGCGATGGGAGGACACTCCAGGAAGCGTCAATTCATTTGGCCGGGCGGGCACGTGGATCTCAACAGCTCATGTTCCCGACAACTTCGTGGCGGCGAATATCCCGTGTGTCCTTGCGCGTATCGCGGATTTTAAAGCTAAAGGTTAAACTATAGTCCCATGACGGGGAGCCGAGGGCGGCGAAAGTGAAAAAAACCCCAAAAAATTAATAATTGCTCAAGCCATGTTACGTGTCGTGGCGGCCACCCAGGAAGAGAAAGATCCCTCTCCACTCGATTTGACATTCCATCTTGTCGCGCTCCGTTTCGCTTAATTCGAACGCACGTCAAACCAACTTTTAATATTCTTTAAAAGAACTAATGTTTAAATAAGGTATTTATTCGTTGAATATTATAATAATCTAAGTCGACGATATTAAAGGAGAATAATTAAAATTCTACAACAATCCTACCATGATTTCTTATTTTTTTATGATAAGAAAGGTTTGTTAGGACCCAAGACGGAACGTGTGTCACTAGCTGTCAATGTCAGACGTCCAACTCTGTAGATCTCAGTTGACAGTCTAATCTAATCATGGAATGTTTTGTTATGAATGTTTAGTTTTCAATATAATTCCGTAAGTACACAAAATCGCGTCGAGTTATTGCTACCAATGGTTTCGGCGTGACTCAAAGAACGTTTTGATGTGCGGGTCTCCCTGTTTTCTTAATAAGTATTGTAAAAACAACATATGAAATTTGTGTACCGGTGTGTCACTTTCCCATTCAATTTGTCTGGAGACTAATGGATTTGAATGCCTGCTATTGTGGTGAGTCGAGAGCCTATCATGCAGGTAATACGCCACAGGAATAGTATCCCAATATATCAACTATTTCACCTAAAATATGACATGCAAAGTTGACCAGTTAGAAGTTCAAAATAATTCTGTAGTTATCACTACAGATAGTGTAATCATATGCCCCAAATACAGATGTGTAAAGTAATTTTTTTTTTTTTTAAGTAAGGCTCAATTTCTGGGGACAAATTAGGAAATTTAAAAGAAATCTCGCACTTAGCCGCTTTATTTCTTTTGTCGTTTGTGTGGATGCAGTCTAACCTAACCTGACGTGAGGTCGAATATATGAACAGTGTATACCACGACTCAGTGCATATCGGAGTGCATTCGAATGGCTCAATGCAACAAGCGTTGCAGTTGCGAAACGTCAAGGTTGCAACCTCCACGGCTGGCATTTAACACGGCCTCGGGTACTACAGTCAGTTTCTAGGACAAACGGAAAAAGGTTCAACGACCCGGGATGCTGTTTCGTTCGTTCTTATATATTTTACTATTTTAAAAAGTTTTTCCTAATTTTATTATTCAGAACTAGTTTTTGCTAGTGATTTCGTTTACTCGAAAACTATGTCAGATTTATAGGTACCTTCCGAAAAACCCTCATTAAATTTTATTTAATATCCGCGTATAACAAGTTTTTATTACTTACCACACCACTACGTACTTATACTATATATTATATTTAAAAAAACCGGCCAAGTGCGAGTCAAACTTGCGCACCGAGGGTTCCGTAAACGCAAAGCAGCTATAATGTGAATTATAGCTTAAACTAAAAGACTAACTAGTTTTAAAAACAAACTTAACTTTGCAGTTCGATCCCTAGGTTCATACTGCGACGAGTGCAAAAATAAGTTTGTAACAATTTTTTTTTACTTCCAGTAACATATTTCCAGTTTTCAGATTTATTTCTGTATGAGTATATTGAGTACTGTTAGACCTTGCTTTTTGCCAAATTTCATAATTTTAGATCAAGGAGAAGTAGGTATATGTAGGTAGGTTTTGATTGAAAATAAACATACTGACAGATGGACAAAAATTTGTAAGAAATATAGTTTTGGCTTTAACTAGCCCTATAAAGACTCCTAACTTTTTTTTTTAATATCTTCTAGTGATAAATTGATTCGGTATCAATAACTGTGATAAAATGTTATTGAATGACAAGAATTTCAAGAAATAATAAACGAACACTCGTATACACTTCGTTGTGCAATTATTTCCACCTGGCAAATCTCCATCATTTTTGTAAATTATTCTGGTAACAAAAGATACGGGCGGCTGCGCCTCAAAAATTGTAATTGTATAAAAAAATTGCCAGTATGAAATTTTTCTTATAAATTGCTCTTGCTTGGATACAAAGAATGTAGGGTAATATTTTTTTTGTTTTTAATGTAATACGAATATTGCCAAGCATCAGTCAGTGAATTATATGTTTGACTATAATATAGTTTACGTAACAATATATATGCTTGGGTGTTATTGACTCTTTCAAAACTACTGAACTAATTTTGATGATAATTTCATATGGTAGGTACCTTTTAGTTGTTAGAATGGAAAAAACGGAATTTTCACAATTTCTATGGTTGCGGCCAAAAAAAAAACCGGCCAAGTGCGAGTCTAGCTCGCGCACGAAGGGTTCTGTACACGCAAAGCATCTCACATTATTGATCTAACTGAAAGACCAACTGATTTCAAAACAAACTTAACGTTATAGTTTGATCCCTAGGATTTATACTGCATCGAGCGCAAAAATAAGTTTGTAACACTTTTTTTGGACTTCCAACAATATATTTACAACTTACAGATTTATTCCTGTACAAGTACTGTTAGACCTTGCTTTTTGCCAAATTTCATAATTTTAGGTCAACGGTACCCTATAGGTTTTGATTGTTGTCTGAAATCGCGAAATATACGAAAATTCGCAATTGGAATTTGAAATTGGAGCCTATCCCGCTGGCCGCTCCGACCCTCTCGCTGGAGAGGTGCTTCGAGAGCAGCGGCCGCCGCGCCAGGGCTGTGGAGCGAGGGAAGCACACGGTCCTGGCATATATGCGGTAGGGGTTGACACCGTGTGGTTTTAGTGGGTTCAAGTCCCACATACCCGTCCGGTTTCCCGTGGCTGGATGGACGAGACGAAGGTCTTTCCACACGTTAAAAAACAGGGAGATAAAACTGACCCCCTACGTACTACTTATATTAATTCTGTGCCATTGCTCAGTTTTATAATGTACCTAAGATTAATTGTTGACAGAAACAACTATGCATACCATGCAATATACCTATACGCAAAATGGCAGCAAAATTTATAAGAGACCCGTTTCTTACGCGGCCATACAACAAAATGCAAGGCCTGGGTACACGTTACGATGTTATCATATATCCGGGTGTGGGTTCGTGCTTAGCATATAATAATTATAATGATGTACCTATATCACGATGACATACTTGTGCAGTAAAATAACTGTAAATACCGCAACTATCACGATTTGATGCGTAAAAAAGTCTCCAGCGAATGACATTCTCAACCATAGTTCTCAACGCTCGCTCGTTTACCTTGCCGAGCGAGTGGCATGCGCAACGCGCAAGGCTGCCCAGGCGCATCTTATACGTTTTTCACAATCAATTGAGTGTGTTTGTTTATGCTGACTTTACATACAAAGCCACAACACGTTTTTAGTTGATTTTATGATTATTTCAACTCCAAAAATAAGTAAATTTTGAATTGAAAAGTGACATTTTATCGAGGACTTGTAATTCTAACTAACTATAAAACAGTTATTAGTCTATGACTGTACATAGGGATAGGTATTCGGGATAAAAAAAACTGTGTAAAATAGATTTATTCTTCGTACGGCCCGAAACTTCGGCCCACATTCCAAAAAATCTTAGTTTATCCCAAACCAGAATTAACTGTCATTTGAATTTGACACAACGACATTACAGCGTTGTACTATCTGACAGACGTCTGTCCTTACTCGAAGGTGCTTACATCCAGTGGAATATTTGGACGATGGACGCGATAATAATCCCAAGAATTGCACATCGTCCTGTCCAAATTCATTGCCAATTTGCAACTAAGTATTATCACTGAATGAAGAGTTTGTTCGTTTGTATGCGCTAATCTCTGAAACTTCTGGTCTGCTTTGAATCTTCTTCCTACTTATATTATTAATAGGAAAGGTTTGATGTGAATTTGTGAGTTTGTGAGGATGTTTGTTTTTCAATCACGCAATATCTACTGGACGGATTTCGATGAAATTTGGTAAACGGGTAGAAAAATACCGGGAATAGAACATAGAGTACTTTATTATCACGAAATCCCTACGGTAGAGAAGCCCCGGGGCGCGGCAAGTATGTATATAATGTCCGGTATAGCCATATTCATAAGGAAGACTGGAGGCCATCCAGAATCCCGTAAATCCCAGGGGTCCAAACCGAAAGCATGTTTATATAACTTCTTCGCAAAAAATATGTAAATTGCGAACATAAAACCGAAGGCTTTTCTTCCGGCAACCAAGACGTGATGCAGAAAGAAAACATAACATTTTGGGGTGAGTGCAAATAAGCGAGGGGCATAAAAACACTTAAAAAGACAAGAGACTACTTGTCAATTAAATAATAACAAATCGAATAATACGGAAGTACAAAAATAAATGGACTTTAAAATATACTCAAAACATTTACATGGAACTTTTCAATGTAAACTAAACTTGAACAACGCGGTCGTGATTTTTAAATTTACTTAAATTATATACCTATTGATATGTACTTCCCAATAACAGTTTTATTGAAACAATTTAGCATGGCATTGTCGGAAATATTTCGTGACTCAATAATATTGTCATGTTAAAACCATAGTCCACAGAAAAATAACCTGCGAAAGAAGATAATTTACATTAGTGCCTATTGAAGATAATCGAAAGGTCTCAAATTCAAATCCTACTCGGATCATACCTCATGAGGAAACCTGTTATATTTACTTGTACCAGTTGCTCCCGGTGAAGGAAAACATCGTAAGGATCTGCAATTTAGTTGATGATTTATCATCCGAGTTAAATAAATGGAGAAGACAATGGCAAACCACTCTATTAACATTGCGAAAACGCCCTTTAGTGTATATCTACATAATGACCACCCTTAGCAATGAGGGTGTAAGACAAGGAAAAGATAGGCTACGTTAAGAATGGAAGCAGGCATCTCCATTTTCTTTAATAATTTGGTACCAAAAAAAATATATTTGATTTATTTATTTAACCTTTATTGCAAAAATACAACTGTAATGTAATGAGAATGACACAATCAACAGTCAACTGGCGAGCCACCGCGCAGAATAGGAGTCTATGGCGCTCTCTCGTATCGGAGGCCAAGATCCACTTTGGGGTCACTGAGCCAGCGGAGTAAGTAATGTTCTCAATCATATTAAAAAGCTATACATGCATCAATTTAAAGTACTGTGTGTTGATAGTTTTATAGAACAATTGGTTTTTCTTTAGTATTACCTTTGAGGCACGATTTCGACTTATTAGTAACAATACTGATACTTTTGGAACATCAGACATAGAAATGGTACCGGACTCGACTATTTCCTATTTATTTCATATGATTATATAAGTATTTTTGTTTGTTTGTAATAACGAGTTTTTATTTTTCTTATCTAAAACTGACAACAGTTTTTTTTTTAAATAAAAAGACTTTCAAAGAACATTTTCTTTATAAGTAATAAATTTCAAACGGAAAATATTATTATCTCTTCTAATAGGAAAACTTTTTATGTATGAAATCATCCATATGCAACACCAATAACATGTGTCGACATACCTTGGACATCACAGGAATAAAATACGGTAGTATTATCTCATAATGCGAACACCAACGCAGAAAATATGAGGTAGTGAAGTCGAAGAATTACCACATATTATCATAAAGCTTGGAAGTCCAGTTGATGTTATTATTTTAACTGATGTTTAAATACACAAAAATTAATAAGCTCACAGCTGAAAACACTCCAACGCATTTTACGCATGACCATTTTTAACACAACAAAATAATTACGCAAAATCATTCGAAATTTAAAACTTAGTTTTATTTTTCTTTTTAAATGAAGTACCTATTAAAAAACAAAATTCAGTTTTTAATTTCGAAAGATTTCCGTACCTATTTTTTTATCGTAATAATAATACCTACATTGTTAAAATAGCCTCAACGTAACCATATTTTTTGCCCCACGAAAAGAAGTTAAACTAACCCGTATAGTTAAAGCAGCAATTAAGATTAACGATGTCGACAGTCGGTGCGAAATCCGCTTCCAGTTTTTGTTTCGCCAAAATGCGGACAAAAAATATCACAAAGTTCTAATGATGAAAAAACTGCTGAAGAATCTGCAACAAAAAAATGTAATACATATAATGGGGTCGACAGACGGAAACAATTATAGAAAAGAAACGATACAAGCATACATACAACATACATTCACGCCTTTTTCCCGTGGAGGGTAGACAGAGACTAGCAATTTCCACTTGCTACGATCCTTTACAGACCTCTCTCGCTTCCTCTACACTCATCACTATCTTTATACATGCTCACCGGTTATGGGTGCTCCTCTCCGTTGCGTGCGAGCATTCGTTGGAAATAAGCGATTTTCTGACAGCTAAATTAAGAAAAAAAAATCAGTATAAAAAAAAGTCGCAACAGATAGCGTTTTATGAAAGCCTAGTCGTAATAATGGCTGAACCTACATTGTGCGCTTTTTCTTGTCAACCAGAGGCAGTAAAAAAATCACCTAACAGTTTGACAGTGGCACAAATCACAATATTGATACTTTTTAGTTGTTTTTTTTAATGCCAATCCCGTGAATTTTTGCTTTTTGTATGGAACTTTTTCTCTCGCCATTTACTTATGCGCCATCTATGAAGTCACCTGGAACCTTTTTTTTTAATTTGCTCTCGTAAAATCCCTCATTGTTTATATGGCAAGACGTCCAAAAACACAAAGTTAGTCTTTTATTAAAGAGTTTATGTATCTTCTAGTTCCAGCGTCAATATAACATTATTTATTATGTACTATCACTGAGTATGGTGATAATTAACTCATCTAGGTCTTCTTACCACTGCATATTTTAAGAAAGACACCGCGAGAGGAAACCTTTACACTAGCTGATTATTTATACGACTTCTGCCGCTAGATGGCGATAATCGCCTTAAGACATTTGACATTTGAAATGACTAAAGGCGACTTAAAAAATCTACAACCTGTAGTTATAACATCCTAATCCTAATGTTTGATTGTTTGTCTCAATCTCTCTCTTCTCTCTCTCTTCTCCGTACTTCTAACTATGTGTACGCGAAGAGTACCTCTTCACACTTTATCTATTGAACCAATCTTCCTGAAATTTCGCATAGGTACACATAGTTAGAAGTACGGAGAAGGACATAGGCTACCTTTCATCTCGAGAAAAAGCACCGTTCCCCTGGGAAATTCACGCGGGTGAATTTCCCAGGGGAACGGTGCTTTTTCTCGTAATTTTTTTTTTACCGACATATTCCTACAACCATGATTCTTATACTTAACATTATTTTGATGTTTTTAGACATCCTTATATAAAAAAAAAGAATTTTGATGATCCGATATGAAATGGGAGGGGTAAATAAACTATACTGAATTGCTCGTTAACAAAAAAGTTTACAATAGAGATTACTGTTCACAATTAATTAATAAGACTTCATTTACCTGTAAATAAAAGTTGGCCGGTTTATATTAGGCTTTCTAGTCATAAAATGTATTTTTAACGTTATAAATGTCAATATGGTTTTTTTTTTTTTATACATGAGTCGTTTTTTAAAATTAAGATTGAATAATTCACATTACGTACGAATATACAATTTTCTCGACTGTAGAATTAAAAAAATAATTAAAAGATAATAAAAAAAAAACTGTTGTCTGTCATTACAATCGTATACGAATCACTACATAGTATAAAACAAAGTCGCTTTCTCTGTCCCTATGTCCCTTTGTATGCTTAAATCTTTAATGATTTTGTTGCGGTTTTTTTAATAGATAGAGTGATTCAAGAGGAAGGTTTTAGTGTATAATTTGTTTAGGTTTTGTGTATATTTGTTGAAATATGACGATAATTGTTAAGGAAGTCGGAAAAATTTAGCCGCCCGGCAGCTTTCATCGAAAACGCCGTCCAATCCCTAAGAGATGTATCAAAACCATGTATGGAATAATCGTGTATCTATAATAGGTCTACAAAAAAGTCCGCTATAGCATATATCTAGCTTTTATATTTCAGCCACAATAACCACTTTTATGTTTTAAAAATAATTAAAATCCTTAGGTGTTTTTTAACTGGTGATAATAACCACAGTTTATTAATCCTTATCAAATTAAACAAGTATATCATCACAAGTACTTAATATATTTAATATTTGCTTTTTACTGCATGTAATTTACATGTAGTTTACGAAATACTATGAGTTATCCAATGCGCCGCGTAACCACCTTGCACTCGCAAAGACGCTAGGCGCAGTAGGTATATAAATAAGTACTGCGGGCGCATTTTCGTATCTATTTATTTTAGGAGGTAATAATGTAAATATCATATTCATTCACATATTATCTCACATGATAGCTCTAACTAAAAGACCAACTAATTTCAAAAACAAACTTAACTTTGTAGTTCGATCCCAAGGATTCATACTGCATCGAGCGCAAAAATAAGTTTGTAACACTTTTTTTAGATTTACAACACCATATTTATGTTACGGCACAGAATTAATATAAGTACTTTACGGGCAACTTGATTAACAGGGCCGTATTAATAAGGACCGGGCTTATGAATAGTTCCCAAGAGCATCGGGCTATTTGATAAATTTTAATATTTAAATTACTTAGACCGGTCCGTATTATAATGCCCGGCAGCCCGTGGTCCATTTAATAAATCAGCAGCAGTTTGAAGCTCCGCTCGCTTCGCTATGAGTGGTCACAAGGCTATATATCTCCTGATCGCGTTGACGTATAATTTTGGTTATTTTTTTTGCTGAAAGAGAGCGTGGATCCAAGTATTCGGTATTAATTTCAACTTGATACCTTTAAGCGTTCCTGAGAAAAAAAGTGTGACAGACAGACGGACAGTCGGACAACAAAGTGATCTTATATGGGTTCCATTTTTGCCTTTTGAAGCACGGAACCCTAAAAACCGGCCAATTGCGAGTCAAGCTCGCGCACCGAGGGTTCCGTACACACATAGCATCTCACATTATAGCTCTAACGGCCGGTTTACGACTTTGCGCGTCGGTCTAAGCGGGGCGCGGCGCGGGGCGGAAGTCTAAGCGGCAGGCAGGGTGAAAAGCAAAGCACGCCACGTAGCGGTTAGCGGAGCGGTTTAGGTGGACGTATTCAGAGAGTCGGAAATCATGTTGCTATTCAAATTATCCCTTTTTGTTTTGAAAGTAGCAATTTTTTAACACGATATTCTCGAAATCAGCAAGGAAGTGCACGAACTAAATAAAAATAAATTATCCCTTTTTGTTTTGAAAGTAGCAATTTCAAGGAAGTGCACGAACTAAATAAAAATAGATACCTTCGCGGCGATCGCGTTGACGTAAAATTTTGATAATTTTTTTGCTGAAAGAGACCGTGGATACAAGTATTCAGTATTAATTTCAACCTTTAAGCGTTTCTGAGAATAAAAAAGACGTACAGACGGACAACAAAATGATCTTATAAGGGTTCCGTTTTTTACTTTTGATGTACGGAACCCTAAAAACCTGCCAAGTGCGATTCAAACTCGCGCACCGAGGGTTCCGTACACGCAAATCAAGTTTCAAAAACAAACTTAACTTTGCAGTTCGTTCCCTAGGATTCATACTGCATCAAGCGCAAAAATAAGTTTGTAACACTTTTTTTTTAACTTCCAACAACATATTTACAACTTTCAGATTTATTCCTGTACGAGTAATTAGTAATTTTAGGTCATCGGGAAGTACCCCATAGGTTTTGATCGCTGTCTGAAATCGCAAAATATGCAAAAAATCGCAACATTTAAGGTACCAATCACTCCTGATCGCGTTGACGTATAATTTTGATTATTTTTTTGCTGAAAGAGACCATGGATCCGAGTAGGTATTCGATATCAATTTGATACCTTTAAGCAAAGATTTAAATCGGCCTTTAAGCGTTCCTGAGAAAAAAAGTTTGACAGACAGACGGACAACAAAGTGATCTTATAAGGGTTCCGTTTTTGCCTTTTGAGGTACGGAACCCTAAAAACAAATATATTTTCCACCCGAGCGAAGCCGGGGCGGGCCGCTAGTAATATATAAAAGTCACCATTGCTGGATTTTTTGTTTTTGTACAGGATGTTTTTAAAGTATAAAAATTACAACTCATTAAAAAATCCATTTCGGATTGTTATTTATTGGTGATTTTTTAAATCAAGCTTTTATTATTCGTAAGGAAATATGTAACAAAAAATCACCGTGGTAGGATTTTTTGTTTGAGAGTTATAACAATATGAGTCTTATAATAGCGTTTAAAAAAACGGCGGTGGTGATTTTTTTTTTGCACTTAAATTTGCAGTTGTAATATCATAATCTATGTAGTTTATAAAAATCACCATCGTAGGATTTAATGTGACCACCTCCATACAACTGAAAATTCACAGCCCCGACTATCAAAGAATCTTGGCCCCCTGAGATAGGCTTCGGTGAGATAACATGGTCAGGTTTTCCTGCACCTGACTGTACCACCAACGTACCTAATTACACCCAACTAGCCTGTGCCCCCGACATCGTCCGCGCGTAATTTACTCAGCGGCGTATCAAGATGAAACCTACGCCAGATTTAAGTTAGACCTTGAACAATACAACAGTGAAAACTGCATCAAATTTGGTCTAGCAGTTTTTACGTAATGCGCGTACAAACATACAGACAGACGGAAATAAAAAAATAAATAAATAAATCGTTTATTTTTCTCTCTAGATTAGGCTAATTAACAATATTTGAGTTGTTAGCGAAAGTACAAGGCGAAGGACCCAATCTAAGGCCGGTATTAATAAACCAAGCTCAAGACAGACAAGCTGTCAAGTGCGAACTCAGCCGATATGAACCGCGACTCAAATGCGCTTTCAAGATCGAGCTAAGACTTGAGTGTTATTTATTAATACGGGCCCAGGTGGAGAGAACTGGTGCCTGAGATAGGTAGGTAAGACCTCCTGTAATACAGACAGACAGACAGACAGACAAAAATTAAAAAAAAAAATGTTTTGCCTTCAATTGGCCCTATATCTCTCTCAGCCGAAAGACGTCCACTGCTGGACAAAGGCCTCCCTCAAGGATTTCCATAACGACCGGTCCTGCGCTGCTCGCATCCATGCGCATCCCGCGACCTTACCAGGTCGTCGGTCCACCGAGTGGGAGGCCTGCCAACACTACGTTTTCCGGTTCGTGGTCGCCACTCGAGAACTTTTCTGCCCCAACGGCTATCTGTTCTACGAGCTATGTGCCCCGCCCACTGCCACTTAAGCCCTTGGCCCTATACTTAGTAGTTAGTATTGGTTGTTTGGAGGAAATAAATTATCTTTTATCTATACTCCTCGTAGTTTTTTTTTCTTTAATATCTCCTATGTACAGACACCGTTACAGTTTTAATATATGTACCCATATTAATTACCTTTTCATACAATAAATTAATCGAGCTACTGCTCGATTCAAAGCACGTACTTAGACCAATTAGAAATAATATAACTTACTTTTCAAATGTTATCGTTAATACAGTTAAAACACGTAAACTCATTTAAAATAACCCTCTATCTATTTGTTCACATTCGTGATCCGCGTACAATCTGTTATCACGAAAACGTGCAGAAGCGAAGTTATTTTTAACACCTAGCACCTAAAAGTTATAGTACCTTACTTAGTTGTAGTACCTTCATAATTACAACCGCAAAATATCCACTGCTGGATAAAGGTCTCGCCCAAGATTTTGGGGGGATTTGCCATACTCACCACGCTTGGCAGGCGGGTTGGCGAGCGCAGTTTTTTTTGGCTTTGTGAGCTTCCGACGCTGCTGCCCATCGGAAGCATTTCCCTTAGTCGCCTCTTACGACATCCATGGAATGAGATGGAGTGGTCCTATTCTAACCCGGGAACCACACGGGTTAGTACCTTACTTGCACATAATTTAAAAAAAAATCATACATACATACATACATACATAAAATCACGTCTTTATCCCTTACGGGGTAGACAGAGCCAGGAGTCGTGAGACTCGAAGGCCACGCTTAGCTGAATAGTGGGCTTTCTGATGGAATGGAGATTCAGGTACCTATAGTGACAGGTTGCTAGCCCATCGCCTATGAGTGGAGGAATCCCTAGTTTAAAGCCCTCTCCCTCGATTGACTTTTACAATCTGCGCGGAAAGAGAAGCAGCTGGCACATTCTATGTTTTTTCTTTGCTCCCAGACCAGCATGGAAAAAAAATCAATAAATAAAGTATTGCCATGGATTAGTAAAGAATTGCCTTAACTTAATTATACATAGTAATGGATCTCTACATGACCCTTTTACACTTGTTGTACTGTTTCAAAGGGACAGTCCCTTTGAAAAAAGGGAAATTCGCTTCTCAGCTTTACCCTGAAGCCAACCCTACTAAGTCCCTACACGACGCTGCCAACCTATCAAATCCAGACACCTTTGTAGTCTAATTTACACAGCAAATTGGGATAAATTGCGGTTAAAGTGGATTATGCCGGTCCTTAAAATGATCTACGCGATTTGTTGCAAGCTAGGAAGAAAAGGTCAACGGTTTTACATACATATTATCATGTCTTTTCCCGTGGCAGAGACTAGCGATTTCCACTTGCTACGATCCTTACAGATCTCTCTCGCTTCCTCTACACTCATCACTCTCTTCATACATGCTTGCAACAATTACGGCTAGAAAAATTTTCTATAAAAATATATGAAACTTGACTGACTTGCACCAAAATTTAAGTTATTGTAAAAAATAGTGTCAACGTTGACTTTTAGGTTGGGTTGCACGGAAATTGTAGTTTTTGTTTAGGTTAGTGTAAAAGTTTACGTAACAGTAACGTTTACTTTTGTCATACTATTTGACAACTGGTGCAAGTCATATTTGCCTAACCGGTACGATTAAAGTGACTGTTACTGTCAAAGTAAGACGGTACAATCCAACCTTAGGGTTATCTTCATTATCATCAACAGTCTTCATATATTTCACAGTCTTATTTGTCATATATTTCACATTTGTATTGTCACTGCCATTGTTACTATGTTATATGCTATTTTTCAAAGAGTAAATGGTTGAAAATAAATCAGTTATCTATCTATCTTCCGTGACCGTGACCCATTGCTGGATATAGGCCTCCTTCTGTCTACGCCAACCTTCTCGAGCCTGGGCCATTCTACTCCAGTTGTTGCCAGCTATATTCTTATATCGAAGGATATTAGAAGCTTTGTCTCGTCTACGTAAGGACATCAGTAGCGACTTTGCCGCTGATAGTGCTGACACGCGCGCAAAGTTACAGGATCTGACCACTAGTGTACAATATATGTCGGACAGATACGATCAACTCCAGGAAGCTTTAAACCAGAAAACCAAGGACTACGAGGATTTAAAGGTAGAGAATAAGGCATTGAGGTCGGACTTGGGTATTCTGCAGACTCAAGTTGGGGATCTAAGTTCTAAACTTAATCAGTTTGAACAACAATCACGTGACACTAACTTAGAAATTCAGTGCGTGCCTGAACACTCTGCGGAAAATCTGAAAACTGTTATAAATCAGCTCGCGGGCACCATTGGTCATCCTATTCGCGAACACGAGATCCTTAACTACCACCGAGTTGCTAAGATCAACAAAGAATCTAAACGTCCTAGGTCAATTATAGTGAAGCTTTCGAGCCCGTTGATTCGAGATTCTCTCATTGCAGCGGTAAAAACTTACAACAGGACTCATCAAAACGACAAATTAAACTCTGCTCATCTGGGTATTGCCGACAAGGATAAAACGCCCATTTACGTCTGCGAACATCTTACTCCAGCTAACAAACAACTTCATGCGGCTGCCCGTAGAGTGGCCAAAGAGAAGAAATTTGATTTTGTCTGGGTGCGGAACGGCAGGATTTTCATGAGAAAGGACGTCAACTCCAAAAGTTTTATTGTTAATAATTTGGACATTATTAATTCCATTTAGGTTTGTGTATTTATGGTATCTTTATCAAATAACAATAGCAAATTTATTAATAACTTTAATATTATTTATCAAAATGTCAGAGGTCTAAGGACTAAAACCCATGAAATTCTGGCCAATGCACTGAAGCAAAATGCTGATGTCATTCTTCTGACTGAAACATGGCTTAAAGATAATGTGTACGATCATGAAGTTATTGATGAGAGATATGTTGTGTTTCGTAGAGATCGTGATACCACCAATAGCACTAAATTAGATGGGGGCGGTGTACTCATTGCTGTCTTAAAAAAACATGAACCTATTCGCAGACGACAATGGGAATCAATCGATGAAGATTTGTGGGTCTCTATTAAATTGAGTCACGGGAACACAGTTGGGCATCTTTGCATTGGTACTATTTATCTTCCATCCCCCGTAATATTCAACCAGCTAAAGCGTATTTCAGATAATCTTACCGATGTACTGCAGCATAAACTTCCACAAGATTCACTTTTGCTCCTAGCCGGCGATTTTAATTTTCCTAAATTATCCTGGCACAAGGACCCTAATACCGGCGCATATCTGCCTTCAGGCAATCAGTCTTCAGAAGAGAACCTGTTCGTTGACACCCTCTCATTTAACAATCTTCATCAGTTGAGTTCAGTGACTAATAAAACCAAGGACCGCTCACTAGATTTAATTTTCTCTAACGAACTCAATGTTTTTGATGTAACTGAGCACCAATTTCCACTTGTCGAAATAGACGGCCATCATCCTACCCTACATATTAAAATGAAGTGTCGCTTAAACAAACGCATCGTTTACAACAGAACCCCTTTTTTAAACTTTTGTAAAGCGAACTATACACATATTAAAGAGGACTTGTCAGAAATTGTCTGGTCCACTCACTTTAACAGTCTGCATAACGTTGATGATATGGTTGATAAGTTTTATGACCTCCTTCTGCCTATAATATCTAAACATACGCCTACCACTATTACGAAAGATAAGAAATATCCTTGTTGGTTTAGTCGTTCTCTGATTAAGACATTAAAAGAAAAAGCTAAATTTCACAAAAGATTTAAAAAGTACGGTAATCCCAGAGATCATCTCACATACAAAATGTTACGCAGTCGCTGCGATCAAATGATTGATACTTGCTTCTCTGACTTCAAGTCTCAGGCTAAAACCAATATTAAAAATAATCCCAGATACTTCTGGACGTTCATCAAGTCATTGAGATCAAATTGCACAGACATACCTGATGAAATGTTTCTGGAGAACCAGAATGTTCAGGTGGACAGCAGATCTGTGACCTCTTTTCTGAATATTTTCACTCGACTTATGTTAACTCGCCATCGTTATCCAGCATTGACAGTTCTGATACTTGCCATGCTTCTCTTAGTGCTTGTTACCTGTCGAAATCTGATATTCTGGAGTCTCTTAAAACAGCTAACGTAAATAAAGGTCCAGGCCCAGACGGCATTCCACCTGTATTTTTTAAGATTTGCGCTTTGGAAGTGGTCGAACCTCTATATCTGATCTTTAATCATTCTCTCACAACCGGAGTTTTCCCCTCAAAGTGGAAGATCGCTAACGTCACACCCGTTCACAAAAAGGGAGACTTAGCTAACGTAGCAAATTTTAGGCCAATTTCAATTTTATCTTATATAGGCATGTTGTTTGAATCGTTGGTACAGAGACATCTTTTCTTTCATCTTAAACCACTTTTCAATAATCAGCAACATGGCTTTCTTCCTGGCCGGTCGACAACGTCAAACCTCGTGGGATATGTGGATGATATAACTGAGGCTTTGGAAAATAATGAGGAGGTCCATGCTGTATACACCGACTTTTCTAAAGCGTTTGACGTGGTCAACCATGGTAAACTTATACAGAAGCTTGCACATGCTGGAATATGTGGTTCTCTGCTGAGATGGTGCGAATCATATTTGAGAAATCGCTCACAGTTGGTTGTTGTTCGTGGCTTTAGGTCCCAACCTAAGGATGTCCCATCTGGCGTTCCACAGGGCTCGCATCTTGGCCCTCTTTTCTTTTTAGTTTTTATTAACGACTTAAGCTCTAGCATAAGTTCAAAACATAAACTTTTTGCCGACGATTTAAAAGTCTATCGTGAAATTCGGTCTGACCAAGATATTGCCTTGTTACAAAATGATCTTAACAAAATCAGTCAATGGTGCCAAGAAAACTATATGATCTTAAATGCTGCTAAATGTTTTTTCATAAATTTCTCACGTAAAAATATACCCACGTAATCTAGTGTATACAATCAATGGAACTCTACTCCAAGAACTTGATAACGTTCGTGATCTTGGTATCATAATGGATAAAAAGTTAGACTTCAGGGGACCACATTAACAACATAGTCAAGAAGGCTTCGAAATTAGCTGGCTTCGTTATTCGTCAAACAAAAGTTTTTAAGGAACCTGAAATCCCAATAGTATTATTTAACTGTTACGTACGAAGTATCCTTGAATATTGCGGCCCTGTATGGAATCCATCTTACGCGGTGCATGTCTCCAGAATTGAAAGCATCCAGAAGAAATTTCTGTATCATCTAACATACTTTAATAATAGCTGTCACGATTTGCCATCCTACCATTCTAGGCTAGAACATTTTTGTATTAACTCTCTTGAACAGCGTCGTTTGGCTTTGGATGTAATATTTCTACATAAAATTATTATAGGTTCAATTGATTGTCCTGATATATTACATAAACTTAGTTTCTATATTCCTAGATCTGGTAGTCGACTACACAATCGCGTTACTTTCAGACAAGCTCTTTGTCGTACAAATTACCGCCAACATTCACCTATAATACGCATGTGCTCTAACTGCAACAAAATTTGCCATGACATTGACATCTTCAGTGCATCGACCAAAACCATAAAACGATCTTTGTTATCTTAGTAAAAAATACTTTTTATTCTAAATTTCTTTTTGGTTATTACAAATTTAATGAACGTGATTTTATTAACTTATTAATATTAATTGTATTCTGCGAGCTACATATTATGTGCATGCCGTGTTCGCTCGTAGTAGGTTGTTATAATTGTTTGAAATTGTATCTTTGTTTATTGTGTACCTTGTACCAACCAGTTTGCGAACCAATAAATAAAAAAAAAAAAAAAAAAAAAAAAAAAAATATCGTCGACCCATCTAGCTGCCAGATGCCCTTAACACCTTAGGGTTGCTACACACATTCTGACGGGCATCGTCAAACAACAGAGCCGATCTAAAGCAATTACTTACTACACTTGTTCCATCTGCATACCTTAATGGAATCGATACTGACCGGCTGTGCCTTTCAGCTTTGAAGTAAAAAAATAATTTAAAAAAAAACATGTGTTTTATAAGGCTGATCGAGGTATCCCGTGGCTGGGAACTACTTAAAGGATCAGCATTGCCATTCAACTTGGCAATGCTGCCAGCCTTCTGGGCACCTTACCGCAAGGAAACATCTTGTCGGGACTATGCGACATCTAATTTATTTATTTTAATTTAATTTTAATTACCTGCTTAAGTATTGATTGATTTATGATAATTTATTAATAAACTCAAATTATATATTTATTTATATGTTTTATTTTTTAAAATATTGTATTGACCATTTTCTGTATGCGATGGTAATACAAGCGTATTTGCAACGATTTTCGATAAATAACAAAACATTTCAAAATTATGCAGCACGCATAAATTTGTAAAAGCCATGTCATCAACTTAAGGATGATTGCACTTCCTTTTATATTTTCATCTTACTTAAAGCCAACCTTGTCTCATTTAAAAGGAAACTGACTCCTTCACTTATTGAATAATGTATTTTTGCATAATGCAAAGCCCACGCCTTTTAAAAGGTTGCCCCGTACCATACGTATCTGTTACGAAAATAATGGAGGTGACCAAATTGTCAGTGACAATCAGCTTTGAAGGTTTTAAATTAAACTGAATAAAAATTGCAAAATCTAATATAAGTAATGTAAATTTTTCCTTTTTCCCAGTTTTTTTTTCCTTTAGGCAACTAATATAAGCTGATAAGTTGCTTATTTTCTTTTTGTTTTGTCGCATTAGTCTCTGGACACTAATAATCTTATACAGTGCTCAAGTAACTACCAGTCGGATTTCAAAAATCTTGAGTGTACTCAAAAGTAATCTAGCTTATCAAAATTCACACAAGTGGGAAGCCATGAGACATAGCTAGTTCGTTCATAAATCAGATGTTTGTATGATACACATTTGTTTATCGAAAATCGCAACTTTGAAAATTACTCGTTAAATAGAAGGAAATTTTGATGCATACCAACATAATTATGCAAACCTCATCAGATTTTCCCTGACCTGACCTACCATGGTAAGTTCTTTCCAAGGTTGACTTGCTGACTCGTCACACTGTATCGACTCGGATTCCGCATACTGACCTCACTGTATCCGATTGTCATTTACAAAATATACTCATATCCTATGCTGCTAACCAAGGTGCTATTTTTAAAATGACTCATCAGCAGGGCTTGAAACCGGTTAATAAAAAACCTAAAAAATAAGTGTTTTGACCTGGTTACGCAGTAACGTTCGGGCCATTACGATCGGAGTGAAAACCCTTTTGAATCGGTCTCGCGAGCGGAAATTACCTGGTTAATCCCGCGCGGGCGAACAAGGACGGGTATATCGCTCAGCGTTTTATCTCACTTGCGCATTTGCAAGTCTCAACGTGTTGATTGGTTAGATTTATATCGAGCGAGAGTGAGAAATAATCATAGTTAGAGCGAGATAGAACACGATCGTCGAAAAGAGCGAAATGTTTTGGGTCTTTCCGGTATTTTGAACAGGAACTGAAATGATATCGCGCTTTGAACATAACCAGAAATAATATATGGTTTTGCTCAACCGTAACTGATTTAAAACGCTCTTTTTTTAAATGTATGGCGCATCGAGTGAGCTGGTTTAGAATTTTAACCAGGTTAGCAAGCCCTGCTCATCAGTGATTTTTGACGTCCAATCGCCTCACTGTCTGTGTTGAGTGACAACCATAGACATAGAACAAAAAAGTGTCATTCTTATCTGACTCCCGCTTCCTCAACTGACTGTGTCTCTAAGTAAAAAAAAAAAAAAATCTAGCTCTATGGTGACAACAAGTCCAATGAAAACCACTTATCTCTGCTATTTTCGATGAGTTTTCATTTTATAAATAGGAAACCGGGAACAATTTTTTTTTATCTACATTTACAAACATTTGAATCATTTGATAGTAAAAAAAATGTTTTATCTACGTAACCAGAACATTAGAAAAACACAGTGAACCAAACAAAAAATTTAAATCTTTCAGGATATAGCAATACACTTGCAAATTATACTACGACGTTGCTTCCTCGATATTTATATTCAATTCACTAAGCAGCTCGCTCTGCTATGTACTAGGCATGACACAATTTTAAGAGATCTAGGATAAAATAAAATAAAAAGAAAATTTGTCCAGACATCCGATTTTCACCCCACCGTAGGCTAGATACGTCACTGTCCGCCGCGTCTCTTCATTCGCTTTTTGTGTGCGGGCATGGCAACACACACACTACAACAATATTTTTATTTTCTTTATATTCCAAGTATCTGGAATATCTTAAAATTAATTTATAACTTCAGTGTCAGTGGAAAATAACGTACTTTAAGTTCATTACACTCGTAAACAACGAAAAATGTAAGTATTTTTTCATTACCTGAATATCTGGTTTGAATATTAACTATACTTTGAAAAAGTTATAATGCCTAACAAAATGTTAGTTAACTACATATTTATGTTGCATTGGCTACTATTACTCGTACGTAACCGTGATTTTACATCACACCTGTGTAAACCTGCGGGTACTTTGATAACATTTAATCATAAACTCAACAAACAACGGTCGTTAGACCAATTGATTTTTTTTTTCTCCGCTGACCCAACTATGCACCTACCTTCCTTTTATCTTGGAATTGTCTGTGCATACATAATACAATATCGCGAATAGTATCTCGCGTTCCGAGTTGCGATTTTACATGAATCGTAACCTAAATATGCGTCGCATGTTTATGTTTTACATTTGTAAAAACATTTTTTCGTGGCAAAATCACGAATCTACATATGTATGGAAAGTATGGATAATTTTCTTCTTATTTCTTGATTGTTCTTACCGTCGTTAAAAGTTAAACGCAAGGCCCAATTGGGTTATTTGTTGATGAAAGATTAATCATTATTGAACTACGATTTTACAAGTATGTTCAGAATTTAGATTCGCAATAAGTCTGGGTCTAATTCTATACTGAAGACCCTGGAATAATTGTGTAAACAAGATTTTAGCCAAGCATAAGCTGTCATCATTGCAACATTTAAAATTAAACTTTTATCCGTTACGTCAATTGCTTAATTGTTTATTGTGATAAAAACGTACGTACCTAATTTGTACGCATTCGACTTTTTTCGATTTTAACGTTACTTCGTTAGTCACTGGATGGGTCTGTCTCAGCTGTATTCACAGTCTTAAAAACCCATCAAACTCCATTGGGCCCACTTGGTGCCCTAATCCTCCTTACCCATCCATGGGAAGGACAGTGTCCCAATATTGGGGACATTAAAATAGCTATGATGATGGCGGTTGGTCTACGGGTAGTCAACGAGGAGTCTACAGGCGATCTACGGGTACTCTACGGGTGGACTACGGGTGATCTACGGGTGGACTACGAGTGATCTACGGGTGGACTACGAGTGATCTACGTGTGGACTGTGCTATGCACATATAGAACTACAATGCGATTGTAGTCGCGTGTGCACTACCCAATAGATCTACAATGCGATTGTAAACAGGGATATATATTTACCCTTAGAATTACAATGCGATTGTAATCAGGGTTTTACACTATAGTCAAGCACATACAGAATTACAATGCGATTGTAATCACGTGTGCTCATTACGACCTAATAGATCTACAATGCGATTGTAGACGGGGTTAGAATTACAATGCGATTGTAATCAGAGCGACTATAGTCAAGCACATATAGTCCAATAGAAGAACAACAACAACGCAGAAGATATGCAGCTGCCCAGTCTCCTTACGAAAAATGGGCCCAATCAAGAGGCCTAACTACAAAATCTTCGCGCTAAGTATTACCCAATATAACTACGATATAATCGTAGTCTAGTTTATATTCTACACCTATATAACAGCACATATAGAACTACAATGCGATTGTAGTCACGTGTGCACATTATTATGAAATTTTAATTAGTCTAATTTTTGCCATTTCGACTCGAGATGATGATGATGATTATTACCTTATGTAACTACAACGCGATTGTAGTCGCGTGTGCACTACCTAATAGATCTACAATGCGATTGTAGACAGGGATATATATTTACCCTTAGAATTACAATGCGATTGTAATCAGGGTTTTACACTATAGTCAAGCACATACAGAATTACAATGCGATTGTAATCACGTGTGTTCATTACGACCTAATAGATTTACAATGCGATTGTAGACGGGGTATAATACACATTATTACCCATTAGAACTACGACGCGATCGTAGCCTGGTTTATAAAGTATTTTTTACTTACTTACTTATTTTATACACACTTATATTAGCATATACAGAACTACAATGCGATTGTGGCCAAATCTACACATTATCAGCCAGATATATGCAATAGAACTCCGAAGCTATCGTAGACGAACTATTATCCGAAGTATAACTATGCAAATAGTAATATTATCAGACGATAACCATGTAACAAAAGTGTGTATCTTACTATACATTTCGAACACCCTTTAAGTACCTCATACTTATCAAAACTTTACTAGACTGATACAGTCAAGTATTATTTTTTCTGGCTGCGTAAGTTCTTAGACTATAATGATGTTATAACCATGCACTGTCAGTATTAACTCAGCTCTGTTCATTTCAGCTAAACACGGACTTCGAGTCTCACAACTC
Organism: Ephestia elutella; assembly: GCA_018467065.1. NCBI lineage: Eukaryota > Metazoa > Arthropoda > Insecta > Lepidoptera > Pyralidae > Ephestia > Ephestia elutella. The sequence goes on along the minus strand of CM031576.1, from coordinate 4,032,913 downwards.
TTGGTAGTGACAGATCATCTGTATGTATCTGTTGTTATAAATGTTTGAACATCAGGACTGATGAAAATCGCTGACCAATGCTGGTCATCATAACAGGTATGTACTCATACCAAATATCTAAACATTGGGGCGCATAGAGCCCAAGAGAAAGCTGGGAAACGGAGTTCGGTATACTGAGGAAAGGAAATCCACTCATCAATCGAGATGATTATTCGCCAAATGTACATAATTTAGATAATTTACCTATACACGTATATTACAATATACACGTCTGGTACATTTATTCAATACTTTTAATAAATCGACTGATCAATCGATCAATCAGTTATTTCCTTTATATTTCATATATAAAACAGGTACTTTATGTCACTATTGACAGTATTTTAAATAAACTGTTCAGGCGATCAATTTTTTCTCCTAAAAGTTTGTATCATGAAATATTTTCATTGTCAGTCCGGGTGAATCCGGAATCACCCAATATCGGGTCAATATCCGATACCGGTCATTTTATTTTTTTATAATTAGCAACTCGCTTCACTGACAGTTGCCCATGTATCTTTATACATAAAGAACACATACATAAAGTTTTATACATAAAGATTATGATACATAAAAATTCAGCTTCTTGACTGATTTTTTGCAGATTGCATCCAATTTCAATAAGTAATGATACCTAATACAAACTGTGTACTTACTTATTATTACATACTATATTTCAATACTAACATATGATCAAGCTTATCAATCCAATTAACCGGCTGTTACGTTCACTGTAGTTGTACAACAGCAACGCTCTAAAGCACCTTATAAATGGAATATAAGTGCCTTAAGCCAGTAAGAGTAGTGCTTTCTTTTTTGGGCAAATTAAAGTAAGATAACAAAGCACTTGTTCCTTAAGAACTAGACATTAGCCCTTAGCTCTAGCTTGAGCAAGCAAGTACTGAACAATATTAGATACTCAGTATGTTGTTTTTAGTTTCTATTTATGGGGATTTATTCAAATAGCCAATATGGCAATGGGTTTTTTTCTGATCGTAAATGTGTTGAATACTCTACGTAAACTCGAATCTTTGGTACTAATACCCCCATAATTCTATTAATAATTCAATTTCCTCCGCAAATTTAATTCAACAACTGGATACATAATTATAGATACCTGTCTTAGATGCGAATTTTCTGATCAGAAAAAAAAAAAAAAAAAAAAAAAAAAAAAAAAAAAAAAAAGATGTAAAGTAGTATAATATGGACCTTTATTTTTTCTACAGCTACTGTATTTATTACAAATTACTCCTAGCCAAGGTCATCTGCAACGACTTGCGTGAGTAAGTTACCATTTGGTATAAGGAAGTAATCTATTATCGAGAATCTAATCACAGTTAAAGACTCTCTTGTCATTACACGTCCTTTGCCTATACGTTACAGAACTTTTAGATTCTTCTTTTGGAAAACTAAGCATCATAACTATTTTCTTTATAATATGTATTTGTTACTGGAAACATAATAAGCTTGTACACAAAGTACACTTGAATTTCGTTTGTTGAATTCAGTCTTTCGTCAATAGTTCTAACTAAAGGCTCGTGCATACGAGTACGTACTCATAACAAAAGTTATAGTGAAATCATCGTACTGTGGTAGGTACCCAATACTACCTATAGTTTATACTCTATGACTGTGGCTGATTCACCTATATATTCGGCTAAGCTAAGTACAGTCTATAAAAACAGTGTAGTTTATATAAACAGTATATTTCAGCAGAAATGTACCGACCTCAAATTTGCATATTCATGTTTTTTCTCTTGCAAACTAATATATATTTGTCAGGTGAATATATTCCTCGAGTACTTATGGAAAGAATCCTAAATTAGTATAGTGTCCTTTCAACTCGACACATTAACCATCTAGTTGTATATGTTCATAATCAATACAATAAAGCTTTCTAACATAAGTAGTAAAAACTCTAGTCGCTATTCGTAAAATTAACTTTGAGCAAGCATCTCTGCCTGCGTTGAGTTTGCTATTGCAGACTAAAAAATGTTCATCCATCACATCTCTCTTAGTAAATATTTACGTTTTAAAGTTAACATATCTTATTCCCAAATAAGCCTGTTAAAATATCCTGTCTCACAGGAAATAACTATAGTGTACTCATAAAACTTTTAATCTGTTTCTTGTTAACTTCTTTTTCTCCCGAAATATCAAGGCTAGCAACCAAAGTCTGTATCCTACAGAACTTAAACATTGTATTTGAGAAGCTTTAATATTTTTTCACCATTTTGCATTACAAAATGAAAAAACCGTAATGGCTTGGCATCACATAGCTTATTCGAAGAATTTTTTCTCCAATTTCGTATTATTATTTTTTTGTTTATATCTAATATCTTTATGGAAGATAATCGTAGATACAACTACATTTGTATATATTCATGTAATTAACCATCCTTTATCAAAGTATCTAAGGATCCACTTTTAATAGCTCACATTAAAAAATAATAATAATTAGTATTATTATAATTAAATAAAAATAAAAATCTTGCAAATTTCGCAATGGTTCTAAACATCTGCTTAGTGAATTGAATATAAATATCGAGGAAGCAACGTCGTAGTATAATTGATGGTTAAACAAACTTACCTTAATGAAGTTTGACCATAATTATACAAGACGTTGCTTCCGAAGATATTTATAACCCGCCCGTCCCAATCAATAAGTATAATACATTTTACCATATCCCAAGCGCCACATTCCGAAATTTGATTCTAAAGGAATGAAGAGACGCGGCGGACAGTGACGTATCTAGCCTACGGTGGGGTGAAAATCGGATGTCTGGACAAATTTTCTTTTATTTTATTTTATCCTAGATCTCTTAAAATTGTGTCATGCCTAGTACATAGCAGAGCGAGCTGCTTAGTGAATTGAATATAAATATCTTCGGAAGCAACGTCTTGTATAATTATGGTCAAACTTCATTAAGGTAAGTTTGTTTAACCATCAATTATACTACGACGTTGCTTCCTCGATATTTATTCAATCAATTCACTATGCAGCTCGCTCTGCTATGTACTAGGCATGACACAATTTTTAGGACCTAGGGATAAAATAAAATAAGTCCAAAATTTACATCCGACTCTCGTCCCACCCTTACCTGTCACCGGCGGAGGCGCCATACTTCATTCGCTTTTTGTGTGCGGGCATGGCAACACACACACTACAACAATATTTTTATTTTCTTTATATTCCAAGTATCTGGAATATCTTTAAATTAATTTATAACCTCAGTGTCAGTGGAAAATGATGTACTTTAAATTCATTTCACTCGTAAACAACAAAAAATGTAAGTATTTTTTCATTACCTGAATATCTGGTTTGAATATTAACGATACTTTGAAAAAGTTATAATGCCTAACAAAATGTTAGATAACTACGTATTTATGTTGCATTGGCTACTATTACTCGTACGTAATCGTGATTTTACATCACACCTGTGTGCCCCTGCGGGTACTTTGATAACATTTAATCATAAACTCAACAAACAACGGTCGTTAGACCAATTGAATTTTATTTTTTCTCCGCTGACCCAACTATGCACCTACCTTCCTTTTATCTAGGAATTGTCTGTGCATGATGTTGCATAATACAATATCGCGAATAGTATCTCGCGTCCTGAGTTGCGATTTTACATGAATCGTAACCATAATATGCGTCACATGTTTAAGTCTTACATTTGTAAAAACATTTTTAGTGGCAAAACACGAATCTACATATGTATTGATAATTTTCTTCTTATTCCTTGATTGTTCTGACCGTCGTTAAAAGTTAAACGCAAGGCCCAATTGGGTTATTTGTTGATGAAAGATTAATCATATTGAACTACGATATAACAAGTATGTTCAGAATAAGTCTGGGTCCAATTCTATACTGAAGACCCTGGAATAATTGTGTAAACAAGATTTTAGCCAAGCATAAGCTGTCATCATTGCAACATTTAAAATTAAACTTTTATCCGTTACGTCAATTGCTTAATTGTTTATTGTGATAAAAACGTACGCACCTATTTTGTACGCATTCGATTTTTTCGATTTTAACGTTACTTCGTTAGTGACTGGATGGGTCTGTCTCAGCTGTATTCACAGTCTTAAAAACCCATCAAACCCCATTGGGCCCACTTGGTGCCCTAATCCTCCTTACCCATCCATGGGAAGGACAGTGCCCCAATATTGGGGACATTAAAATAGCTATGATGATGGCGGTTGGTCTACGGGTAGTCAACGAGGAGTCTACAGGCGATCTACGGGTACTCTACGGGTGGACTACGGGTGGACTACGAGTGATCTACGGGCGGACTACGAGTGATCTACGTGTGGACTGTGCTAAGCACATACAGAATTACAATGCGATTGTAGTCACGTGTGCTCCGACCCAATAGATCTACAATGCGATTGTAGACGGGGTTAGAATTACAATGCGATTGTAATCAGGGTTTTACACTATAGTCAAGCACATACAGAATTACAATGCGATTGTAGTCACGTGTGCTCCGACCCAATAGATCTACAATGCGATTGTAGACGGGGTTAGAATTACAATGCGATTGTAATCAGAGCGACTATAGTCAAGCACATAAAGTCCGATAGAAGAACAACAACAACGCAGAAGATATGCAGCTGCCCAGTTTCCTTACGCAAAATGGGCCCAATCAAGAGGCCTAACTACAAAATCTTCGCGCAAAGTAAAGTATTACCCAATATGACTACGATATAATCGTAGTCTAGTTTATATACTACACCTATATAACAGCACATATAGAACTACAATGCGATTGTAGTCGCGTGTGCACTGCCCAATAGAACTACAATGCGATTGTAGTCAGGGATACACATTTACCCTTAGAATTACAATGCGATTGTAATCAGGGTTTTACACTATAGTCAAGCACATACAGAATTACAATGCGATTGTAGTCGCGTGTGCACATGTAATTTTAATAAGTCTAATTTTTGCCATCTCGACTCGAGATGATGATGATGATTATTACCTTATGTAACTACAACGCGATTGTAGTCAGGTATACACATTATTACCCATTAGAACTACGACGCGATCGTAGTCTGGTTTATAAGTATTTTTACTTACTTACTTATTTTATACACACTTTTATTAGCATAAACAGAACTACAATGCGATTGTGGCCAAATATACACATTATCAGCCAGATATACGCAATAGAACTCCCAAGCTATCGTAGATAAACTATTATCCGAAGTATAACTATGCAAATAGTAATATTATCAGATGATAACCATGTAACAAAAGTGTGTATCTTACTATACATTTCGAACACCCTTTAAGTATCTCATACTTATTAAAACTTTACTAGACTGATACAGTCAAGTATTATTTTTTCTGGCTGCGTAAGTTCTTGGAACTATAATGATGTTATAACCATGCACTGTCAGTATTAACTCAGCTCTGTTCATTTCAGCTAAACACGGACTTCGAGTCTCAACTCTTGGTAGTGACAGATTATCTGTATGTATCTGTTGTTATAAATGTTTGAACATCAGGACTGATGAAAATCGTTGACCATTGCTGGTCATCATAACAGGTATGTACTCATACCAAATATCTAAACATTGGGGAGCAGATAGAGCCCAAGAGAAAGCTGGGAAACGGAGTTCGGTAAACTGAGGAAAGGAAATCCACTCATCAATCGAGATGATTATTCGCCAAATATACGTAATTTAGATAATTTACAATATACACGTCTGGTACATTTATTCAATACTTTTAATAAATCGACTGATCAATCGATCAATCAGTTATTGCCTTTATATTTCATATATTAAACAGGTATTCTATGTCACTATTGAGTATGGCGTCAAATTTGACAGTATTTTAAATAAACTGTTCCGGCGATCAATTTTCTCCTAAAAGTTTGTATAATGAAATATTTTCATTGTCAGTCCGGGTGACTCCGGAACCACCCAATATCGGGTCAATATCCGATACCGGTCTCTTTATCTTTTTATAATTAGCAACTCGCTTCACTGACAGTTGCCCATGTATCTTTATACATAAAGAACACATACCTACATAAAGTTTTATACATAAAGATTATAATACATAAAGATTCAGCTTCTTGACTGATTTTTTTGCAGATTGCATCCAATCCATCCAAAGTAATGATACCTAATACAAACTGAGATTATGTACTTACTTATTATTACATACTTTATTTCAATACTTACATATGATCAAGCTTATCAATCCAATTAACCGGCTTCTACGCTCACTATAGTTGTACAACAGCAACGCTCTAAAGCACCTTATAAATGTAATATAAGTGCCTTAAGCCAGTAAGAGCAGTGCTTTCTTTTTTGGGCAAATTAAAGTAAGATAACAAAGCACTTGTTTCTTAAGAACTAGACATTAGCCCTTAGCTCTAGCTTGAGCAAGCAAGTACTGAACAATATTAGATACTCAGTATGTTGTTTTTTAGTTTCTGTCTATGGGGATTTATTCAAATAGCCAATATGGCAATGGATTTTTTTCTGATCGTAAATGTGTTGAATACTCTACGTAAACTCGAATCTTTGGAACTAATATCCCCATCATTCTATTAATAATTCAATTTCCTCCGCAAATTTAATTCAACAACTGGATGCATAATTATAGATATCTATCTTAGTGATTTGGATGCAAATTTTTTGATCAATAAAAAAAAAAAAAAAAAAAAAAAAAAAGAAAAAAAAAAAAAAAAAAGAAGACGTAAAGTAGTATAATATGGACCTTTTCTTTCTACAGCTACTCTGTATTTATTACAAATAACTCCTAGCCAAGGTCATCTGCAACGACTTGCGCGAGTAAGTTACCATTTGGAACAAGGAAGTAATCTATTATCGAGAATCTAATCACAATTAAAGACTCTCTTGTCATTACACGGCCTTTGCCTATACGTTACAGAACTTTTAGATTCTTCTTTTGGAAAACTAAGCATCATAACTATTTTCTTTATAATATGTATTTGTTACTGGAAACATAATAAGCTTGTACAGAAAGTACACTTGAATTTCGTTTGTTGAATTCAGTATTTCGTTAATAGTTCTAACTAAAGGCTCGTGCATACGAGTACGTACTCATAACAAAAGTTATATTAAAATCATCGTACTGTGGGTAGGTACCTAATACTACCTATAGTTTATACTCTATGACTGTAGCCAATTCACCTATATATTCGGCTAAGTACAGTCTATAAAAACAGTGTAGTTTATATAAACAGTATATTTCAGCAGAAATGTACCGACCTCAAATTTGCATATTCATGTTTTTTCTCTTGCAAACTAATATACGTATATTTGTCAGGTGAAGATATTCCTCGAGTACTTATAGAAAGAATCCTGAATTAGTATAGTGTCCTTTCAACTCGACACATTAACCATCTAGAAGTGTATGTTCATAATCAATACAATAAAGATTTCTAACATTAGGTAGTCAAAATTCTAGTCGCTATTCGTAAAATTAACTCTGAGCAAGCACCTCTGCCTGCGTTGAGTTTGCTATTGCAGACTAAAAAATGTTCATTCATCACATCTCTCTTAGTAAATATTTACGTTTTAAAGTTAACATATCCTATTCCCAAATAAGCCTGTTAAAATATCCTGTCTCACAGGAAATAACTATGATAGTGTTAATTTGGTTATGTTAATTATTGTCCCATAAGGTATACTCATAGAACTTTTAATCTGTTTCTTGTTAACTTCTTTTTCTCCCAAAATATCAAGGCTAGCAACCAAAGTCTGTATCCTACAGAACTTAAACATTGTATTTGATAAGCTTTAATATTTTTCACCATTTTGCATTACAAAATGAAAAAACCGTAATGGCATTGCATCACATAGCCTACTCGAAGAATTTTTTTCTTAAATTTCGTATTTTTTTTGTTTATTACTAATATCTTTTGGAAGATAATCGTAGATGCAACTACATTTTTATTTATTCATGTAATTAACCATCCTATATCAAAGTATCTAAGGATCCACTTTTAATAGCTCACATTAAAGAATAATAATAATTAATATTATTATAATGATATAAAAATAAAAATCTTGCAAATTTCGCAATGGTTCTAAACATCTGCATAGTGAATTGATTGAATAAATATCGAGGAAGCAACGTCGTAGTATAATTGATGGTTAAACAAACTTACCTTAATGAAGTTTGACCATAATTATACAAGACGTTGCTTCCGAAGATATTTATAACCCGCCCGTCCCAATCAATATGTTAAATACATATTACGTGTGCAGAGCAACTACGGTCTGCTGCCAGAAAATGTGGCAGAGAGAATCCGGACAAACGAAGCGGCGGGAAGAATTCTGTACCGGAACTTCACCGGGAAAAAACCACCGGTAAAAATAAGTACCGGGAAAAAATCTCCACGCGGCACCACGTTTGCCCGACTAAAACCTAACTAACTTAACGCAGTCTGCTACCACCGTAGCTTATGAAGGGAGCTACAGGGCCCTATATGATAACCTAACCTATAAATTAATTACAATGGAAAACCACTTACCAAGCTAAATCTTCTTTCTCTTCGGATCCAAACTTGAGTGTCTTCGGGAAGGGGGAATTCCTAATCACCCTACCTAACCCATGAGATCTCAATTCCCCAGAACACATAAATAGATTTCTTCCCGAAATCGGCTCGGCAACAGATAGATGTGAGCGGGCAGCCACGCGTCACATCCCACAGGAGAAAGTCACAATGACGGGCACACAAACACAAAGTTCAATAGTTATTTAACAAACAGGAAATTCACCAATACAACTCAAGATAATTAGCAATCAAAGAACGCGGGACCTCTCGCGTATTAAAAATCAAACCGATATCGCATGGGACAATGGCGACCGTCCACGACCCATCTTACGCGAGCAATGTGAGAACCCCAAAACGCCTGGCGGCGATAACTGGAAACGCCTGCGTTTAGTTTTACCCAATATATTACAAACATCCCCCCGTCCCGGTCTGAGAAGCAGACCGCTAGCTTACTCTACGGGAAGGCGGGCGAGAGAGGTCACACCTCTCCTTAAAATCGAACCGTCGACCAACACCTCAGCCACACGCGGAGTGCCATCTCCGCCAAGAATCAAACGTAATATGCGAGCTCGTCGCCAAAGCAATGAGGGCAAATTTGCCTCTTTTAACAATACTAAATCACCCTCCCTGGGAGGCTCAGTCCTGTCTGTCCACTTCACTCTTTGCTGCAGCAAATGCAAATATTCAAGCGACCAGCGACGCCAAAAGTCCTGGCTCATTTGCTGCAACATTTGAAAACGCGACAACCGATATACGCGTTCATCCTTCCACGGGTATTCGGGCAGGGCATTCAACGGCCCTCCCACCAAAAAATGACCAGGGGTGAGAGCTTCCAAGTCATTTGGATCTGGAGATAGCGGACAGAGAGGACGAGAGTTGAGGACCGCCTCAACTTTACAAAACACTGTGGCCAGCTCTTCAAAAGTTAGAGCCGTTTCTCCGATAATGCGGCGGAGGTGGGTCTTTGCGGATTTCACAGCCGCTTCAAAAATCCCTCCCCAATGGGGGCAACTTGGGGGACTAAACTTCCAGGTTATTCCCCTTTGGGCAGCAATTTGACTTAAACTAGTACAATTTTTATCAATAAACACAGAAACATCCTTAAGATAATTTACAGTTCCTTTATAGTTTGTGCCATTGTCAGACCTAATAAGGGAAGGTAGACCTCGACGCGAAACAAAGCGATCCAACGCGGCGACGAAGGCCTCCGTAGTCAGAGCCGATACCACCTCCAAATGGACAGCCTTGGTGGCCAAACAAACAAATACACACAAATAGCCCTTCACAATACGGGCATTACGAAAGGGAGAAGCCTTGATCGAAAAGGGACCGGCAAAATCGGTTCCAACGCCGTCAAACGGTCTCGAAGGTCGGATTCGATCAGCGGGCAAATCACCCATCTGTGGTTGCATCGTGGATGCCTTCAACCTATAACATGCAATACATCGAAACAGGACACTACGGATTGCTCTTCGGGCAGACAAAATCCAAAACTCGCGTTGCAAAATAGCCAACAAAGCATTGCACCCAGCATGGGCGTTACGAATGTGTCGATCAGACACCAAAAGCTGCACCAAGGGTCCGCCCTTGGGCAACAACAGAGGATGGCGAGTCTCATATGGAAGATCCGCCTTCCGGAGCCTGCCTCCAACCCGAAGAAGCCCATCCGAGTCGATGTACGGGTTCAAACGAGCGACCGCGCCCTTCAACTTAGCGCGTCCGTCGCGCAAAATACGAAGCTCTGACTCAAACCGTCCGGTCTGCACGACACGGACCCAATGCAACAATGCGCTCCGGCGCTCTTCTGCACCTGCAATCGGCTCCAACCGCTTTGCCTGTGGGTTTCTACAATTATGTATGAAACGCTTAATCCAACTGGTAACACCCAGAAGCTTATCCAAGCTACTATACCGAGCAAGTAGCCAATCCGGCTCCGACGTCGTCTCAGCGACTACAGCATGTACACGGAGCCCAGTCAAACTCAAAGAAGTAACATCTGTCTGACAGACAGGCCAAGAAGTTTCTGATCCCATCAGCCACTCTGGACCCCACCAGAGCGGGTGTGACACCAATTCTGGTGCCGTACAACCTCGGGAAGCACAGTCCGCTGGGTTAAGCTCTCCCGGCACATGTCTCCATGTTATATCAATTCCGATATTCTGGATTTGGGAAACCCGATTTCCCACAAAAACCTCCAAGGTATGTGGGGCCGCGCGCAACCATGCAAGCGCGACCTGGCTATCCGACCAGGCGAAGATGTCCCGTATCTCGACCGTGGCCGCCAGCTCACATGCAACGTGATGCAACAATTTAGAGAGAAGGTGAGCTCCACTCAACTCAAGCTTGGGAATAGTCAGCCTAGTCCTGATGGGGGCGACCTTGCTCTTCCCTAACAAAAGCGAGACATTGACCCGGCCATCGGCGTCAACTGTCCGCATATAGACTGACGCGGCGTAGCCTCGCTCCGACGCGTCACAAAAGCCATGCAGGCTGGCTCGATATTTCCCGGGGGCAATATTCGACGAGGCAAGGCAATCCGATTGACTTCCTTAATCGATGAAAACAACTCGAGCCAATCATCCAATGGAGAGCCAAACAGCGGCTCGTCCCACGAGACGCCCAAAGTCCAAAGTCTCTGAAGAAGACACTTCGCAGAGAATATCACTGGACTGATCCAACCGCTTGGATCAAACATACGGGCTATTACGGACAACACCGTTCTCTTAGTCCAGACTTTTGGTATTTCCAAGTCCACTTGGAATGTGAAAATATCGGTTAGCGGCTGGTACTGCATGCCCAGCACCGCTATCCTGTTGGGATCATCCACATCCTCAAACAGGTGAGGGTTCTGTTGGTGATCCTCCGGGATCCCTTCTAGAACTCTAGGCTCATTGGACAACCACTTACGTAGCTCGTAGCCACCTGTCTTCAATATTTCGATCAATTCATCCCGCAGTAGGAGGGCCTCCTCAATACTTTGGGCTCCGGTGCACACGTCATCAACATACAAGTCACGTGACAGCACGGAAGCCCCACGGGGAAAGCGGATCCGTTCCCGCTCTGCCAATTCAAGCAATGATCTGATGGCGATATAGGGACTAGATTTCAAACCATACGTGTTTGTGTTGAGTTCATACACCGTCACAGGATCCTCAGGGCGCTCACGCCAGAGTATCAACTGGAATCGCCTGTCCTCAGGATGTATGACTGTCTGGCGGAACATCATCCGGATGTCCGCACCAAAAACCACTTGATGTCTTCTAAAGTTCAAGATGATGTCAATTATGTCCCTATGCAATTTGGGACCCGAATGCAAACACAGATTCAACGAAACCCCGTTCGAAGTGGGTGCGGACCCATCGAAGACAGTCCGCAACTTGCCCGTTGAGGCCTTCACCACCGCGTGGTGGGGCAAAAAATAATGCTCAGTTGAGCTCCAATCAACTCGAGCCGGAGACATGTGACCCAAATCCTCGTACTCGCGCATAAATTCAATATATTTATCGCGAAGTACGTGGTCACGCTGCATACGTCGCTCCATGGACAGCAGTCGTTTCTCCGCAAGCGCCCTACTTTGCCCTAGGCTAGGACGAGAGGCAACAAAGGGTAACCTAGTTACAAACCGACCGGAGGGCAACCTCTCCGTGGTCGATCGAAAAAGGGCTTCGCACTCAGCGTGTTCCGGATCCATCCTGGAACTCATAGGTGGCTCCTCCACCTCCCAAAACCTTTGCATGGTCTTGGCCAAGGACGCAGATGCGACAACCGGTGGCTCCTCCGCGGTGCCATTATCAAACACAGGGCCCATCAGGGCAAAACCAAAAATCGTAGACACTGCCATCAGTGAAGACGAACCCAGAGCCTTCTGGGTACCCAACAAAATCCAACCCAATACGTCCGAGCCCAGGAGCAAGTCCACTGGGCCGGGATGAAAGACAAAGGGGTCGGCCAAATCCAGACCCGAAACCAAAGACAACACACCCGGCGGTATGTCTGTCGAGGGGTGCCAACCCGCAATGGTATCCATTACCATAGCCGAAGTCGTGATCCTCATTGTGGAGGACTTCAGCGAAGAAAAGGTGACAAGTGTCTGGCCCGTCAGACACTTCACTTGTATGCCACCAACTCCAAGAAGTGGCACAGGCGAGTCTTCCACGACTAAACCTAACTGGCGTGCCACTCGAGTGGTAACCAAACTGCTTTGAGCCCCTGAGTCCAACAGAGCTCTCAAATTAATGGCTTCCCCCCACGACCCCATACGCGGACCACCGCGGTAGGGAGCAGAACCGTCCGCGGCTCTGTCCCAGCAAGGGAGCAAGCTAGTTACGGGCTCCCCACTCTCTCCAAACCAGGGGGCGCCACTGACCCGGATAATATGTCGGGCGAGTGCACATCCCCATCTGAGGGGGGCATAACCCGCGGCCCGGCCATACCTATGGTACGGCGGGTGGTACTCCAGCCGTGGGTACTCGTGCAGCGGCGGAGAAAACCGCTGCGGCTGCATGTGGTGGGTAGTGGTAACCCGCGTGGAGGGGGGTGTCCCCACTCTCCCGTCCGATCTAGGGCCCCCGCCCATGGGGGCCCTATCCGGGGCCTGGCCAGCTACATACTGGCCATGACCTTGGGGCGCGTGGTCCCGGTCCGCCAAGACCCGCGCAGGTACGCGACCCCCCTCCCGAGGGGGGGTGCGACGAGCGAAGCCGCGTCCTCCGTCCGATGGTGGAGGGCTTCGCGCAGGAGCGCCCCCGCCCATAGGGGACCCCTGCCTCAAGAACCGGGGGCCATCCCCGTTCCGGTTCATGCAGAGCATCACGTGGTGCCGCCCACGGCATGCACTGCATGGTATGGCACTGGGACAGTCACGTGCATAGTGACCGCCCAAACAATAAAAGCAAAGTTCATGCCGCTTTGCCATGCGGCGCCGATCTTGTACTGGCAGTCCCTGCCAGTCCCTGCATTGCAGCAGGCTGTGGCCCATCCGACCACATTGCAGGCAGTCCGCGTCCCTCGCGACTGCTGCCGTGTGTGCAACCCGCGCACCAGCTCCACGCGGTGGCGGTTGCCGTCCCTGTTGGGGCCTCCCTCGCCATGAGGGTTCCAAGGGCCTACGTTCAGGCGCTCTGGATGGCGCTGAGTCCGTCATGGTATTCTCAGCAGCCCGTGCCTCAAACTCCAAAAACTTCACCAAGTCAGTGAATGTTGGTAGGGTGGTGCTATCCCGTTCCGCATTCTCGCGCTCAAAGCGCGAGCGGATGTCATTGGGTAATTTGCCCAATACAATGTGCACCAGCAAAAAGGACCATTGGTCCACCGGCAGCCCCAGTGTGCGGAGCGCGTTACAGGCCACTGTAACGGGCGTGAGCAACTGCAGGCGCAACTGTGCCCTGTTGGCCACCTTGGGCAGGGCCATCAACTGTGCGGCGTGCGCATCCGCTAACAAACGTAAATTTTGGTAGCGGGAGTTCAATAACTCCCAAGCCGTGTCGTACTGGTCGTCCTCCACCCGGAGGTGCTGGATGAGCGACCGCGCTTCATCCTCCAGAGTGGAGAGGAGGTAGGCCATCTTCTGGGCCTTCGACAAATCCTGTCGTGCTACGACCAGGGACTCAAACATATTTTTATATGCCACCCACTCCTCCATCCTACCCCCAAAGTGGGACAGCTGAAGGGTGGGGAGCCGACCAGTAACCGCTGGTCCTTCCTGTCTAACAGGTGTGCGAGGGGCTGGTCCGCCAGCCTGTCTCGCCCTTATTGCGGCCGCCGCCTCCACGATGTCATCGTGCAGACTCAGGATCTGGTCCAGGTCCGCCACGTGACCTGCGTAGACCTCCGGGGTAAGGTCGGCTTCGGTAAGCGCCGCCATGGCCGCTTCCGCGTTGTTCAATCGTGAGCGGAGCTGATCCGCTCTTTCCAGTATAGCGGCCTCCCTGTCCTTCCGGGACAGGAGTCCACCGGCCGTCACAAACCATCTCAATTCGTTGGCGAGTGTCGCCCTAGCATTGGAGGCCTTCGCCATCGCGTCAAGTCACAAACAAACAAACAAATAAGAAAAGATAAAAAAGGTAAATAAAGAACAAGATCAAGCAACAACACGAAAAACCGCGGTAGGTATGAGAATGGCACAAACCCGGAACGCACGGTACAAACCGCAAACAAATACAAAAAGGTTACAAATATTCTTATACAAACAAACTAAGAAAAATCTAATAATTTTTACAAACAATTAATTATTTTTTACAAACGAACAAATAGAGGGTAGATAAACTACGCTCTGCTACCAGAGAATGTGCAGAGCAACTACGGTCTGCTGCCAGAAAATGTGGCAGAGAGAATCCGGACAAACGAAGCGGCGGGAAGAATTCTGTACCGGAACTTCACCGGGAAAAAACCACCGGTAAAAATAAGTACCGGGAAAAAATCTCCACGCGGCACCACGTTTGCCCGACTAAAACCTAACTAACTTAACGCAGTCTGCTACCACCGTAGCTTATGAAGGGAGCTACAGGGCCCTATATGATAACCTAACCTATAAATTAATTACAATGGAAAACCACTTACCAAGCTAAATCTTCTTTCTCTTCGGATCCAAACTTGAGTGTCTTCGGGAAGGGGGAATTCCTAATCACCCTACCTAACCCATGAGATCTCAATTCCCCAGAACACATAAATAGATTTCTTCCCGAAATCGGCTCGGCAACAGATAGATGTGAGCGGGCAGCCACGCGTCACATCCCACAGGAGAAAGTCACAATGACGGGCACACAAACACAAAGTTCAATAGTTATTTAACAAACAGGAAATTCACCAATACAACTCAAGATAATTAGCAATCAAAGAACGCGGGACCTCTCGCGTATTAAAAATCAAACCGATATCGCATGGGACAATGGCGACCGTCCACGACCCATCTTACGCGAGCAATGTGAGAACCCCAAAACGCCTGGCGGCGATAACAGGAAACGCCTGCGTTTAGTTTTACCCAATATATTACAAACATTACGCGATATCCCAAGCGCCACATTTCGAAATTTTGTTCTAAAGGAATGAAGTATGGCGCCTCCGCCGGTGACAGGTAAGGGTGGGACGAGAGTCGGATGTAAATTTTGGACTTATTTTATTTTATCCCTAGGTCCTAAAAATTGTGTCATGCCTAGTACATAGCAGAGCGAGCTGCATAGTGAATTGATTGAATAAATATCTTCGGAAGCAACGTCTTGTATAATTATGGTCAAACTTCATTAAGGTAAGTTTGTTTAACCATCAAAAGTTTTCCCACTAAATAACTTTTAAACTTATGAAGCCATTATTTTGCCATGTCACACTGTATGAACACAATAATTGTAATATGTATTATTAGATTATTAGAATTGTTAAAATAATACAGATAATGAAACGTAGTTCAATAACCTTTTTTTTTTCGTGTGGAAAGACCCTCGTCTCGTCCATCCAGCCACGGGAAGCCGGACGGGTATGTGGGACTCGAACCCACCAAAACCACACGATGTCAACCCCTACCGCATTTGTGCCAGGACCGTGTGCTTCTCTCGCTCCACAGCCACGGCGCGGCGGCCGCCACCACGGCGGCCCCAGCACGGCTCGCTCTCGAACCACCTCTCCAGCGAGAGGGTCGGAGCGGCCAGCGGGATAGCTGCCAAATTTCCCGCTAGGGTAAAGGCACACTTGACACGGATGCGCCTTTCCACCCGAGGGCCGTTAAGCCGGGCGACGGAATCCCGTTTCCGCCACCCAACCAGCCCTCAATTTTTTGGGACCTGACAAGGTCAGGCCCTACCTCATCTCAGCCACAGGGGATAGGTTGTCCCTATCCACTGCGGCCGAGACAGGCCCACCACACATCGGCCGCAGAGGACAGGGAGAGCGGCGGCGCACCGCAATACCGACACGCCTCTTCCCCTGCGGCCCCACCGACACCGTGCCCAGCGCCACGGCCACGATCGGTCGCGGAGGATAGGGAGAACGGCGCACCGCGATACCGGCACTCCTCTTCCCCCGCGACCCCTACCACGGCTGTGAGGGTAGGGAGTGTGTGCCCCCTACTCTCACAGCCAGGCCACTGACAGCGGCCTCCTCCCGGCCCGGGGTCGTCACTCCCGGGCCATGGGTTCCTATTAGATTCTCAGCGGTCCCGCTTCCCGCTGGTACTGAGCCCCCCCCCATCGCTACAAGATTGGAACCCGTTCGGGGGGGTAGTTCAATAACCTACATGGACCTCTCTCATCATCATCCAGTTTAAAAAGGCTCTTGTCGGTGGAGTTCCTTCCATTTTTCTCTTTCCATTGCTTACTCTTTTAATTCCTTACTCACAACACCCACTTTTTACACGACTGACCAAAAAAAGAGTGTTATGTTTTGAGGGTTCATGTATGTAAGTATGTATGTAAGTTTCTTTATTCCACCATAAGTTCTGAACGGCTTAACCACAGAACATATAAAAGAGGTTAGAATGGCTATAATGCGCCGTTTCTATGAGAACCAGTGTCGCCTAATCCGCCCCACCTTTCACCGTTACCACACATTTGCGATAATGAGTACGAAGCTTCGCACATTCTTGCAATTTCCAATCTAGCCAATCATAGCGCCACGTCATCACGCAATTTCAAACTGAACCAATCATACGCAAGCACGCAATCGATGTACAATTAGTGTGATTGTGTTTGTAAACTACGCTAGTGCTTGACTAAACTTCAAATGACTTAATTATCGATATTGAATTTTGTTATTAACATAATTCAAACAACAATACTGTTACATACAAAAGTGATATAGTAAAATGGAAAATAAAACAAAGTACATTTCTTACAATCTTATATTTATTGACCTTGGAACAAGATATATTTATTAAGAAGTTGTCGCTTGGTTTGTTTTTCTAAAGAATTTTTTAGTAAAAAGTGTAAGCGAATGTTTAAATATTTCTCAATAACGACTTTAGTTAGATCCGTTACATGGTTCGATGTTGCAAGATTCCACCCGGACAAACATACATACATACATAAATTGCAAGTTAAATAAAAGCTTGTTATAATAATAATTATTCGCATTACTTAATTTAGTCTTTTCACATTAACATTAATTTATAACATTTATAAATATATGACTTTGAAAGACGATATCGATAAATATCGTCTCTCACTACGCCCAGCACTAGAGCTAATGCCACGTTGTTGCCGCGCACTCCACTACGCGGTACGTTTGACGTTGCAAAAATAACGAACGCATGCAGACAGCAATGTATATTTTTTGGAAAAAAAAAAATATTTTAATGACCTTTGAAAGATTTTGACTAAAATATCGTATTTACTAGAGGTTTTTTTACTTACCGATGATAAGAAACGCATCCTTTGTTTATATTAAGCTCTTGGCTGCTCGCTCGACAAGTAATTACCGCACATGAAGGCATTTTCGTACAATTTTGTAGCAGCGCTTCGCAATACTTACTCCGCTAGAGTTCGCGAGCGACTAAACGGCGCGGTCACGTGTTTTTGTAAAGATACGAGCGGTCGCTCGCATGCTTGGCGCGCCGGCCCCGCCCACAACTCCTTTCTAACCTCTTTTATATGTTCTGTGGGCTTAACAGATTTTGATGTGAGAGGTATTGTTAGATTCCTTGCATTCCTTCGAGTAACATAGGCTATCGTGTTTTTTAGAGAAGAGAGAGAATAATTAGCTTGTTAATTTATTTCGTTCATGTAACTATGCTCCCCTTTTTTTTCCCTAATTTCTATGATATTTGATCTAAGGTTCCTTCTTCTATAGGTATTCTTGTTTTTAAACCAGAAGAAGAAAAATGGACCACTCTTAACAGCCAATTTGCAATGACTTTGAGTAGGTTGATGTGATGCTGTCTGTATTTTTGAAAACACAACTGTATTATTATGTAAACAATCTTACTATGTCTTTTTATGATTTTACAAAAATCTATACCTATAATAAAACAGTAAAAATATTTTTCATTACTCATACTCTGAAAGTAAGTCTGAAGTTGCTTGGAGAGCGTGGAGAAAGTAATACTTTTCAGCCCTAGGGAGAATCGTTTTCAACTGACAGCTGTCAAATTATTTAAAAAAACTAGTTCTATTTTCACGTTATTCTATTGAACCATATTCCAACTTCCTATACAGCCATTCAACATATTATGTAAAATTGAAATAACATGAAGTTAAAGAATATATTTTCTTATAATACCTATAGATTTTTTTATATTTTTTTCAATGATGGAACCAAATGAAAAGAATCTTATAGCTAAATAGTTGGTCGGCCACAGAAAAAAAAAATATGCTGGAATAGCTTCCAGCATATTTTTTTTTTTAGCAAGCCGAGTTTTGTTTATGCTTCCGTATAATTCACTCATCATTTCTTTAGCTAATTCATGTTTTTATTTTTACTTTCCTTGTATTCGTAATGAAAAGCACAGTGTTTACCTCGGGCGAAAATTTTTTTTAAGTCCTTCGAACTATTGGCGCCCTCGCTACGCTCGGGCGCCAAACCCCGTCTCGGGACTTAAAAAAGTTACTTTCACCCACTCGTTAACAATGTACTATTGTCTGTACATTTAGTATTTTTGACTGAAATGGATAGAGGGACTCTCAAAAAGAATAATCGAAAGCAAAAATATTTTTTCTTGTCTGTCTGTCTTTCTGTCTGTCTGTCTGTCTGTATGTATGTACGCGTTTCACGCAAAAACTACTGGACGGATTTGAATGAAACTTTTTTTGTTGTATAGCTATTAAGCCTGGGCAATAGATAGGCTATAATTGATTTTGAAAACTGGAACACCTGATAAAGAACCTCAACAGAACAGCTAAACTATAAGAAATATGGAAATGGTACCTTTGCAAAAATTTATCAATCTGACGAGCATTTTCTATTAACGTAGTAAAATCGAAGATCAGGATCATCTGATGAAGAATTCCGAGAGACCAGCTACACTATTACATATATGGAAATGGCGCCTTAGCAAAAGTCGTTCAACCTGATGAGCATTTTCTGCTGACGTATAAAAATTAAATATTATGGAACATCTGAAGAAGAACTCCAAGAGACCAGCTACTTTATAAAATAAATGAAAATGGGGCCTTAACAAAAGTCGTTCAACCTGATGAGCATTTTCTACTGACGACGACGTACAAATAGACAAGACACCGGATAGGACAAAAAGGGACTCGGGGTGGGAGTTATTGTACACGGGAAATTGTAGATAACGAGCAGACGAAGATCGTGTATTGAATAAAATATCACTTTTGATTCATTTTAACACCGCGACTGTACTATGAGTACCTACCTAATATATTCTCGCGGGACACGGGATAACCAAATGGCTGAAATTTTAAGTACTGTAGTTTAGGTCACTACGGTTTGGAACACAAAAAGATTTCTCATCTAAACGAAACTCACGCGGGCGAAGCCGCGGGCATCAGCTAGTATAAATTAAAATAGACTTTTTAGGAAATCACTTTCGTGGTTAAAAATGTTTTAAAAGAGTACTTTTGAATGTTTAGGTTTAAACTAATATTTGATTTATTTTCAACAAAATTCAACAAAATGTACTGTGGAAATTGTTTACATAATAGGACAAGTAAGAAAAAATGAATTTTAAAGACTTTGTCTGCCACTTGGGAGAACCCTTTTCATAGGATTTATTAAGTCTTGCCTGGTGTCAGATTACGTCGAGTCGAGACAGAGATGTGGGTCAAATCTCGCGAAATTGATATCGAAAATACTTAGGTAACTCCAAAATATGTAGTGGTGTCTTAGTTTTAGATTTCCTATGTTTACATTAGAAAAGGTCTCAGGATATATTTCCTAAATAAATTAATATGAATAAATTCATGGAAATGTAAGTTTTTGTTTTATTTAATTAAAATTTAGGTATGTACACGAAAACATTCATACACCATTTGTGCATTAGTTTTGTAATTTTGTGTAATAAGGTTAAAACAATAGATCTATAAGACACTTGATAGGTGTGTAACCAATTGGAATTGGATTGAAAAAAGTTATTTCAAAATTGAAATTATAATAAAATCCAATGTTATTGTTGCAGACGACAACCGAATCGGAATGGGACGAGACGAGAAAAAAGGCGGGACCATTGTCCTGGAAAATTTCAATTCCACGTGAGTTATCCTAACTAATCCTAACTAATATTATAAATGCGAAAGTGAGTTTGTTTATTTATTTGTTTGTTTGTTACCTCTTCACGCTTTATCTACTGAACCAATCTTCCTGAAATTTCACATATACGTAGTTAGAAGCACTATAAAGGACAACGGCTACTTTTCATCCCGAAAAAAAACTGTTCCCGTGGGAAATTCATGCGGACGAAGCCGCGAGCAAACGCTAGTAATACATATATCTGTTTAATATGACATGTCTGTCTGTTTATATGCCTAGAAATAGGATTGATGATTTTCGAACAAATAAATTGGTAACTTTTCTTTATACTTGTTTTCGTAGGTAGTCAAATCAACAGATTATGCATTTTAATTTCTATCTGATCACGTAAAAACTTGGGGTCAAAAAATACCCTATGTCCTACTACAGGTAATATTCTACCTGTGTTGAAAATTTTATCCAAATCCGTCTAGTTGATTCTGCATGATTAATTAAGAAACATCCATAATTCTAACTCACACATCCAAACTTACGCATTAATCTTCTTTTTCAGTAGAATAGTGGGATTATAACCCTAATTACTTAGTAACTACATATTATTATAAACATGCGTGCGACCCACCTGATGGTGAGCGGTTACCGCTGCCTATGGACGCCTGCAACACCATGTGAATTGGAATATGGTCCATTTCCTAAATGTTCTTAAATTAACCTTATAGGTATATGGTTGAATAAGATTCATATTTAAATTCTTCTATTTGTGAGGACCTGTACCTAATTGGCTTCTTTAGTTCTTAAGTGTTAATCTATTATTGTTTGAATGGCTGTTGGTCTTCCTAATAAATAAAAAAATATTTAGGAAATGAGAAATGATTCATCAAAATGGCCGTTTTTTAATTCCTGGGCTGTCAATAAAATAAAAAATAAAAAAATAATAATAAAAAAATAAATTAAAATATATATATTTATAATGTAAAATTTTGCATGCCTTACTAAGGTTACTAACCTTACTAAGGTTGAATACATGTACCTGTGTTAAATTGTAACATCTTCTATCAACTGTATTCTTGCAAATAAATATCGATTTGATTTGATTTGATTTGATTTGATTTGTCACACGCCCGTTGCCGACCCTAACTCTACTTTTCACGCTTTTTGAAGAAGTCCAGATTTTAGGGAACTGGTTGTGAAAATCTGTACATTTTTCAGGGCGCACTTAGCATCGAACCCTGGTTTCCAGTCGACGCTCACGCTTGGCTCCAAAGAGGTTGTCAACGAGAAAGCCTACAACCCGTTTGAGCACAGGAATGTTGAGCATCCTAATTCGTAAGTTTCATCGTTATCATAATTATTGACCGAGCGAGCGAAGCGAGCGAGGGCTATAATTCAAGTTGGAGCGAAAAACACATTGTTTGTATGTATGTATGTATGTATGTATGTATGTTTGTTCCGCGATAACTTTCGAACCGTTGTTCCGATTTTGATGAAAGTTGGAATATATGTAGGGATGGTTAATAGAATTTTCAAGTTCGTTGGGCATCAAAATCGGTCCAGCCGTTTTTGAGATATTTAATTTTTTGTGAAAATAAATATTGTATTTTAATAGTCGCGAGGTCTACGTTCGCAGCGAACGACTAGTTACAATACAATATAAAATACTTTGTTGCACACAAGCAAGTACATTGCCTACAATGTACTTTATGTATGGTACCTATACCATACATAAAGTAAACTTGAAACTAAAGGGAGAAGAAGATACGCAAAAGGCGGCCTACCATTATTAAAACAATTATTTCGATATATGTGAATTACATAATGAGTTCACTAACCGACGGACTGCGGATAATTATGTCATGCAGAAACAATAGAATTACATTGCATTTGACCACAAAATTAGTAATTGGAAATAGTATTAGTAATTGTAGTAATTAGTAACAATAGAAAATATGAATAATTAATTGATCAGTTTTATTAATTACACTATTCTCATTAAACTGTCATTTAAATTAATTGAAGATAAATTATACGGTTTCAGTGTACGTTTTGTTCATTTTAAAATTGCATACATTTTACACAATTTTTTTATATGCGACAAGCACAAAAGCTTACCGTAACCTATATTATGACGTAATTGACCGAGCGAGCGAAGCGAGCGAAGGTCTCTAAATCGAGTTGGGGGCGAAACACATTGTTTGTATGTATGTATGTATGTATGTATGTATGTATGTTTGTACCGCGATAATTGCCGAACCGATGGTCCGATTTTGATGAAATTTGGTAGGCATGTAGGAAATATCAATAGAATTTTCAAGTTCGTTGGGCATCAAAATCGGTTCAGTAGTTTTTGAAATAATAATAAAAACGTCCGCGATTATCTAGCAAACGAAACCATAGCGTGTTCTAACTTTGGATAACGCCATCTAGATTTTATTTAGGAAACTGAATTATGTTAGAAAAGTCGAAATCAGAGTATATCAATAAAAACGCGAGTAATAATCGCGAGGTCTAAGTTCGCGGCGAACTACTAGTGATAATTTGGTGCATGTCATCATAGAACTAAAAAGTTTAATTTCTTCGTATCTACGACTTTATTTTATTAAAATGTTGATTTCTTAGTTTATTTAGTGTACAATATGTGTACCTATTTTGTTCTGTAATAAAAATGTATCCCCCAATTTCTTATTAAACTATACCATTTTCTTATTTTTTTTTAGTTTTATAGAGTATAATGAGTAAACTTTATTGAGATAACATTTTCAAAGAAACTAAAACGAACTAAGAGCGACTTCATTTAAGATTGATTTATATATTCATTTCTTTCAGAACCATTGGTTCCTTGCTTCACCTGCTGAAGTCCTCGCTAGGCTCTGGTATCCTGGCGATGCCTGCGGCATTCAAGAACGCAGGTCTTGCCGCCGGTGCTATTGGTACCATCGTGGTTGGATTCATTTGTACTCATTGTGTTTATGTTCTGGTAAGTACCAATAACCCAAAAAAGGAAGGATTATCAAAACTATGCTATGTTCGTCCTGAAAATATCAAAACTAAAGAGAAAGTTTTTTTTTGTATAGGTAGCTATTTCAAATTTTGTTTCATTGTAATCTAAAGTAGAAAATAGTAAAGGCTTTTTTACACGACTGACCAAAAAAGGAGTGTTATGGTCTCAGGGTTCATGTATGAATGTATATGTATGAAAACTTTATTGCACAACATTTTAAAAATTTTGTACAAAATGGTGGACTTAACGCCAGGCATTCTCTACCAGACAACTATTAGACCAAACAGAGAGTAGTAGGTAAGGATGCAGTTCAGTTTTTAGTATTTGTAAAAAAAAGCCCATGCCATATTTTTTTTATATCCTACTTAATCAGCCCTCGTACGCGTCAGTGCTTTTGGGTTCCTAGTTCATAAAACTTATCTTTTCTCAGAGAAAATCAAGTGGCGGAATCCTTAAACCCTCTTACCAAAATAAAAACACTGCATAAAATATACATGCATCAAGATTTTGCGACCTTCCCGTCGTAAAAGGAAGTTTATTTTGACCTACTTCCCGGGATCTGATAAAGATGAAATTTCGCACACTCGTAAATCGGATAAAATGCCATATGACGTGGATACAATTTTGATGATGGTGCGTGACCAAATTGAACATTCAAGATTGAACGAAAATTCTTTTTAGAAAGGAGCACCTTAACCGGCGAGCATGATTGAAGAGAGTGATAAGTGTAGAGGAAGCGAGAGGGATCTGTAAGGATCGTAGCAAGTGGAAATCGCTAGTCTCTGCCTACCCCCACGGATAAAAGGCGCGATAATATGTATGTACGTATGTATGAGTGAGCTTTAGAACAGTATCCAGAATTAATATAAGTACTACGTACAGAAATTAAAATTATAAATCTGTATTTAGTTAACTCTATTATTTCAAATTCTCCTTCTCTCGATCTTGATATCCAAATTTTTTAATCTCCTCACAAGGAAGGCCAATCAAGTTTAGTTGACAATTAAGCCAGTACTACTAGGGTATTATATTATCTGTGCCAGTACGAAAAGGTAGTTTTTTGCAGTACTTGTTCTGTCACGAATTGAATAGATATCTGCCATTATCCATACAAAATAACGTCACGGTCAAAGTGAATCCGGTTAGAGGTTTGTTGTCACAGAGTTTTGAAGGTTAACCTTTAACAGTATTTGCGTTATGATCTCATCAATAAATGTACTGGCCCTAATCGCTGCTTAGAATTAGTCCCATTTCAATCCCAACAAATAATATAAATGTAAAATTGAGTTTCTTTATTTGTTTGTTACCTCTTCACGCTGTTTACACTGAACGAATCATTCTGAAATTTTACGTTATATTACATTGTAGATACTTTGATATTATTTCGGATAAATCTCTGTGTGCGGCGATTTATGCTTTTCAAATTGTTTCAGGTTAAAACTTCTCAAGAGGTATGTGTAGAAGCGAAAAAGCCTTCGATGGGCTTCGCGGAAACGTGCGGGGCAGCTTTCGAGTTTGGGCCCAAGCGGCTGAGGCCTTGGGCTAATTTTGCCAGGTAACTGTTTTAATACTTATACGATACCATGACCTATACGGTCTGCGTAACGTAAAAACTATGGATTAGACTGGCACAGGAACGTAGTAAGTGGCATGAAAAAAGGGAGGTCTATGCCCTAGGTTAAAAAGATTTATTCTGATCCAATACCTACCACAAACGAATAGCACTCAATTTTTTCACTGACTTTGAATTTTTGATTATTTTCTATTCCAAACGGATCCCACTGTTTAAACCAATACCAAAACAAGTTCAAAGGTACAGACAGTAAAAAAGCTCTAATACAACATTTTTATTTGCAAAAAAAATCTGTTAGATCAAAATAAACAATTTGATGACTGAGCTGACTGTACCAAATTCAAGTTTAATATTCGTTTTGACATAAAATTAAATAATTTAAAGAGTGGTGTTGGTTCGGAATAGAAAATAATTAAAAATTCAAAGTAATACCCACTGGTAATACATACACGAATACCACCGTATTCGTTACTGGTATTGAATCGGAATAAATCGTTGAAAATGATGATGAAATAATGATTGTTTATTTCATTTCAGGACATTCATAGACTACGCCCTTACATGTACTTACCTAGCAGCTCTATGTGTCTACGTCGTCTTCATATCGGAGAACTTCAAAGAGGTAATGAAAATATAACAATACACAATGCAACTTTATTTTATTATACAGATTTATCCGAAATATATATGTACCTACACAGCTTATAACTTATGTGTTATAGGTACATTTAAAATTTACAAAAATCCCAATCATTATCTCGAAAATAAGAGCAAAAAAAAAAATAGCAAAAAGATCCATCAATGGATCTTTGCAATGGATTTAGTGGATCGAGCGCTAACTGATATGTTCAAACGTGAATATTTCTTCATATTGTTATTATATTAAATACGCATCGGTTCATCCGTTAAATACCTTCGATATCACAAACAGATATACAAATAACGTCACACACAGACGTTAAACTTTATTAGGTACCTCTATTTGCCATGGGCGTTAAAAATAATGAAACATTGTATAGAACACGTACAACCAATTGTATCTTTTTAACGGGAAATGAAGACATTCAATTTGTAGCTCCATTTTGTTTTCATAGTGACATCAGTGGTACTGAAAATTCAACCAATCTGTACGATTGGATTGAAAAAACATACTATACGGATAAATAGTCGCAAAATAAATTGCTGAAGTTTAATTTGAAGTAATAAGTTATTATACGAGATTAATCACATCCAAACTTTCATTGATTGTCATTTCCGCGCGAGAGATCACAATATCACAAAAGAATCGGTCTAATACAATCCAAGTTGTTCTCGTTTTTGCACGTAGCCTAGCCCGTATTTATATTCATATTCATTTAATCACATCAATTTGTAAACATACATGCACATCTTAAATCTACATATAAATTTTATATATATTTTTTTTTAAATTTTTACGCCTATATCTTACTCTGTAACTTCCTCAACTCTCCAGCGAAAATCCCATCAAAATCGGATCAGTGCGCCGCAGGTGCCACATGTACATACATCTATTTTCCCAAAGGACCAGTTGTGCAGAAGGGACCAGGGGGCCAATTCTTTTAATTACAAACGTAGAGTTCGTGTCTCAATTGTGTCTCGAGATCCAAAGAAATTAAACTAAATCGACAATATCTCTGTAAGATTTCTACGCTTTATTACGATTTCTTTAGCTTTTGAGTGAGACACAATTGAGGCACGAACAATACGTTTAACTTGTAGAATCAAGGGCCAGTTGAGCATGGTATAATTGTGCTTTGGATCCGGAACGACCACGATCATGTTTTATACATTCAAAACAGCAACTGTCTTACTACAAAGCGATCTCTAAAGTTAAATACCTACTTGTTAAACACATTACCCTTACAATTAAAATACACGTGCTTTAATGACATTTTCTAGTTGTCAGTATCTTTTTCTTTTGAACGGGTACTGTGTTTAGCAAGTATTTATATTAACTTTAGACATCGTTTTGTAGAAAGACAGCAAGTCACTAAGATGACTATAAATTCTTGTAATAATAAGGACATTTTTATAAGAACTTGTATTTTTTCAGGTACTTGATGTCTACATCCCCGACTACAAACTATCCGTTGAGACTTACTGTGCCTTAACCCTGGTGCCTTTAGTACTGATCTGCCAAATAAGGAACCTGAAATGGCTGGTGCCTTTCTCCGCTATTGCCAACGTCTTCCTCGTGATATGTTTCGCCATCACAATGTACTACATCTTCTTCGATTTGCCCAATCCATCTCAGAGGGAAATGGTTGCTAGCGTTACGCAATGGCCTCTTTTCATAAGGTAAGAAAAAGATCGTTTTTGATACACTCTTACTTTGCATCTTTTTTCACGCTTTCTTTTAATTAGGGGCGGAAGTTTGTAACATAGTTGATTGAGCAGCGTCAGCAATGATAAAGTCACATGTTACATCTTATGTTATTATATGCGACCACCATAAGGCATCGTCTTTAGCCATCACGGGGTAGACAAAGCCAAAAATTTATAAACCTTTTATAGGCTACTAGATACAACCTATGGGCCACCTACTACCTACCTACCTACTTTGGGCAATGGGAAAGGCATTTCTAAAACAGTAACAGGTTTAGAGGAGACTCATTTACCTCTATGACCGAATTTGACGAGCTGTATGGCGTATTCTCAGATTATATTATCTTAGCTAACAATGACCTGCTCAATCTAATGTTATAATATTGCTAACATATTGTATGGTAAATATTCTATTGCCTCCTTTAAAAATCAAAAACTCGATCTCAAGAGACAAAACATTAATTAAAAACACCAACAAATAAACTAAAACCTCGTAAACTCTCACCTCGTTTTTGCATCGGGGTTAAAAACACATGGTTTTATCAACTTTTAATTGCTTTTATTTCGGTAGAACATCCAGAATCGATTATGTACCCAACTTCGGTAGCACAAACACTACACGACAATCATTATCTCCAAATTGTGTTTTTACAAGTCGGCGAATTAAAAAGTTTCCAATCTACATATAATGAACTTTCTTTCGTTTCCAGCACGGTGATTTTTGCCATGGAGGGGATCGGTGTAGTGATGCCAGTTGAGAACGAGATGGCGAAACCACAGCAGTTTTTAGGCTGTCCTGGAGTCCTCAACGTCGCAATGACCATAGTGATATCCCTTTATGGGATTGTGGGCTTCTTCGGCTTCATCAAGTATGGAGACGATGTCCGAGGCAGCGTCACTTTGAACTTGC
Source organism: Ephestia elutella (assembly GCA_018467065.1). Lineage (NCBI taxonomy): Eukaryota > Metazoa > Arthropoda > Insecta > Lepidoptera > Pyralidae > Ephestia > Ephestia elutella. The sequence goes on along the minus strand of CM031576.1, from coordinate 4,004,363 downwards.
CGCAAGATGAAATGTAAGTAGATTTTTTCAAGTGATTAAAACCTACAGCGTACATATTTTTTTTTTTTAGGGCGGTAAACGAGCAAGCGGGTCACCTGATGATAAGCGATCACCGCTGCCCATGGACTACTGCAACACCAGGGGTTTAAATTACAGTATCTTTAAAATAGATAACTTTTAAATGTAAGTAAATATAAAGCTCTTACGAAGGAAGTTCGCGAGCAGAAGCGATAATTATTAAAAATAAAAAAGACGTCTGACAAATTACATAGCACTCGGAGGAATGCAAGGAATCTAAAAATACCTCTCACAGACCTTCAGGACTTATGGAACTTACTTAAGAAATATACATACTTATATGAACTCTGAAAACACAACACTCATTTTTTGGTCAGTAGTGTTATAAAACATGAGCGTCTATTCAGAAATTGTGCATTTCAGTCGTAGTCGTAATTTGTGTCATGATTTTTCAAGAAAAAAACCACTACATTTATAACTTTGTATCAGCCACAGCTGACGCATATAAAAAATATAAGTTATATACAACAAAATATATACTTACTTAATATTAACCTACCTTATTAAAGCTTAAGTATTCCCAAAACAATTAATCTACCAAATGGGCCACTTTTAGTTGAAGAGCCAGATAATTAAAACATGAAAAGAGATAATTAACCGGATTACCTAAAGTTTTGGTGTATAATTTTCAGATTAAATTATAGAATATGTCCATATATATTTTGCTAGACCTGCAATAGTATTAAAATGTCAAAAGCAGATAGCCATATTTTAATACTATAGTAATTCTGTTTTAAAAGGATAGGGGCTATAAATTTGACTAGAATTTTCGTTTTATCTAATACTACTTGTGCTTTGCGGCTTTATTTCAGTAAGAATTTCTGGTTTGGATTGCCTATAACCTTGTTCGTGAATATGGCTATCATAAATAGAAAGATTTTTTCTAAACGGACTCGGACGGACAGGTCAAGAGATAAGTGCAAGCAAACAAACTTTTCAGCTTTATTATATTACTAGGCGCGCCCCGGGCTTTGCTTTAGTGGGAATTCCGGGATAAAAAGTACCCTATGTACTTTTTCATTTTTAATATTAGTAGGATTGTATATATTATAATGTATTGATATGTAGAAATGTCTATCAATGTCTATCTATGTCTTCGTTCCTTTTACGTTTTCTAAGAAACATTACGCATATTAGGTTCTTGAATTAATTCTTTATAACTGTCGGTCGACTAATTTATTTATATAGAAACTGAACAAAATTCAAAGAAAATTCTCGGAGAAGGCTTGTCGATTTCTTCGAAAAGCCTTCTCCGAGAAAGAGAAATTCTTAATATCTTTATTCTAAATGAATTAGAATTTCTGATATTTCTCATTTTATATAATTTCAGAACTATAGGAACATTATGTCCGAAATTCAGTCTCCGAATTTAGATAAAGTTATTACAGTAAATTAGTAGTCAATTTACTGAAGTTTGTAGTTAATTCTTATTATGATCTTGATTACGATTCAAGTTACATAAATCGAAATTAGATTCAAAATTCCTGGTTTTTTTACAATAAAAAAGTATTTACTTAGGTCCGAATTTATTATTTGTTTGAAAGCCGTACCGAGATCAAAGTATGGTGGTACATAAAGCTGATCTTGAAAGTATATCTACTCGAATTTTATCTACTCGTACCTACAATTGACTGTACATACAGCTACACGTTCATCAGAGCACATAGCCATCTCATCGGTCCGTCGTCTCGTTTATATTTAGCCCTTTCAATAAAACAAATACTTTTTTCAGAGCTGCTCAAACGGCAAAAATCCTGATGGCCCTGGCTATTCTATTCACCTACAGCCTGCAGTTTTACGTGCCCATGGAGATGATTTGGAGGCAGTTACATGACAAGATCTCAGTGAGGTTCCACAACATCACACAAATCTCCATCAGGACTGCTGCCGTTGTTGGTTCAGGTACTATTTCTTTAGTTTTTAGATCTTCTTTATCTTTATCTACATCTACAGTCTATCATTCGATTTCTAGAAGATATTCTTAAGACAGCTGTGCCTGTAAAGCAAGTTGTTCTTAATGAGGTTTCACAGCGACGCCTAAATCTCTATCAGGACCGTTGTCATTGTTGGTTTAGGTATTATGTTCATGATGATAATGACGAATTTCATTATAATGCTCACGTTTAATTTATTTTTTTTACTGTCGACCTACCTATTTTCCAATATTAGAATTGTCATTTACAGACCCAATAAAAATATTTTATTATTTTTGATTCGATAAAATAAGTACGTCGGAATGGTCTGCATAGCTTTTCAATGCCACATGAATTCGGTTATTTTTTCTATTACTTCCTATTATTCATAATCAAAGTTTGAACCTGTGATGTAGGACAAAACTCATTTAACGGTTCAGATATTAAGGAAAAGTTTTTCGATCTTGTCGTATCAACTCGCCAAGGAAGTTTGGACTGTGTGACTTGTAACATATTATTTCGATCTGAGACTGCGAAAATCAAACGCGATCATTCAGACCAATTTAAACTTTGTCAATATCGAAACTTCCTTTTCCTTTTCGTCATAAATTTAGCTACTTATATACAAAAATGACATATTTTTTTATCACATCGTGTTTTAGGGAAGTGACAGAACGCTGCGCGGCTCATGATTTTTTATCTGGTTTATAAATGCAGAGATTATGAAACAAACTACAAAAACCCTAGAAATTGAATTCTAGTGTCATTTAGTAAAGTGTCACTTTTGGCGATAATACCAACTATTTCTTTCAGTCGCTTTAGCTGCCGCCTTCCCTAACCTGGAGCTGTTCATCAGCCTGTGTGGAGCCATCTTTCTTTCAAGTCTCGGCCTCCTCACCCCAGCCATCATCGATACCGTCCACAACTGGGACCGAGGCTTGGGCAGATTCAACTGGATCTTATGGAAAAACATTTTTATCTGCATCATCTCTCTCATCGCCTTATTCGCCGGCTCTTACGTCTCCATCCAAGAAATGGTCCACAAATTCAATGCCGCTCATCATGTTTCCTTGTCAGCTAATGAAACTATAAGTATAAGTAATCAAACGCTCGTTTTATAGGTTGTGAAGTGTGATTGTGACTTAATTGGTTGTGCTTATAGATTTATATGAAGTTTTGTATTGCGTGATGTTGGTTTGATTTCCTTTTATGATGTTCTAGGATGAAAAGGAAAGGATTTACATGCAAATACGTGCCATAAAAAAAGACAGATAAAAAAACTTCTCTATATATAAAATGCTAATGAATAAAAAATAATAAGCACAATTAGAAATATTCTTTTTAAAAGCCGATTTCAGACAATTTAATTGTTGTTCAGTACCTATTACAATATAATTATAAAAATAAAGAAAAAAATGTACAATGATTGTTTTATGTAAAACTTTTTATTTAATTGATTATATGATTTATTTAATTACATCTATTTACAATCGTACAAAATAAGTATATAGGTACTTAACATTTCCATTTTCCTTGACCGTCATAAAATGAATTCAAAAATAGTAGAACGAAATGAAGCAATAAAATTAATAAGGTTTTTACGGTTAAGTAACAAAAGAAACAATTCAGTACAAGGAAATATTTAAGTCATGGTCTTGAAGACTATAAAATTATTTTTAGGTTGTAACTAAAAAAGTATGACTTTGATGTTGTAATATAAATAGGACAATTATTTAAGAGGCATTAGACATAAGTATGACTAATCTCGCTTTAAATTTAAGTGCCAGTTAGGATAAAACAAATATACATGGATTTATTTTAAAGGATGGATTTAGGAATGCCTGTGTCAATACAAACCCGTCCTGATAAAAAATTCGATTCACATTTGTTCAATTTTGTTAATTGATTCATACCCTCTTTTTGTCGAGATAAATATAGGTCACATGCCTCCATATCGTTGATACAGCAAGGTATGTGGGGTCATTCACTAAAAACCTCGAAATATTGAGCGAATTGCAAATAGTATCGTAAATCCTGAAGTTTGAACTTAATTTGAAATCGCTTTATACACGGTATTGTAGATACAACAGGGAAGACCCAAATTTATTACACTCTGCCATAACAATTTGACGCATGAGTTTATATGCTGGATCATATCATGCGTGAGATCAAATAACGTCGATAGAAACTAAACATCAGAGGGGTTAGATTCCTATGACGCTGTCTGTACCTTTAATTAAGTAGACGTGTGTGAATAAGCGTTTTTTATATCGATGATGCTTATTTTTTTTTTATTGAATTGACGAATAATTTAACTTTTTTTTTTATATCCGAATTTGTTTATCCATTTTTACCGTCAATGTAATTTTGAAAGTAATAATTAGTTTATACTAGGTAAACATCTGTTACAAAAATACTCTTATAATAAAAAATAAGAAAACAGTTCTAGATATTCTGCCAATTGGTTATGTATTTTTAATTTTTCGCTAAAAATATCACAGCTTAAAGTCCTTACGATGGATTTATTTCTTTTTAATTTGAAATAGCCTTATAAATTTAACAAGAATTTCGCTAACGCGTAGGAGTATACTCCTACTCCCAAGATAAATATAAAAAAATAAAAAGTAATTTATTTTTCTTTTATTTGCACTCACCTCAAAAATATTATAGTACTACTATCAATAAGTCCGTCTTTTATATGTTTTGATTTTGATATGCACTTAATGAATGCGCCAAAATAATGACCAATAAGTATATATTTAATATATCATTACAAAATTTTCCTAAATTTAAAGCATAGGTTTTCCCTACGTTTATATTTTTAAAAGAAGGACCTACCTACTTTAATTTGAACATTTTTTTTACTTTATAGCGATCGTTCACTGTATCTGGGTTAATAAATCTTCTAAACCGAAGTCATCTGTAGTTTTTTATGCAAAGATTGCTGTAATTTTGTTTAATTAAATATTTTATTTTAAATATTTTAAGTGAATGTAAGTTCTTTTGATAAACTTATACATGTACTTATCTTAATAACTCTTGACAAGTAAGTATTATTTTTGCTACTAATGTTAATCTTTATAATTGTACTAAGTTTATATTTTAACAATGTGTCACATAGTTTAAGTATATTTTAAGAGTTTGCAGTTACCGAATTGTTGAAGTCTTTCTGTTTAGTTAAAATTCAAATTTCTTCATTTAAATGTATACTTACTTATATGTTATTAATAATAGTTTATGTTTTGAACAACCAATAAATTCTTTCGAATCAACTCAACTGCATAATATAGTCACAAAAAATGGAATAAAAGTTTTATCTATTTTTAATATAAAACGTAACATCGTGATAATTAGCCCTATGATATAACTATTCACTTTGAAAAAATATATTTTCAATTTGAATTATGTAGACAATTTTAATTGACTTTCTGTATTTTTTTTTCTTCTTTGAGTTTTTAATTTTTAAGTACTTATTTAAAAATATGATTGCAAGCCATGTACTGTAAGGTATAAATAAATCAAACGTTTTTAATACATAGGCAACCGTTAAATATTCAGGAATGTTCATTTTATCTTTATATCAGCTAAATTGAGTAAGATATCCTTCTTAAATTTATCTTTTCATAAATTAATTTTCTTATAAGCAAAAAATTAAAAGTGTTTCGCATTTTATGTCTTTTTTATGACCAACAAGGTTTATTGGCATTGAAAATATCTTCTCCAGACTAGCCTGGGTCTTAGGAATTCCAAAAATATTTGTTTTTTTATATCGTTCAAATGTATTTAAAATATACATAAATAAATATCACTCCTGAATTAGTAATAATTATATTATTATATTTTTTAAACACAATTAATATTTCGCTGGTGTTTAAAAAACATTCTGACTATGCACAGGATATATTGAACAAACTTTATTTTATGAACTCTGTTAAAAACTCTATTCATCTTATTGTTCTCACTATTTGTTTTTTTTTTTATTGTAATGTTATGACGTATTGTCGAAAAAAATATAAATGTGATACTTTTTATGTGATAGTGAGGTAACTGAAATAATTAAAATTATTTTATTTCATAATTTTATTTAGTTTTAATGAGTAAATACAATCCAATTTAATCTAACAATCCCACTAACTATAATTTAAAAAGGCGAAAGTTGGTATGTAAGAGGTGAGAGAATGTGTGGATGTTTATAACTCAATCACGCAAATTTCAAAGTCCTTTGGAATTTGTCCAGTAGGACACGGGTAGCTGGAGGCTGAGAAAGAACAAAGAGGTAGAACTAGTGGCGGAGCCCGATATTATGGACGAAACGAAAGCTGCAAGGCTTCGATGGCTCTGCCACATGAGTAGTTAAAAGGTTAGCTCGGCCACGTAGAGAGGATGGGAGAGGATCGCGCAGCTAAAAGAGCGTATAAGGGACGACCAAGCGGGAAACGACCTGTCGGCCGGCCCAGATACCGCAGAAGGGATGAGGTCCTAAGAGATCTGGGGGCCCTCCGAAGAGTCCACTGGTAGGAAGTGGCGCAGAACAGAAGGAGTGGAAGCTTTTGGTATCGGAGGCCAAGATCCTCCTTGGTTCGTCGAGCTATCGAAGTAAGTAAGTAAGAACTCGGGTAGAATAAATATCGTGGAATCAAAGAACTTCTTATCCTAAAATTTTCACGGAAGCTGGTGCGCAGTTAGTAAATAAAAATAACTTAAAACTATGAATACGATCACAATAAAAAAAAGATTTTGACAAATCGGTAAAACTTAGACTTCGTGATCGTGACAGTTTAGGATCATATCGAACCGATTTACAGAAGAAGTTTAGTAAATCAAACACTCACACTAGTATCACCGTAACTTTATTTAACACACAACACTATGAAATAAGAAAGAATCAAAGAACACTCGATGGGCTTGAGCATCAGCCAGACTATGTAAATACAGAAAACGAAACCATAGCGCGTATTAATATTGGCCCAGCGCCATCTAGTGGTGAAGGTGGAAAACAAAAATAACAATAATTTATGTCTAATGGATTAAACAAGTTTCATCTAAAACGCCTTAGGGACATTACTCTTAGTAATTACTCAAATTTAATTTAGGTGGTAACTTATAAAATTTCAGCACTTTTGTGATCATCAAAGGAAATCAAAATTAATTATTACTCGTACCTACAAACGAAAAAATCTTTTCTTTGTTCATTTTATCATAAATTTTTGTGAATTCAGCCGATTCCAATTACGAGTAGTGAGAATCTTTTAAAAACGAATCTTTTTTGTTTTATCGAAAACGATAAAGTGAGGAATAAAAAACGTTTTTATCAATATCTAGCTAACCTGTCAGACGTTGTCTTAAATATTAACTTTAATTATTAATATTCTACATAGGTAATTATCTTGATTTTTTTCCATAAAAATCATCAAAGTAGCTATAAAATAACAATAAAAAATATGAAATCCGCAAAGCCGATCTCAGTTATGGTGTGACATATGGATATAGAGATTTATTATATCTAAATATATCAATTCGAATCTTTGGAAGTCATTATTTTTAATGAAACGGAGAACGTGAAATTACATCAATAGCAATTGTCTAAACAACCGCCCTCTCGAAACGAAAGTATCCTTAAAACGAAATTGCTTTTTTTATATGACAAATGCTACGAATATACAAACAACATTAAAACTTTTGCGTTGTTTGTACCTATATGTTCGAAATGAACGATTATTTGTTTAGCTGGGCGTACATGTATGTAATTACGAGTAATGTAAAGCTTCCCACTAAATGCCAAAGTTGTAATGTAAGTGAGAAGGATTTCAATTAAATTTTAGACACTGGTAGAATAATGCCACACAGAAAAAAAAATCCACGAAAATCCTCTTGAAAATTCATTTTCAAGAGGATTTTCGTGGATTTCGAGGATTCATTCCAAAAACAGCTTGTGTTTTTATATTTTTTTAGCTGTATCCTATGTCCTTCTCTGTACTTACAACCTACTATATGTATGCAAAATTTCAGGAAGATTGGTTCAGTAGATAAAACGTGAAGAGGTAACCAACAAACAAATTAACTCACTTTCGCACTTATAATATTAGTTAGGATTTAAAATGTTAAAGTTGATAACGCAAATAATGCCTTAAAACCTATTTGTTTTTTATTTTTATTTTTTTATTTGAGTTTCGGTTTCGGCCATAATTCCTGTTTCGGTCGGACACTAGTCGACCGCCCGAGCGCAGCGAGCGAAGCGTCTCAGTTTCCACTAGCCGAAAATTCTTTTGTCTGTCCGGATGTTATCGCCTACAGGTCGCATTTCTGAACCGATTCTTATGAAATTTTGTGAGCAAGTTCGGTAATTTTATAGAATTTTTTAGTCGAGCCAGTTTTTCGAAATTTTATAAAATGGCGATAATATATAAAAAAAACCTTATATGCTATTTAAAAAAATCAAAAATGTCATTATACATTTTTGTTATCCTTATTAAGACGCAACTTTTTTGTATGAACAACATAGTGAAATTCAATAAAACCGCTATAAATCCATATTGTTAGCTGACTGAAGATTTGAAAGAAGAACAAGTTGTCAAGATGCAGTATGAAGCCCTTAAGTCTTGAGTAGTCTGTGGTAGACTGCATCAGCGATGGGTTGTGATGGTTGTATTGTGCGCGTAGCTTTACATAATGTTTATGTGATCTATTGTGTTTCCATGTATAAAGTGTAGAAATATGATCCATGTATTATAAAAGGGGTTTGTAAACATAAATCTACGAGTTTTATTCAGAGTAGATAAGAATAACAGTTCAGTTAGGTAAGTCCAACTTCGAGAAAGAGGTCAACCGTTGAATCCAACTCGGCTGGGCAGCGTTCGGGAAGCTTCGCGATATCTTCTCGTCCAAAATACCGCAGTGTCTCAAGACTAAGGTCTTTGACCAGTGTGTGTTGCCAGTAATGACATACGGAACAGAGACGTGGTCGCTTACTATGGGCCTCATAAGAAGGCTCAAGGTCACCCAAAGGGCGATGGAGCGCGCTATGCTCGGAGTTTCCCTGCGTGATCGAATCAGAAATGAGGAGATCCGTAGGAGAACTAAAGTAACCGACATAGCCCGCAGAATTGCCAAACTTAAGTGGCAGTGGGCGGGGCACATAGCTCGCAGAACAGATAGCCGTTGGGGCAGAAAAGTTCTCGAGAGGCGACCACGAACCGGAAAACGTAGTGTTGGCAGGCCTCCCACTCGGTGGACCGACGACCTGGTGAAGGTCGCGGGTTGCGCATGGATGCGGGCAGCGCAGGACCCAGGACCGGTCGTTGTGGAAATCCTTGGGGGAGGCCTTTGTCCAGCAGTGGACGTCTTTCGGCTGAGAGAGAGAGAGAGAGAGATAAGAATATATTAAATTCTTATACGATAGTTAACAAAAAAATCAATAGATGGCGCAGCAAAGCTTTTAATACTCGCAAATTCATTTAAGAGTGACTTGATTTATTGATTAAAATGAAATTGTTTGAATTGCGTCTATTTTTTTTTAAACTGAGTGCGTTTGACCTCTATCTTGCCTGATGAGAAGCATAGATGAGATCTAGGGTGGTACACGCAAACTGAAAAAAAAAACTCAAGTATTTATTTGGTTAATGGTATTGTATTGTGGATTGCTTTGCTTGGTGGAATTATCTTGAACACTTGAAATAAATCTGATATCAAAAAACTTCATTGTATGATTAGAATCCTATTAAAAATGTAATATATACGTATATGTATATAATAGATTCGATTTCAAATTGAACTTTCTTTTTTGAACTTTAATTTTGTTGCGGAAATAACATAAATATACATATAACCAATAGATCAAACCATGCATTTCTGACGACTGACGACCTCCGTGGCCTAACGGTCATCACGCCAGACGGGTCACAGATGGAAAATAATATTTTTCAGATTGACGTGGGTTTTGGATATTTATCTATACATATATGTATTTGTTATAAAATATAGTATTGTTAAATTAGCATCCCGTAAAGTCTTGAACTTACTCAATTTGTGTGATTTGTCCGTATATATTTATTATTATTATTTATATTATTTCGAGGCGGAAAAGGCAGGTTTCAGTCAATTTTTTCGTGGTATTGACCAACCACAAGAACTTTTTACTTTCTTTACAGCATTGGTAGGTTGGTTTCATATTTATAATTATTATTTATATTATTTCGAAGCGGAAAAGGCAGGTTACAGTCAATTTTTTCGTGGTATTGACCAACCACAAGAACTTCTTACTTTCTTTACAGCATTGGTAGGTTGGTTTCAAAACTCTTCTAAGCCAGGGACACGGTAAAATATCGGTTATTTCGTGGAAGGGCTCGCGAGGTCTACTGTTCTCACAGAACCACTAGTATAAAATATGCTTTGGGACAAGGATTTGAGCCCCAAACCTCTGGTCTTTGGGGCCTAGTAAAGGCGCCCACTTATAGGTGCCTTGGCAGGGCACCGTATCTCAGACGGTGCTGATGCAGGGCACCGCTACGCTGGTACATAGATGCTAGGTGTTTGGTGTTTGCTACCGACTGCGCTGTGAGACAGCAGCACTCGGGTCTTCGGCGAGGTTTCTTCTCCCGGAGCCTGTTTGGAGCAAGACCCAAGCAGGACACAACCCATCTCTGGGATCCAGCCGGCGTTGGGTGGTTGTCTGGTTGGTGTTGCCGCAAGGGCCAATTAAAGGCGGTAATAACTTCGATGGTTATGTATATATATAATGGATGGTTATGTATATATAATATTTAATGGTTTGGTTAGTAACATGAACCAACATGTGGATAGAACACAACACAGGTACAGGTATGGAAACACACACGGTAACTTGTATGGGCCGGGTTAAAAGCTTGCTAAACACAGCACGGCGGCCCGACGGCGATGCCGTCATATACCACTAGTGCACTATTTTATTTATACCAAACAATACGTAAGCTAAAACAATCCACCGTTGTTGAAAAGTCTCAAATCTAATCTGTCAGAAATTTTGACTTGTATATCCTCCCTCATCCGGTCGCGGTGTTGCCCTCCTGGTGGCAGTATTGCCAGCCGAATGAGAAAATGTTATGCGAAAAAAGCGCCACAGGTCAATGAGGCAATTACGGAAACTGTTATAAGTAATTAATATTCTAGGGTAATTTAAAATATAATCGAAGGAAGGGTGAAGGGAAGAAGAGGTACAGGAAGACCGAGAAAGAGTTATGTAAGCCAACTTAAAGAGAAGGCAGGCGTCGTCGTGTCATATCAAGACCTTTTAAACGTAAAGCCGAGAACAGAGAAGTGTGGCGTATACTCCATCGACAAGAAAGCGGCTATTAAGGCGCTACCTAAGGCTAATCAGAGGGGTGAAGGGTGGTACGTAAGCTCCGCCTTAGAGCAGACACAATAAGGTTACTTTTCGAATTTTCTATAATTTGCGCCTAACGAAAACTCGCTAGCAAAAGCTAGCGAGTTTTCGTTAGGAGCTTAGGGTGATTATTTTAAAGGTTTTCTTTTAATTATGATAAAACACTAAATATATTTTAAAAAATAAGCGGCTATCGTTTTAAATAGGTAGTTGTTTTCTTTAATTCTTTAAAGAAAAATCTACTGTTGTCGCTTGAATTACGGTGATTTTCGACGATAAAGGAAGAATAACAGGATTATGTATTATTTTTTTTATCTAGTCTTATTTAGGTATTTAATTTGTAATTTCATTCAGTATAATTCTAGTTTAGTATTTTTCTCTTTACGGGATATTTTTCCTGCTTCAGTACTTCTAACCTATAGTTCACACTTGACGTTTAAAGATAGTACGTTTTCGGAAAATCCTGATTGGGTATGCCTTTAAATAAGAAGAAGAGGTAACATTGTTTAGCTTTATTATCAAATAATCGCATAGACCACTGCGAACTAAACTTTATATATAGACCGAGAGGTCACGGGAATTTTCGTAACGATCAGGGAAACGGATAGACTTGCTTTTATGGGTTGTAGAGTAGTCCCCTAATGTGAATGATGTCGGTCTGCCGGCTCTCAGTGGTAGCTTCTTCGAGCTATAGGGCCTGAAAGGTGCTTCATTGTTGCGAAAAAAAAACGATCTGAGAAATGGTTAGTTTTAGTACATATTCAAAGTATGGCATCTCCGCATGTGAAACAAGTTGGTCTGCCGGCTGTCAGTGGTTGCATTTCAGAGCTATGAGGCGCGCAAGTCACTGCATAGTTACAAAAAAAAAACGATAAGAGAAATGGTTAGTTTTAGTACCAATTGGAAGAATGGTGTATCCACAGATGAAACGAGTTGGTCTGCCGGCTGTCAGTGGTTGTATTTCAGAGCTATCATCGTTCACGTAAGTCGCTTATTTGAGGAAAAAGTCTAAAAAAACATTGAAAAGCGGGAAAATAGGCGAATTTTTCTAGTTCATGCCAGCCGCTGTCGTATCTGATAAATTACCAATTATCCATACCGCACTGTGGGGAAAAAAATCGCCTCTAGAGAAAAAATGGTTTTCTTCAGAAAATCTACGTCGATTTTGGTAAAAACTGATTATGTATTTCATTTTTGATCTTAATAAGAAGACTTTTTATTAATACTAATGCTAACATTGCATTCTTTTAATAGGTACTAAAACTGACCATTTCTCTTACCGTTTTTTTTCGTAACTAAGCAGTGACTATCGCGCCTCATAGCTCTGAAATGCAACCACTGACAGCCGGCAGACCAACTTGTTTCACATGCGGAGATGCCATACTTTGAATATGTACTAAAACTAAGCAATCCTCAGATCGTTTTCTATTTTTTTGCAACAATGAAGCTCATTCTAGCCTTAATAGCTCAAAGTGGCAACCACTGATAGCCGGCAGACCAACTTGTTTCACATGAGGAGATGCCATATTTTGAATATGTACTAAAACTAACCATTTCTCTGATATTTTTTTTTTCAACAATGAAGCCCCTTCCAGGCCCTAGGTATAGCTCGAAGTGGCAACCACTGAAGGCCGGCAGACCAACTTGTTTCACCTGTGGAGACACCATTCTTTCAATAAGAACTAAAACGGACCATTTCTTTTACCGTTTTATTTCGTAACTATGCAGTGACTTTCGCGGCTCATAGCTCTGAAATGCAACCACCGACAGCCGGCAGACCAACTTGTTTCACATGCGGAGATACCATACTTTGAATATGTACTAAAACTTACCATTCCTCAGATCGTTTTCTATTTTTTGCAACAATGAAGCTCCTTCTAGCCTTTATAGCTCAAAGTGGCAACCGCTGACAGCCGGCAGACCAACTTGTTTCACATACGGAGATGCCATACTTTGAATATATACTAAAACTAACCATTCCTCGGATCGTTTTCTATTTTTTGCAACAATGAAGCTCCTTCTAGCCTTTATAGCTCAAAATGGCAACCACTGACAGCCGGCAGACCAACTTGTTTCACATACGGAGATGCCATACTTTGAATATGTACTAAAACTAACCATTTCTCTAAGCATTTTTTTTCGCAACAATGAAGCCCCTTCCAGGCCCTAGGTATAGCTCGAAGTGGCAACCACTGAAGGCCGGCAGACCAACTTGTTTCACCTGTGGAGACACCATTCTTTCAATCTTAAGTACTAAAACTGACCATTTCTTTTACCGTTTTTTTTCGTAACTATTCAGTGACTTTCGCGCCTCATAGCTCTGAAATGCAACCACTGACAGCCGGCAGACGCGGTGATGCGGAGATGCCATACTTTGAATATGTACTAAAACTAACCATTCCTCAGATCGTTTTCTATTTTTTGCAACAATGAAGCTCATTCTAGCCTTAATAGCTCAAAGTGGCAACCACTGATAGCCGGCAGACCAACTTGTTTCACATGAGGAGATGCCATATTTTGAATATGTACTAAAACTAACCATTTCTCTGATATTTTTTTTTTCAACAATGAAGCCCCTTCCAGGCCCTAGGTATAGCTCGAAGTGGCAACCACTGAAGGCCGGCAGACCAACTTGTTTCACCTGTGGAGACACCATTCTTTCAATAAGAACTAAAACGGACCATTTCTTTTACCGTTTTATTTCGTAACTATGCAGTGACTTTCGCGCCTCATAGCTCTGAAATGCAACCACCGACAGCCGGCAGACCAACTTGTTTCACATGCGGAGATACCATACTTTGAATATGTACTAAAACTTACCATTCCTCAGATCGTTTTCTATTTTTTGCAACAATGAAGCTCCTTCTAGCCTTTATAGCTCAAAATGGCAACCACTGACAGCCGGCAGACCAACTTGTTTCACATACGGAGATGCCATACTTTGAATATGTACTAAAACTAACCATTTCTCTAAGCATTTTTTCGCAACAATGAAGCCCCTTCCAGGCCCTAGGTATAGCTCGAAGTGGCAACCACTGAAGGCCGGCAGACCAACTTGTTTCACATACGGAGATGCCATACTTTGAATATGTACTAAAACTATGTAACCATTTCTCTGAGCATTTTTTTTCGCAACAATGATTCCAGGCTCTAGAGCTCGAAGTGGTAACCACTGAAAGCCGGCAGACAGACTTGTTAACCTGTGGAGACACCATTCTTCCAATAGGTACTAAAACTGACCATTTCTCTTACGGTTTTTTTTCGTAACTATGCAGTAACTTTCGCGCCTCATAGTTCTGTAATGCAACCACTGATAGCCGGCAGACCAACTTGTTTCACATGCGGAGATGCCATACTTTGAATATGTACTAAAACTAACCATTTCTCAGATCGTTTTCTATTTTTTGCAACAATGAAGCTCCTTCCAGGCGCTAGGTATAGCTCAAAGTGGCAACCACTGGCAGCCGGCGGATCAACTTCTTTCACATGCGGAGATGCCATATTTTGAATATGTACTAAAACTGACCATTTCTCTGATATTTTTTTTTTTAACAATGAAGCCCCTTCCAGGCCCTAAGTATAGTTCGAAGTGGCAACCACTGAAGGCCGGCAGACCAACTGGTTTCATCTGTGGAGACAACATTCTTTCAATAGGTACTAAAACTGACCATTTCTTTGAACGTTTTTTTTCGTAACTATGCAGTGACTTTCGCGCCTCATAGCTCTGAAATGCAACCACTGACAGCCGCCAGACCAACTTGTTTCACATGCGGAGATACCATATTTTGAATATATACTAAAACTAACCATTTATCTGATAATTTCTTTTCGCAACAATAAAGCCCCTTCCAGGCCCTAGGTATAGCTCGAAGTGGCAACCACTGAAGGCCGGCAGACCAACTTGTTTCACCTGTGGAGACACCATTCTTTCAATAGGTACTAAAACTGACCATTTCTCTTACCGTTTTTTTTTTCGTAACTATCCAATGACTTTCTCGCCTCATAGCTCTGAAATGCAACCACTGGCAGCCAGCAGACCAACTTGTTTCACATGCGGAGATGCCATATTTTGAATATATACTAAAACTAACCATTTCTCTATCGTTTTTTTTTCGCAACAATGAAGCCCCTTCCAGCCCCTATAGCTCAAAGTGGCAACCACTAACAGCCGGCAGACCAACTCGTTTCACATGCGGAGATGCCATACTGGTCTGCCGGCTCTCAGTGGTTGCCACTTCGAGCTTGTTGCGAAAAAAAAAATGATCAGAGAAATTGTTAGATTTATTACATGTTCAAAGTATGGCATCTCCGCATGTGAAACAAGTTGGTCTGCCGGCTGTCAGTGGTCGCATTTCAGAGCGATGATGCGCGAAAGTCACTGCATAGTTACGAAATAAAACGGTAAAAGAAATGGTCAGTTTTAGTACCTATTGAAAGAATGGTGTCTCCACAGGTGAAACAAGTTGGTCTGCCGGCCTTCAGTGTTTGCCACTTCGAGCTATACCTAGGGCATAGAAAATTGCCTTAAGAAAATGGCCTTCATTGTTGCAAAAAAAAAAATTATCAGAGAAATGGTTAGTTTTAGTACATATTCAAACTATGGCATCTCCGCATGTGAAACAAGTTGGTCTGCCGGCTGTCAGTGGTTGCATTTCAGAGCGATGATGCGCGAAAGTCACTGCATATTTACGAAAAAAAACGGTTAGAGAAATGGTCAGTTTTAGTATCTATTGAAAGAATGGTGTCTCCACAGGTGAAACAAGTTGTCTGCCGGCCTTCAGTGTTTGCCACTTCGAGCTATACCTAGGGCCTGGAAAATTGCCTTGAGGAAAATGGCCTTCATTGTTGCAAAAAAAAATTATCAGAGAAATGGTTAGGTTTAATACATATATTCAAAATATGGCATCTCCGCATGTGAAACAAGTTGGTCTGCCGGCTGTCAGTGGTTGCCACTTTGAGCTATAGGGGCTGAAAGGGGCTTCATTGTAGCGAAAAAACGATCAGAGAAATGGTTAGTTTTAGTATATATTCAAAGTATGGCATCTCCGTATGTGAAAAAGTTGGTCTGCCGGCTGTCAGTGGTTGCCACTTTGAGCTATAAAGGCTAGAAGGAGCTTCATTGTTGCAAAAAATAGAAAACGATCCGAGGAATGGTTAGTTTTAGTATATATTCAAAGTATGGCATCTCCGTATGTGAAACAAGTTGGTCTGCCGGCTGTCAGCGGTTGCCACTTTGAGCTATAAAGGCTAGAAGAAGCTTCATTGTTGCAAAAAATAGAAAACGATCTGAGGAATGGTTAGTTTTAGTACATATTCAAAGTACGGTATCTCCGCATGTGAAACGAGTTAGTCTGCCGGCTGTCAGTGGTTGCATTTCAGAGCTATGAGGCGCGTAAGTCACTGCATAGTTACGAAATAAAACGGTACAATGGTCAGTTTTAGTTCTTATTGAAAGAATGGTGTCTCCACAGGTGAAACAAGTTGGTCTACCGGCCTTCAGTGGTTGCCACTTCGAGCTATACCTAGGGCCTGGAAGGGGCTTCATTGTTGAAAAAAAAAAAATTATCAGAGAAATGGTTAGTTTTAGTACATATTCAAAATATGGCATCTCCTCATGTGAAACAAGTTGGTCTGCCGGCTATCAGTGGTTGCCACTTTGAGCTATTAAGGCTAGAAGGAGCTTCATTGTTGCAAAAAATAGAAAACGATCTGAGGAATGGTTAGTTTTAGTACATATTCAAAGTATGGCATCTCCGCATGTGAAACAAGTTGGTCTGCCGGCTGTCAGTGGTTGCATTTCAGAGCTATGAGGCGCGAAAGTCACTGCTTAGTTACGAAAAAAACGGTAAGAGAATTGGTCAGTTTTGGTACCTATTAAAAGAATGCAATGTTAGCAAAAATAGTATTAATAAAAAGTCTTCTTATTAAGATCAAAAATGAAATACATAATCAGTTTTTACCAAAATCGACGTAGATTTTCTGAAGAAAACCTTTTTTTCTCTAGAGGCGATTTTTTTCCCCACAGTGCGGTGGTGCGCGGCGCAAGTTTGAGGTTGGGTCAAACATACGCAGATACGACAGCGGCTGGCATGAACTAGAAAAATTCGCCTATTTTCCCGCTTTTCAATGTTTTTTTTTAGACTTTTTCCTTAAATAAGCGACTTACGTGAACGACGATAGCTCTGAAATACAACCACTGACAGCCGGCAGACCAACTCGTTTCATCTGTGGATACATCATTCTTCCAATTGGTACTAAAACTAACCATTTCTCTTATCGTTTTTTTTTTTGTAACTATGCAGTGACTTGCGCGCCTCATAGCTCTGAAATGCAACCACTGACAGCCGGCAGACCAACTTGTTTCACATGCGGAGATGCCATACTTTGAATATGTACTAAAACTAACCATTTCTCAGATCGTTTTTTTTTCGCAACAATGAAGCACCTTCCAGGCCCTATAGCTCGAAGAAGCTACCACTGAGAGCCGGCAGACCGACATCATTCACATTAGGGGACTACTCTACAACCCATAAAAGCAAGTCTATCCGTTTCCCTGATCGTTACGAAAATTCCCGTGACCGCTTAAACTAATAGTACTTAGCTTAGCTGGCATAGGCCTTTAAAATCGTTACCGAAATGGCCAAGCGGGCAATGGCCAAAAAAGTAACAGAGCAGGAGAGCTCTTCTTCTGAGAAGAGCCAAATCGTTGACGCCCTCAAGGAGCAGGCTGGTGCAAGCATAAATGTCATCAGACAGATCGCATCGAAGTCTGGCAACCTCAAGGGCACATTCATCAAAAGCCTTAAGGAGGCTACTACCTCCATTGAAGAAGCGGTCTCGGCCCTGAGCACAAGAACCACCAGCGAGGAGACTAAACTCCTCCGGGCTGAAAATGAACGCCTGGTGGCCAAAGTGGCATCGCTTGAGCGGGAAATGGCGGAGCTCAAGGCCATGATGGAGCAATCTATGCGGTCTGCACCGGCGCCCACCCCAGTGGCTGTTAACCCCGGTGGTGGTGACATAGATGCGCAAAAGCGCCTAATCATGGATACAGTCGGGCCTGTCCTGAATGCTCGATTTGAAGGCATTCAGAATCGCCTTATGCCGGCGCCACAATTGCGCCCGCCGCTGGCTGCAGATAGGCGCCGCCGCGCAGTAGCTGATAAAGTGCAGACTGAGTCCGACTCAGATGGAGAGGTGGCTCTCCCTGTAACCGTCGCAAGAACGGCACAGTGGAGGAAGGCACCACCTCAACCTATTCCACAGCCTGAAGTGGGTAAAAAGGGACGAAAAAAGAGGGGCAAAAAAGAAGTAAGACCCAGTACGCCTCCGTCCTTGGAGTTTTTGGAACCAAGGCCGTCGACGTCTGCGGATCCACCTCCCCTGCCGCCAGTTCAAACCTCCAAGAAGGCAGCGACGCCTCGAGCGGAAGCAAGGCCTTTGCCTGCACCTCAGGCCACTCCGCGTACCTTACCACCACCCCCAGCGTCCATGAACGAAACCTGGACGACGGTAGTTAGAAGGGGTGGCAAAAAGAAGCCAGCTGCAAACGTGGTCCAGGGCGTCAATGCTGCCCAAAACCCAGCTGGATCTCATCAAAGGCCCAACCAGAGGCCTTTACCGAAATTGCATCCCCCGCGCTCGGCTGCCATAGTCATTAAAATGCAGCCTGACGCCGAAAAACGGGGGATCACCTATGGAGACATCTTGGCTCAGGCCCAGCAGAGGGTAGACATCGCAGAGCTTGGCATCTCCGGTGTCAAACTAAAACGTGCGGCAACCGGCGCCCGTATAATTGAAATTGCGGGCGCCGAGAGGGATGGCAAGGCTGATGCTTTGGCCGCGAAGCTAAGAGAGGCGATGGATCCTCAAATGGCGGAGGTGTCCCGCCCTCAAAAGTGCGCAGAGTTGCGCGTTCTTGGGCTGTGCGACTCAGCCACCACGGATCTGGTGCGTAGCGCCGTTGCTCGGGTAGGCCAGTGCCCCGAAGTCGACGTGAGGGTCGGCGAAATCCGGGAGGACCGCGTGGGCACGCGAACGGCATGGGTGCGGTGTCCCATCTTGGCAGCCAAACGGCTGACCAGTGGTGCGAAACTCCTTGTCGGCTGGGTGTCGGCACAGGTCAAACTGTTGCCGACAAAACCCTTGCAGTGCTACCGCTGTTTAGAGATTGGTCACGTGAGCCAAAGGTGCACTGCAGACACCGACAGGAGCTCGCTGTGCTACCGCTGTTGCCGGCCAGGCCATAAGGCCGCCCAGTGCACGGCCGCAGCCGCAAACTGCGTGCTCTGCTCTGGATCAGGCAAACCGGCAGAGCACCGGGTCGGGGGAGCGGCATGCCCAAGTGCGCGCAGGAAAAGAGGAGGGAGGCGTGTTGCGTCCGCGGCTCTGGCCCAGACGCAACCGGCCCGTACGGCTCAGAACGCCGAGGAGATGGAGACGGGGGCTATTCCATAGTTATGGCCCTCAATGTTCTCCAGGCGAATGTCAACCACTGTGCCCGGGCGCAGGACTTGCTGTCTCAGAGCATGGCACAGTGGTTGATTGACGTAACTGTAATCGCAGAGCCGTATTTTATTCCCCCCAGGGAAAACTGGGTGGCAGACCTAGACGGACTGGCCGTGATAGTATCTTCGGCGAGCTCTTCGCCTCCAACATGTGTTGTGCGTGGCCATGGAATGGTCTCGGCTCAGCTGGGTGACTTGGTTGTGGTTGGAGTGTACTTCTCGCCCAACCGTCGGCTCGGAGAGTTCGAGGCATTCCTGGCCCAACTCGAGGCGCTTGTTCTTAGGAGTCACCCTCGCCCAGTGCTAGTTGTGGGGGATCTCAATGCCAAATCAACGGCATGGGGATCTCCTGCAACTGATGCGCGGGGCGAGGCTCTGGAAGAGTGGCTCATCACCGTGGGGCTGGCGGTGTTGAATCGGGGCACGGTCAACACGTGCGTTCGCCCACAAGGCAGTTCCATAGTAGACGTTTCGTTTGCTAGCCCTGCCCTAGCGTGCCGCGCTCAGGGCTGGAGTGTAATGGAGGACGTGGAGACGCTCTCCGATCACCGTTACATTCGGTTTGATCTCTCCGCGTCCTCGGCCGCTCCGAGCGGCCATATCCGTGCTCCGAACGAGTCTGGCCCACGGTGGCAACTAAAGCGCCTCGACAAGGAATTGTTGCGAGAGGCGGCCATTGTGCAAGGCTGGTCCCGCGCGCCGGTAAATGTAGAGGTAGAGGACGAGACAGAGTGGTTCCGGGGTGCAATGACTGCGGTGTGTGATGCGTCAATGCCCCGGACCAGTTTTCGTCCTCCGAAACGCTGGGTATATTGGTGGTCTCCTGATCTTTCGCAGCTACGCGAAGCCTGCATTGCGGCGAGACGCCAATACGCCCGTTACCGAAGAAGACGGCGCCGGGATGTTGCCGAAGAGGCCGCTTTGTGCGCAACACTAGTGGAGGCGAAGAGCGCGCTGACGAGTGCAATTGCGGCAGCTAAGGAGGCAGCCAGGGAGGAACTGCTGGCCACACTAGACCGCGACCCATGGGGGCGTCCATACCGGCTGGTCCGCAATAAAACTCGGCCGTATGGCGTTCCCCTTACGCAGAGCCTGGAGCCGCAGTTCCTCGAAGAGGTAGTTGCCGCTCTGTTCCCGCAGGGAGCGGAAATTCAGCCCCCCAGCATGGCTCCGCCATTGACGGATAGGGGCGAGGACAGGGAGGAAATCCCCGAAATAACCCGGGACGAATTTGGCGCCGCTGTTTTAAGATTGCGCGCCAAGAATACGGCTCCGGGTCCCGATGGTGTTCCGGGTCGAGTGCTGGTCCTCGCTCTGGATGTTCTGGAGGAGCGACTGAGGGGGCTGTTTAACGCCTGTTTCGAGCAGGGAAAGTTTCCCCGGGCGTGGAAAGCAGGACGCTTAGTCTTGCTACGGAAGGAGGGACGACCGGCGGATTCCCCGTCTGGCTTCCGCCCTATCGTCGTGCTCGACGAGGCAGGCAAATTGTTGGAAAGAATCACTGCTGACCGCCTTGTGGAGCACCTCGAGCGATTTGGTCCGAACCTCGCGGATTGCCAGTACGGGTTCCGCCGGAGGAGGTCAACCGTCCACGCCATACTGAAAGTAAAGTCCGTGGCGCAGGATGCGGTCTGCCAGGGTGAGGTGGTCGTGGTGGTGTCTCTCGACATCGCCAATGCCTTTAACTCTCTTCCTTGGCCTTGCATTATGGAGGCGCTCCGCTATCACGGGGTGCCGTCCTACCTGCGTCGGATCATCCAGGACTACCTCTCAGATAGGAGGATAGTCTTCCCTGCTCGAGATGGATTGAAGGAGCGTGCAATGGCGCGCGGTGTTCCGCAGGGTTCGGTGTTGGGCCCGCTCCTGTGGAACATCGGGTATGATTGGGTGTTACGGGCGGTCAATCTTCCGGGGTCGAAGTCGTATGTTACGCCGACGACACACTCGTGGCCGCCCGTGGCGCCACCTATCGAGAGGCATCATTGCTCGCCACTGCGGGAGTAGCGCAAGTGGTGCGTCGAATCCGCCAGCTGGGCCTGGAGGTGGCCCTTCAAAAGTCCGAGGCATTATGTTTTCACGGCCCTCGGAGGGGGCCCCCGCCAGACTCCAGCTTGACGGTTGGCGGGGTTCAAATCGCCATCAAGCCGTCGATGCGGTATCTAGGCATCGTCCTTGATGGCAGATGGAATTTCGGCGCCCACTTCGCGGAGTTGGTACCGCGCCTGATGGCGGCTGCTAGTGCGTTGACACGGCTGCTACCGAATTTAGGAGGACCAGAGGCGTCCTGCAGACGCTTATATATGGGGGTCGTGCGATCCATGGCCCTCTATGGCGCCCCTGTTTGGGCAGAGGCCCTATCCAACCAAAATATCGCCCTCTTGCGTCGTCCGCAGAGGCTAATGGCGACTAGGGCCGCCAGAGGTTATCGCACGGTCTCCTGTGAGGCAGCGTGCGTGCTGGCTGGCAGTATACCCTGGGACCTGGAAGCCAGGACCCTCGCGTCTCTGTTCACATGGCGCGAGGAGGCGCTGTCCCGGGGTGACCGGCTAGCACCGAGAGAGATCGCAGGACGCCGGAATGAGCTGTGTCAGCGCACTATTGAGGCGTGGAGCCTAAGGCTGGAGCAGCCCACTGCTGGGCATAGGACCGTCGAGGCAGTCCGTCCAGTGCTGGGACAATGGTTGGCGAGGCAGCACGGCCTACTGACATTCCGCCTGACGCAGATACTCACCGGGCTTGGTTGCTTCGGAGGGTATCTGTGCCGCGTGGCGGGTCGGGAGCCGTCTGCCGTGTGCCACCATTGCGACGGATGTCTGGACGAGGATGCCCAGCATACATTGGAAGTCTGCCCAGCCTGGGTGGAGGACCGCGCAGAGTTGTGCGCGGTCGTGGGGAGCGACCTCTCACTGTCGGCCGTCGTACAATGTATGGTCGACAGTGAGACGTCGTGGACAGCGGTGCAGGCCTTTGCGGAGAGCGTTATGCTCCGCAAAGAGGCGGCGGAGAGGGTGCGTGAGGATACCACAGACCTCGATATCCGCCGCCGGCGCCCGGGGCGCAGAAGGCGGGCTTACGGCCTGCTTCAGCTGCCCCCACATTAACGGCCGGTCGGACGGCGGAAACGGGATTCCGTCGTCCGGCTTAACGGCCCCGGGTAGAAAGGCGCCAACGTGTCAAGCGTGCCTTTCCCCTAGCGGGTAGAATTGAAGGCTGACGAGTCGTCCCGCTGGCTGCTCCGAGGAGAGCGGCCGAGCCGAGGCCGCCGTGGTAGCGGCCGCCGCGCCGGGGCTGTGGAGCGAGAGTAGCACATGGTCCCGGCACAAATGCGGTTGGCGTTGGCACCGTGTGGTTTTAGTGGGTTCAAGTCCCACACACCTGTCCGGCTTCCCGTGGCCGGATGGACGGGACGAGGGTCTTTCCACACGTAAAAAAAAAAAAAAAAAAAGGCCTTTAAAATCTGACTCAGCTGCGCTATAGTTAACTTAGTTCGACTTGTTTTCTACCACACAGTAACTGAATCTAACTTTGTAATAAAAGCTATTAAGAAAGAAAGTTTGAAATTATTCAAGAGAAGCATTGGACATAAATCTGAGTAAATAAACAATAAAATTAACTTAATTCCAGCAGTTTGAATACATTGGCAATTACTTACGAACATTGTACATTAGTACAACTTTCTTTGTAGAATTGCTTTGATATTGTATTGAGTGTGTAGAACAGTCATTTGTACTTTGTAATGGTTTTAAACGGAATTTCTCGATCCGACTGTACCTACTTTTCATTTTTCCATATGAAACAGATGTGATAGGTTTTTGTGGATATGAGTATACACCTCTTTTGCTTACATTTGTTACGACTAAGTCACGTGGGATATCGTTCGATATTTTTTACACGACTGACCAAAAAAGGAGTGTTATGTTTTCAGGGTTCATGTATGTATGTAAGTATGTATGTATGTATGTAAGTTTCTTTATTCCACCATAAGTCCTGAACGGCTTAACAGATTTTGATGTGAGAGGTATTTTTAGATTCCTTGCATTCCTCCGAGTTACATAGGCTAAATGACGTCATCATAAAAACAAAATGGCGGTTTATATATTTGATAAATAGCAGACCAAAAAAATAAAATTTGATCAATCTTATCGAGTGGGGTGTCAAATTGAAGGGCTTTAAAAGGCGATTTCAAAAATGTATTTAACTTATATGTTTGTATGTACTTTTTGAGTAAAAACTTGTCAGTCGTGTTTTTTATTTTTAATACTTAGCTTGTCTCTATACATTTTTGCGAGCATTTTCGTTTGTCGTTTGACGTTTGGCTAGCCATGCAGATCTGTAATGAAATTTTGGTATGAAAAGTGTTCTTTGTGTTATTCCAGGTATATTTCTACCTGCCGCGTACCAAATTTCAACGAAATCCATTCAGTAAAATCTGCGTGTTGAGCAACAAATCATTATTAACTGAATACATGAACTTTTATCTTTATTATAAACAATAGTTACCTATATGCATAACATTCCAACGAACTTAAATGTGAATGAACTTACCTTACAACCTTGCAGCTTTAACCAAAAGTTCCTTTCATTTTCTAGCCTTTGTCCAACATTGGCCAACCTCACAGCCAGTTGCGCAGTTTAATGGGACAATAAAGCAATCGGTTACTTTAACTACTTATATACAGACATGTTGATGAAACTGCTATAAACTAATATTATAAAAATTTGGATGTGTTCGAGTATGTTTGTTACTCTGTCACACAAAATCTACTGTACGGATTTCGATGAAATTTGGTACACGAGTAGACAAATACCGGAAACAGCGCTCTGCAATATTTCAAGTTCCAACGTTGTTGAGTAGTTTAGTAACTCTATGTCCCTTTTTATAGAGATTAAAATCTAAAAATCCCTTTGTACCGCTACCACTGAGCTTTTGACGTCACAAAGGGAAGATCTTTAGGCAAATCTCTTGCTCGGATTTCAATGAAAGTTGGTACTCGGTAGAATATTGGGAGTCAAGTCAAAGTCAAAGTCAAAATTTTTTATTGAAACTTGGCCTTCAAAGAAGGCTCTTTTTCACGTCGATAACTAATTATTTAATCATAATATTTTATGTCTCAAAGCTACAAACTACTAGCATTTCGGAACGACCACTGCTGAGAAGAAATGCCGAAAGAAACTCATGAAACAGTCTTGGTCGCCTAGCATGCCAGAGGGGCTATTCATTAACTTTATACATACACTAGATTGTGTACAGTCAAAAATAAAATAAAATATAAGTAAAAGAATAATAATAATATAATAAAACATGTTATGTTTGTGATCAAGTAACCACAATGAATTGGTTAAGAACAAAAAATAAAAATAAAATTCGAATCAGGATCGAAGCAGGATCCCCTGGCAACACCCGTTCACAAGTTTGAACATTTTAGAAAAATAAATACTTTCAGTCACTTGAAGATCACAATACACGTACATGTTTAACAATTAAATGTCAATGTAATTAAATAAAATAAAAAAGGTAAGGTTATTTTTTCACAATATCAAAAGAATGTAATCAAGTGTGGAGTGGCGAAGTTGTAGGGAGAGACCAAACTTTTTTATCGTTCAAATAATCACTTATTGTGTAATACGCTTTATTCATCAAAGTATTTTTAAGATATGTTTTAAATTTTTGCATCGGTAAATTTATAGCCTCGTCAGGGAGCTTGTTAAACATTTTTACACTTTGACCCACGAAAGACCGCCGAACCTTTTTAAGCCTAAAGCAGGGCGTATAAAGTTTATTCTTATTGCGGGTGTTTATACTATGTACATCGCAGATTTTTTTAAAGAGGTTTAAATTGGATTTAACAAAAATAAGTACATTGAAGATGTATTGAGATGCAACAGTAAGAATTTTTATTGATTTAAAGAGCTCTCGTAGAGAATCGCGTCGTTTTAGCCCGTACATAAAACGAATTGCTCTTTTCTGTAATACAAATATTTTCCCTATCTCGGCTGCATTTCCCCATATCAATAATCCGTATGACATTATGCTATGAAAGTAGCTGAAATACACGAGTCTAGCTGTTTCAATGTTTGTGCACTGTCTTATCCTTCTCACTGCATAAGCCGCCGAGCTAAGTTTTTTGGCCGTGAGTTCAATGTGTTTATCCCACTTTAACTTACAGTGAACGGTAACGCCTAAGAATTTGACACTGTGTACCCACTCTAATACTTTGCCATTAACTATTAAAGGTATATCATTATGAGGTGCGTTCGAGAGAGAAACTTTATACACTTGGTCTTGTCCGTGTTTAAAGCCAGGTTGTTGGTTGTAAACCAGTCAAGCACAAGTGTCATAGTATTACTTACATCGTCATAATTTTGACTATTTCTGTTGACTTCAAATAGCAATGATGTGTCGTCCGCAAATAAAACAACTTCACACAATTGTTGGGCAAGACATGGAAGGTCATTTATGTAAACAAGGAATAGAAAAGGACCGATTATGGAGCCTTGAGGCACGCCCATGTGTACCGCCGCGCTGCTGGAAGCAGCTCTGTTAACTTCTACTTTCTGAGTTCTGTTGTCCAGGTAAGAAGCTAGTATCTCAAGGGCCGTCCCAGTAACACCATAAAATTTAAGCTTGTTTTTTAGTATATTATAATCCACGCAGTCAAAGGCTTTTGAAAGGTCGCAAAAAATACCTATGACATCTTGGCTGGATTCCCACGCTTCATAGATTATTTGAACTAAAGTAGATGTTGCATCAGTAGTGGAACGACCTTTAGTGAAACCGTACTGACGATTATGTAAGATTTTATTTACGTTAAAATAAGAGACTAATTGCGTTAAAATTATTTTTTCAAATATTTTACTTAAAGCGGGTAATATAGAAATGGGTCTGTAATTAGTGG
Organism: Ephestia elutella; assembly: GCA_018467065.1. Lineage (NCBI taxonomy): Eukaryota > Metazoa > Arthropoda > Insecta > Lepidoptera > Pyralidae > Ephestia > Ephestia elutella. Next base: position 3,977,611 of record CM031576.1, on the reverse strand, counting down.
GATCATTTTTTGTACCCTGTTTGAATAAAGGAATAATTTTACTTATTTTCATGAGGTCAGGGAAAACACCCTCGGAAATGCACTTATTGAAAATCACAGTTAGATGAGGAGCAATCAAATCAATAATACTGCTCAGAACTGCGACAGATATACCCCAGAGATCCTCAGTATTTTTCATGTTTCATGTAATAATGTGGGAATAGCACATATGGTTAGTTTTCATCCCTAAATTACCATAAGAGCAGCTCGAGCAAATATATTTTTAAGATGACATTTATATACTTACAGTCTTCTTCTTCTTTTCGAGTCGGAATGGCTAGTATATCAGATCAGATGAGACCAGTATGTGGCCACGGCAATTGCGTTGTCCTTGGCCTCGTTTAGGTCCTCCAAGGTGCACGAAATGGGGCAGTTGGGCCATGCATACTTACAGTGCAGCAAACCTTCGACCACCACAGCCCAAAAGAAAATAGGTAATATGACATTTGTTTTCTACTGAGGCAAAACTCCGTGGCCGAACGGTCATCACGCCGGACTGCCACACCGGAGGTTCTGGGTTCGATCCCCGGTCGGGTCAAGATGGAAAATGATATTTTTCAGATTGACCTGGGTCTTGGATGTTTATCTATATACGTATATGTTATAAAATATGATATCGTTGAGTTAGTTTCCCATAATACAAGTCTTGAACTTACTTTGGGGCTAGCTTAATCTGTGTGATTTGTCCGTAAAAAATAAAAAAACTGAGGTTTTGTGTCTATGACACAGACTTCTAATGTGGTCTGTGAATAAACTGAATAATGTCAATGTTCACCAATATTTTTGTGATCGAATCAAATCATTTATTTGCAATAAATGGGGTTACAAAAGCTGTTACAGATAGTGTCCTTCTACCTATTTAACTATAATTAGCATGCAAATTTTAAATAATAATTATCAAATTTAATAATATTTTACTTACATGTCAACACATCTCAAATAATTCAGATACAGAAGTAGAAGTTTTTTTTCTTAAGCCAATGAGTTAATTTTCATTTAAATTGAATGATAGGTAATAATGTTACGTCTTTTGGTAATATCATTATAAATCGTGTTTGGCACAAACTTGAAAAGGTGTTAGGTACTTTTTATATAGAGTACGTACCTCTTATCTGCGTAGGTTTAGAACCATAGACATATAATTGACATGCAACCATAGACTTATAATACGCTCATAAGTTTATGCAATGCATGAAACAGTAAGATATGATAATTACGAAGTATTTATTTATTTTATTTTTGAAACTAACAGTTTGTCATAACTAAGTAAAAACTTAAAAAATCTAAGTAAACTATTAAAAAGGTCTTAAGTGTCTTAGTAATATAATGAGCGATTTTTCTGACAGCTAATTAAGAAAAAAAAATCAGTACAAAAAAGTCTCAACAGAGAGCGTTTTATGAAAGCCGAGTCGTAATAATGGCTGAACCTATATGGTGCGCTTTTTCTTGTCAACCAGAGGCAGAAAAAAAAATCACATAACAGTTTGACAGTTGCACAAATCACAATATAGATACTTTTTAGTTGTTTTTTTTTTTACTAAGTTTTATTTTTTTTAAATGCCACTTCCGTGAATTTTTTGCTTTTTGTATGGAATTTTTTCTCTCGGCTTTTACTAAGCGCCATCTATGAAGTCATTTGGAACTATTTCTTTTTTTAATTTGTGTCACGGAAAATCCCTCATTCAAAATGAATAGATTGACTGACCCATTTGATCCTGTGTAAATAGCAATCAGTTTATAGACTCACAGGACAGTAGTTTGTCTCCCAAAGTTTTGGGTTAAATTGTACGTGAATTTCAGTATCAAGTAATGGGTCGAAAATGCCTCAAGCAGACCCAAACCTTAGTTCAATCGCAAGCAATCTATAAATATAATTCACAACTGACTGACTGGCATGGTAACGTAAAAACGAAACACTGAACGTTGACACTTGAAATTTTGCAAAGTCTCTTTTTACACGACTGACCAAAAAGTGTTTGTTGTAAACTTCATTGCACATACACATAAGAAAATACAAAAGATAATTCTTGCATTCCTTCGAGTGACATAGGCTTTGTGATTTGTCAGTCGTACATACATACATATTATCACGCCTTTTTCCCGTGGGGGTAGGCAGAGACTAGCGATTTCCACCTGCTACGATCCTTACAGATCTCTCTTGCTTCCTCTACACTCATCACTCTCTTCATACATGCTCTCCGGTAATGGGTGCTCCTAATATCTGCCTTTGTCAGTCGTGTTTTTTAATATAATCAGCTTGTTATAGCTCTAGTGAGCACTAACAAAGGACTTTCGGAAAGTCTGCTCATATAAACATTGTCACATTCACTTACTATGTTATTTTATTCACATCTGACCCACTAATGTCCACGAATCCATCCACGCGTAATTTACTATTGTTAAATTAAGTTTATCGACACGATAATAGCCAGATTTTTAGTTAGTTAGACCTTCAATAAAACTATGAACTGTACCTAATTTCATTTTGCTTAAACTGGTCTATGAACATAAGAGATACTTGAGAATAAAAATATGAAGGATCTGTGTAGGGTCCATAGAAGCCAAAAGGTTATTTTTTGTCCGTCTGTGTATTTTTCTGTTTGTCTTTAGGTTCAAGTCATACTACATCTAAATTCTAAATTGTATTTATGTAATGTATATTTGATTACAATAATAACTAGTTTAACATAGATACACGAGAAACCGATCCGACGACAATATAAATTAAGTATTGTCGGATCTGTGTTATCTAAGCTCTATACTCTCAGGTGAATGGTACTCAAGTAAATGAACTACGTGCATCAAAACTATAGTTTGTTTACAGCGTCGTTTGCGCGCGGGCGCGGATTTGAAGTGACATAAATTATTATTTTTTACGTGATAAGACATTTTATAAGTGCTGTGTGACGGGATTTTATTTTTGTGGATACGCAGTGACGTAAGTTTTTTTATATTTTGTGTATTTTTTTATTTACAATTTAGAAAAAAATATTTTCAAATATTTTTTTGTTTTATACTTACCTAAGTAAGTACCTATATAAAACAATTCTGGAGATACACTTAATTTATAAATACACACATACACTTAATTAGTTTATAAATAAAAGTAAGAAATACAAACGCTCTGAATGAAAAAAACTTACAAAGTTTGTTGTGTAATGTGCCTCAAGTGAATAAATGATAAAGATCTTAAAAAATACAACCAACCTCTTTTTTGAACTTTGTTACAAATTAACAAATCATTTGGCAGTGGATCAATTTTGGGGCTCAAACTAAAAAAAAACGTATCTCTCCCTCTTTAGTTGCCTTTGCTGAAGACGTAAAAATTTAAAAAGTTTAGTAACTAGGCAATTTGTAGGGACTTTTTTAACATTTCAAGTTTTAATAACGTAATTAATAATTCTTCTCAGTTAAAGCTACTCATAAAGACTATGACTATGAAATATTATTTAATCCACCACGCCTGAGGGTGTTTAAGTACCTACCAATTTATTATTCACAAGCTTTTGCCTGCAGACTTTTCCCGTAACGATTTCAACTAACTGGCATTAAACTACTAGCATTTCGGAACGTCTTAATGAGAAAAAAGTGCTGAAAATAACTCATTTTTCAGTTAATATTATACTCTCTCTCTCTCTCAGCCGAAACACGTCCACTGCTGGACAAAGGCCTCCCCCAAGGATTTCCACAACGACCGGTCCTGCGCTGCCCGCATCCATGCGCATCCCGCGACCTTCACCAGGTCGTCGGTAAATACTATTATCCCTATATTTTCACCATATATTTTTATTACCACGTAAAACGATTTCTTACAAATTTCTTTTTTAAACTAATATCTATTTCTGTTGAAGAATAAACAAACACAAACTTATTTATAGGGGATTAGTTAAAGAATATCTAATTTGGAGTAAAGTTCAGTACTGTTTTTCCTTCTAAGTCACTTTCGCTAAGTCTGAGCCCAAAATTAGATGAACCTATAAGATAAACTTTAAGTAGTATCAGATCCTTATTATACATTAAAGATTTTCATGAACAATAACAACAACAAGAATACTTTATTAGCAAACAAGAAATTACAAAAATACACTTTTTTATTACAAGCTTTTTTTTTTGTCCGATTGCCTATCTTTCTCTTTGTAATAAAAAATCCTTGATTTTCGATTAATTTGAAATTGTTCATGCATATGCACTATAGAAACTCTGACTCTATCAATATAGAAAAAAAAATGAAAGAAAATCTTTGTGAATATACATTTTTTGTGAAATATAAATTAAGTAAAACGTCTCGCAACGCAACCAGTCAGTATTTAGATAAACTTCTCTTACCAATATTATTTTTAATTTTCTTCCTAATGTTAAAAAATGCGAACATATTATATCTGTGTGTTTGATATTCTTTCGCTCTCAACCGCTGAGCAGCTTTTGATGTAATTTGGTACATAGATAGAACAAAATTATGTCTCCCCAATTTCCCACGGAAAAAAGCCCTGTTTTAATTTTATTTCTTTAATTTTACAAAATAGTTCTTTAATTTTTTTTTCTAACCTCAAAAGGGAACGAATTTTAAATTGATTTCAATTCCACATAGTGATCTATTTCGTAACAATTATTATCAAATGCACGTAATTCTCAATAGGCTATTGTGTTATCAGTACAATGCTTATTGATATTGATGTTTGTTTTCATCAACGATAGTGATTATATGCCTCTATGACAACTATTAGGTTCAAGATCTATTTATAATCTAAAAATATATTGGAGTTACCAACCAATCAGATTGGATTGTTTGTTACTACTTTACGCAAAATCTAGCAGATTTTTAAGTGGTATACGGGTACACACTACACACGCAAAAGGTGTTGTCTCAAACTTTGTATAATTTGTAACGCGGCAACGCGTTCATCCTCTTTGGATCTATTTATGCGTGCGCTGGCACATACATACTTATTTCACCTGTCATAAATTTTAAACTGTATTCATACATATTCGATTCTGCATTTTGATGTCATTCTTGACTCAGTTTATATAAATCATTTATCCTCTAACATTGTAAAGATACAAATAATATATCTAAAATATATATAATAATGTATCTGTTTTAAAATAATATATGTAATAACAAAGACCCTTGGAATAACGGTAAGTTTTGTTTCGGAAGTGGTTTTAAATTCATAGTGTGTGTTTTTCTAATCTTTATATATTTTTGTTTTAGGTATATTTCTTTACCAATAAAATACTAGTTAACGACCCTGAGGTTTATTATTATTTAGAGCTCTCACGCTCTAAATTATATGGTATATTATGTGGAATAAGCTTCCCTCAGCGGGGTTCCCGAATAGGTTCGACATTCAAGAAAAGAAAAGAGCCTATCGCTTTCTCAAAGAGTCGGCAACGCATCAGTGACCTTTTTAGGGTTGTTGGTGTCTATGGACTGCGGTGATTACTTACCATCAGGCAACCCGCATGCTCATTTGCCTACTATATATAAAAAAGAAATAGGCTATGTCTCTCCTTTAGTTGTATTTGTCATGGCTGCAGGTCGTGGTCATTACGTGGAATGAAACACACAACGACTTTCTTGGCCCGGAAGAATCGGCTATTATAATTGATTGAAACAAGTACGCAAAACTAAGATAAAATATAAGCGATTATTACAAAAGAAATACGTTTGAATCATTTCATAATAATTTAAAATGTGTTATGATAAAATCTATTTAAAACCATATATTTTCTACACATAAATGAATAAAAAACATATTTCCAATACAGTTGTATAACATGGTGTACTTTCTGAGCCTATATCTATGATTCGAAAATTGAATCTTTTGCACAGGCATCTTACTTTGTCACATACGTCATACTATTCTGTAATTTCAAAATCACTGCAAAATTTTAAACACGTACCTACTGAAACAATTTGTTTATTTCTTTAGTAAGAGGCAGCGATCACAAATTAAATTAAATTGTTTTTTTTTTGTGTTCGAAATTTAGAGGATTAAGAAGTTACAGACATATACCGTAGTTTTTAGCCCGTAAATATGTACTTGGGGTTCTTTAGGACAGTATCACACAGGCGAAGCCACGAGCAACAGCCAGTAATTAATTAAAAAAACTTAATATCATAAACCTTTAGTTACACACACCATTATTTAATTTTTTTTAATTTCTTTATCATACTTGCGATAAGAACGCCTATTGTTCATGTATCTTTATTTTTAGATTATAATATTATTCATTTATCTCGTTTTATTTGATGCTGCTATATTGACTTAAAACCAACAAAATATTTAACAATATTTCTTATGGAACTAGATAACTGTCGAACAAACGGCTCTGACACACAGAAAAGTATGACGTCATAACTTGCTATTAGGAAGCACTGGCTTTTGCCCGCGGCTTTGCCCGCGTGATTTTCCCACAGGAATAGTGCTCTCCCCGGGACGAAAAATACCCTATGTTCTTCACAGTACTTCTAACTATGTGTATGCGAAATTTCAGGAAGATTGGTTCAGTAGATAAAGCGTGAAGATTGTAACAATCAAATAAAACAAACTCACTTTCGCATTTATAATATTAGTTGTAATTGGTGGTAAACAAATTTAACTATGGAAATAGTATTATAATTCCCACATAACAACTGTTGTCGCTAACCGCTATTACGATAGGCAATAACAAAGGCAGTAAAGTTAATGAAAAACGGCAATAAATGACCATTGCACTGAGAATAGTGACGAAAACTGCCACGTTCCGGCTATTACACAATGAAAGGAATAAAAAATCTTATTTCCGGTCATATATTATTTAAATATTCACATTTTAACTACGGACGAATAAGGAGAGTGGGTCATGAACCAAGCGCTTCGTGGCTGTCATTGACCGCAAAAATGGAATACAGTTGCCACAAACGTTTGTGACATATCTCACTTGAAGGTTCCACTGAAAACCAGCGTCGCGAGCCCGCAATTTGTGGGCTCGACGGCAAATGCTGAGTAGATCCCTTTTCTTCGGTACCTTCACAGCACAAACTGACGCCATGACATTTCCGTGTACGCCATTTTGCAGAGTATTTATGTTGTTGTATTTTATTTTTTGTTGTGTTGTGTTTTTTAATCTAAGAAGTAAACGTATTCTATTCTATTCAGTCCCTTTACAAACTATCCCTCTCTCAAAACGTTCTGTTCTCAAAATGTCCATTTCATGTTTCCAACATATTCTGTGACGAAGCGGACGTACGGAAGAGCTCGAGAGATAATAAGGCCTAAAAGAAGCCATTTTTTTTTTAATTTGATGCGGTTTTAACATTTGTATTGCTGAAAGTCTAACTTAAAATCTAAATAATTTCATCTTGATACGTCTCGCCTGTATCATTGGCAATAATAAAAACTGCGGACGAAGTCTCAGGCAAAAATTAGTCATTATTATTGTTTCGAATCAGTTTTAACATATTTTTTATCGTATTCACAACATCAGTCACCAGTGGACCATTAGAATGCAAGTGAACCGCAGTGGTCACGACCTTCCTCTATCTGGTTCAAGGTTCAAACCCGCAAGGCTTCGACGCGTTCTTTATGTATGGTAAATCTGTCTATAAACAATTAATCTTCTTAAGTAAGGTTATCTTTTATTTATGCGTGAGGAAAGTGCCTTATTTAAACGTGTTATAAAAATTCAAATATTATTTGACACACAGATTTTGGAAAATGTAATGAGCGATTTTTCTGACAGCTAATTAAGAAAAAAAATCAGTATAAAAAAATCTCAACAGATGGAGTTTTATTGAAAGCCGAGTTGTAATAATGGCTGTACCTATATTGTGTGCTTTTTATTGTCAGCCAGAGGCAGAAAAAAATCACATGACAGTTTGACAGTTGCACAAATCACAATATTGATAGATTTTTTAGATTTTTTTTATTAGGTTTTTTTTTTAATGCCTATCCCGTGCATTTTTGCTTTTTGAATAGTATCGCCTTTTACTAAGCGTCTATGAATTAGGAACATTTTTTTTTTATTTGGGTCTCCGAAAATCCCTCATTAGGTAGAAGTGGCACCTGCTATCTTTTTTTCAATGCTGTTCAGACAGATATTTTTAATGTCTGTACAGCATTTGACAGTGAATGTCACTCTGGCGATAACTAATAAACAAATACGATGTAAATGTAATTACTTACTTCGATGGCTCGACGACCCAAAGAGGGTCTTGGCCTCGGATACAAGAAACCTTCACTCCTACCTGTTCTGCGCCACTTCCTGCCAGTCGGCTCTTTGGAGGACCTTCAGATCTCATAGGATGTAAATGTAATAAAAAAATCGATTGGATTGGCTCACTGTCTTATTATTTCCAATTCTGTGTTTCGTACATATACTTGTTTACATTTTCTTCATGAAAAATACAAATTATATGTAACATACCATGTTACCAACGAACAATTTTGTTTACAACATTTTGTATTTCGTTTCTAATTAGGGCTGTCTTTTTCGGCAAATGTTTCATTTCGTAACCCTCATTAAATACCTTAACAAAAGCAGCGTTTTGCAAACTCTTTTTTAAGTTTCAAAAATAAAATTAAATATTTTTTTTTAAGTATTTGATAATTAACTTTTAGATAGTTTAGCTAGTCGACTATAGTTTTAACATGTCTAGATCAATTAAGTCCAATCTATAAACTAGTATAAAAAGTACATGTGGTTGTAAGCGGTTTATTAAAGCAGGCTTGCCACAGAGTAAAAAATAGGGATGTAGAAAGTATAGCTAACTAAGCAGGGATCATTGGAAAATACGTATACGGAATTCCCAGTACTATCGGACTAGTATGCGATCAAGTATCCTCTATAACATTATTTTTTATATCAAGTGGATTGCATTTCGGAATGCGTAGATGCGTTATTTCGTATGACATTAACTATAGGACTCTTGCTAAAGCTCCTTACGTCACTTACACATACTCAAAAGAATTGAATTGCATTAGGATCTATTTAAAGAACTATCAATATTTAATAAGCAACATACGAGTATGTCATTTGACTTGTGTAAAACCCCATCCTTTATTTGTTATGGATATAAAAACTTGTGCAAATGTTTTTAATGAATAAATATATTTAAAACTCATCTCATATTTGTTGAAGGGTAAAAAATTAAGCAAAAGATCCTTTTAAATAATTAATTGATGTTTGCTCGGATTTTCTCTCACAAGAGTTCAGGAAATAATGACGATTTGCATACATATTTAATACCTTAGCGAAATCCCGCCACTTGGCTTTTTTTAGGTAAAAATAAAAAAACTTTTATTTTTAAAGCCTAAACTTATTTCTTTATTTTGACAAATACTCAGAAAACATTTATTAATATATCGTCGTACGTCATCTTAAGTAATGAAATGAATGTTTTGAAAAAGGTATTTTTAAGGTTGCTTATTATGATCCCTAATTTTTAAATGATTCTTCAACCTGTTGTAATAGTTATCTAAAATTAAATGGTGATTCCTAATCTTCCTCGGACATCGAAATATATCTGAAAATAAAGTTAACACTGTCCGCCGCAATCCAGTTTTGCACTTAGCAACACCTTTTATCTTTTGTTTTGTTTTGTTTTATTTTAATTTATATTTTAAAGACACTAGGCTCAAGGTAGGTTATTAAGTGGCGTAACTTAAATCCCAAAGTTAAAAGCGTATAACCCTATTTATAGATAAATTTAAATATGTTTTTTGTGAAATCATATAACAGATATATAAGAAAAAGAAGGTCGGTTAACCCGTTTTATAAAAGGTTAACTATCCACGTAAGTATCAATGAACAGAAAAATAGCGCAAAAATAGCTTTTAAATTCACAAACTCCGGACTTAAACAATAGCTAGTGGAAAACAAATAAGGAAACTTATATTTATGTAGGTATAGGCATCTACTTTCTTAAATAAGTAAACTTAAATTTATTTAATAAAATAGCTAAACTAACGTTCTCTCCGAGTACCTATTTTATGATTCGCATATAACCAAACAATATCACTGTTAGTGGTAAACAAGCTTTAATATACATATTTACTTTGTACATACTACGTACGTACGTACTTCAGACATAATGTGGGAGTAATACCAAAAAACCTTTTATGATTTTAATCTGAGTTACTGCAAATAATTTGAATAAAATGACATTGGTTTGGCCATGAACTCTATAAAGTGTCTATGCAAATTTTATTCAATGTTTGATTTAATTATCGATTAGCCTAATTTATGGGTGGTATTTGGTGAGTCATAGTAAAATAGACCCCCAGGTAATAATGTGCAATGCATTGGAAATTCGTCATTGTATCAGATACTAACCGCAATAATATTTATTTGTGGCAAAGGTTATATTTTATTTAGTTCAACGAGCAAAAGACGGAAATTATATAGCCTATTGTTAACTTATTTATTGGAGAATAAAACAGGCCGCTCAGGATCGAGAGGGATACCGTATGCTGATCTCCAAACTTCATTTTAAAGATGGCACCCCCTGATGATGATAATTGGTAACTTTACTAGGTGGTGCAAGAGGTAGGTAAGATTTTACAAGAAGAAATGAATTATCGGATCTGTTGTTCTTGTTTCCTTAGGGGAAGAGATCGGAATAAAAATTTGATCTCCATATTGACACCGAGTCAGTTCGAACTTTATTTACTCCTTAAAACAGTTTTGTCGAAACTTTTAATTCCCGTTATCCCTCATAGAATATTATAAGCATCATTACAATCGTATCAAGTGGAAATCGCTAGTATCTACCAACCCCCACGAGAAAAAGCGTGATATTATGGAGTATGCAGGTTCGGTTTGGAATAATAGGAAAAATAAACTTTTTGGGACAAGCTATTAACATTTCAATTCCACAGACACAATTTCACAAAAATAACAAAAATAATATAACAAAAATAATATAAATTCGAACTAGACAAGGATGTGTAATATTTAGTTCCAGATGTCTCCTGCTCGTATTATTTAAGGCTAATAGAGATAGCTATTGTTGTTGGTTCGTGTTGTGTGGCATTGCACAGACGTGTTCCTATTGTGCATGTAGCGCATGAAATTGAATGGGCACATCATTCATGTACAAGGTACAAGGCCAAAAACAATAAGGCTTGGACTCCTCCAAAATAAAGCGGATAGAGGAGATGAAAGACTAGAGTCTTCTAATATTATAAATGCGAAAATGAGTTTATTTGTTACCTCTTCACGCTTTATCTACTGAACCAATTTTCCTGAAATTTTGCATACATATAGTTAGAAGTACTGAGAAGGGCATAGGGTACCTTTCATCCCGGAAAAAGTACTGTTCTCGTGGCGTAGCCGCGGGCAAAAGCTGGTTTACAGTATGCTAGAACAGATATGCCTAAGAGAGCAACGAATTTTGAATTATTTTTTTTAGGCCCTGATAGAAATGGGTCACCCCTACCTATGGATGGATTGCAACACCAAGGTGACCCTGTAGAAATCTTTTTACGCCCCTATTGAAGAACTGAAAAAAAAACCATGGCAGGAAGCTTATAACATAACGTATTCCTTATCATCCTATGAGTGCGTGGGAGTATCTCCTGACTTTCACCGCGCCTGACTTTGACTCAATACCTACTACTAACTTAGTTTAACTTAGCTTGCATAGCTAACTAATTAAACTATACCTGGTTAACTTGCATAAATTTGACTTTGGTTTGACTCATCTATTGTAATTTGTATTCGATTTTTGCATGAAGTTTTTGTTTCAATTTTTTCTATCTTTATTTTTTTATTACATAATTCTAATCATATGCTTAATGCAAATACTATATAAATTCTAGCGAGTTCGTAAAGTATGCCAAATGGCGCAGCATAGAATTTGTTTGTTTTTCCGACCTCATACACCATCACTGACGAAATAAATAAACGATTAAGTGTTGTTAGAGTTTGTAATAGACCGACACGTGTATAATGTGTTGAAAACTGGTTCAGCTATGCGAGCTAAGTTAGTTCAGTTTGGTGGACGTTCCACTTGTGAAACTTTTTCTGTCAATTTAAACTAGCGATACCACTTGCAATGGCTCATAGGCAAAAACCATATCTGACATCCCGCTTCCTTAGATGTCTGTGTCTCTAAGTAAAATTAAAAATTTAATTCTAGCTTCCCCCCCTTGAATCCTAAAATATATCCGTTGCCTAAAAATAGCCCTAATTAAACTAACCTAACTAACCTACTCATAGTTTTAAGATGATTATTATTAGTAAATAATACTGGCCTGTGGTGTGGCCCTAGAATAGCACCAACCCATCTCTTCCCGTGGGTGTCGTAAGAGGCGACTAAGGGATTTAAAACACCGGAGGATGGGCAGCAGCATCTTTTCGCGTACTATGCCATCACACTGCGATCGCCAACCCGCCTGCCAAGCGTGGCGATTACGGCAAAACCCCCCCATTGATAAAATCCTTGGGGGAGGCCTTTGTTCAGCAGTGGACGTCTTTAGGCTGAGATAAAGAATACTGGCTTACTGTTATTAGTTCTGTTATCTTTTTCTCTCCCGTGTAATATTTGTTAATTACGAGTAGCTTACCTACACTGTTCTCAAATTTTTGTATACCAAATGTTTAGATTACGTCCAGGAAGGAGAGCTCTGGAGAACTGTAATACAGGCCCTGCCTACATCAGTCTCCAGTCTCCCCAATCTGACTAATGTCTTTATGTTCTTACCTTTTTTGAGACTGTCAACATTGTAAGATTGTGTGGAGAACAATAAATATTTTTTTCATTTTCATTTTTTCAGTTCCATGGACTCATCTATATACGGTGAAGTATCATTGCAAATAGTTCTGTGTAGTGTAATAAATCTGTAAATAACAAAATGTAATCGTTTCTGTCTATTCGAAGCCGGAGGATGTCGTCGACATACCAATGAAGGATCCAGAGCGGAAGTTTATTGAACAAATATTTAGAAAATAGACAAACAGCCGGAGGCATATTAATATTGTTCCGTTTGGACCCTTTGGGTACGGAACTAAAAATGTCTCTTTTCTGCAATGTACTTATGCTCAGTTTATCACAATAACATCATTCAAAATGTATTAACCTAATAATACTGGGAAATCCACAAATTAACAGAAAAGCAAATAACAAATAAAATAATCACTTTTCTTTCATTTCAATGACAAACTACTTGTCTGACATAAGTTCAATGATAGCTCATGATAGCGAAACAATTGAGCGTCAATTCGCTGATTCAATAAATCTTATTGATGTACAGACATATACCTACGTAGGTGTCTCAATTGCTGTTTGTAAGTACTTTTAAATTACGTGGATGGTGTGGTGTGACGTCATACCATTTGTTTGTAATATATTGGGTCAAACTAAACGCAGGCGTTTCCTGTTATCGCCGCCAGGCGTTTTGGGGTTCTCACATTGCTCGCGTAAGATGGCTCGCGGACGGTCGCCATTGTCCTATGCGATATCGGTTTGATTTTTAATACGCGAGAGGTCCCGCGTTCTTTGATTGCTAATTATCTTGAGTTGTATTGGTGAATTTCCTGTTTGTTAAATAACTATTGAACTTTGTGTTTGTGTGCCCGTCATTGTGACTTTCTCCTGTGGGATGTGACGCGTGGCTGCTCGCTCACATCTATCTGTTGCCGAGCCGATTTCGGGAAGAAATCTATTTATGTGTTCTGGGGAATTGAGATCTCATGGGTTAGGTAGGGTGATTAGGAATTCCCCCTTCCCGAAGACACTCAAGTTTGGATCCGAAGAGAAAGAAGATTTAGCTTGGTAAGTGGTTTTCCATTGTAATTAATTTATAGGTTAGGTTATCATATAGGGCCCTGTAGCTCCCTTCATAAGCTACGGTGGTAGCAGACTGCGTTAAGTTAGTTAGGTTTTAGTCGGGCAAACGTGGTGCCGCGTGGAGATTTTTTCCCGGTACTTATTTTTACCGGTGGTTTTTTCCCGGTGAAGTTCCGGTACAGAATTCTTCCCGCCGCTTCGTTTGTCCGGATTCTCTCTGCCACATTTTCTGGCAGCAGACCGTAGTTGCTCTGCACATTTTCTGGTAGCAGAGCGTAGTTTATCTACCCTCCATTTGTTCGTTTGTAAAGAATAATTAATTGTTTGTAAAAATTATTAGATTTTTCTTAGTTTGTTTGTATAAGAATATTTGTAACCTTTTTTGTATTTGTTTGCGGTTTGTACCGTGCGTTCCGGGTTTGTGCCATTCTCATACCTACCGCGGTTCTTCGTGTAGTTGTTTGATTTTGTTGTTTTTTATTTACCTTTTGTTATTTTTTGTTTGTGACTTGACGCGATGGCGAAGGCCTCCAATGCTAGGGCGACACTCGCCAACGAATTGAGATGGTTTGTGACGGCCGGTGGACTCCTGTCCCGGAAGGACAGGGAGGCCGCTATACTGGAAAGAGCGGATCAGCTCCGCTCACGATTGAACAACGCGGAAGCGGCCATGGCGGCGCTTACCGAAGCCGACCTTACCCCGGAGGTCTACGCAGGTCACGTGGCGGACCTGGACCAGATCCTGAGTCTGCACGATGACATCGTGGAGGCGGCGGCCGCAATAAGGGCGAGACAGGCTGGCGGACCAGCCCCTCGCACACCTGTTAGACAGGAAGGACCAGCGGTTACTGGTCGGCTCCCCACCCTTCAGCTGTCCCACTTTGGGGGTAGGATGGAGGAGTGGGTGGCATATAAAAATATGTTTGAGTCCCTGGTCGTAGCACGACAGGATTTGTCGAAGGCCCAGAAGATGGCCTACCTCCTCTCCACTCTTGAGGGTGAAGCGCGGTCGCTCATCCAGCACCTCCGGGTGGAGGACGACCAGTACGACACGGCTTGGGAGTTATTGAACTCCCGCTACCAAAACTTACGTTTGTTAGCGGATGCGCACGCCGCACAGTTGATGGCCCTGCCCAAGGTGGCCAACAGGGCACAGTTGCGCCTGCAGTTGCTCACGCCCGTTACAGTGGCCTGTAACGCGCTCCGCACACTGGGGCTGCCGGTGGACCAATGGTCTTTTTTGTTGGTGCACATTGTATTGGGCAAATTACCCAATGACATCCGCTCGCGATTTGAGCGCGAGAATGCGGAGCGGGATAGCACCACCCTACCAACATTCACTGACTTGGTGAAGTTTTTGGAGTTTGAGGCACGGGCCGCTGAGAATACCATGACGGACTCAGCGCCATCCAGAGCGCCTGAACGTAGGCCCTTGGAACCCTCATGGCGAGGGAAGCCCCAACAGGGACGGCAACCGCCACCGCGTGGAGCTGGTGTGCGGGTTGCGCACACGGCAGCAGTCGCGAGGGACGCGGACTGCCTGCAATGTGGCCGGATGGGCCACAGCCTGCTACAATGCAGGGACTGGCAGAGACTGCCAGTACAAGATAGGCGCCGCATGGCAAAGCGGCATGAACTTTGCTTTTATTGTTTGGGCGGTCACTATGCACGCGACTGTCCCAGTGCCATACCATGCAGTGCATGCCGTGGGCTGCACCACGTGATGCTCTGCATGAACCGGAACGGGGATGGCCCCCGGTTGTTGAGGCAGGGGTCCCCTATGGGCGGGGGCGCTCCTGCGCGAAGCCCTCCACCACCGGACGGAGGACGCGGCTTTCGCTCGTCGCACCCCCTCGGGAGGGGGTCGCGTACCTGCGCGGGTCTTGGCGGACCGGGACCACGCGCCCCAAGGTCATGGCCAGTATGTAGCTGGCCAGGCCCCGGATAGGGCCCCCATGGGCGGGGGCCCTAGATCGGACGGGAGAGTGGGGACACCCCCCTCCACGCGGGTTACCAATACCCAACACATGCAGCCGCAGCGGTTTTCTCCGCCGCTGCACGAGTACCCACGGCTGGAGTACCACCCGCCGTACCATAGGTATGGCCGGGCCGCGGGTTATGCCCCCTCAGATGGGGATGTGCACTCGCCCGACATATTATCCGGGTCAGTGGCGCCCCCTGGTTTGGAGAGAGTGGGGAGCCCGTAACTAGCTTGCTCCCTTGCTGGGACAGAGCCGCGGACGGTTCTGCTCCCTACCGCGGTGGTCCGCGTATGGGGTCGTGGGGGAAGCCATTAATTTGAGAGCTCTGTTGGACTCAGGGGCTCAAAGCAGTTTGGTTACCACTCGAGTGGCACGCCAGTTAGGTTTAGTCGTGGAAGACTCGCCTGTGCCACTTCTTGGAGTTGGTGGCATACAAGTGAAGTGTCTGACGGGCCAGACACTTGTCACCTTTTCTTCGCTGAAGTCCTCCACAATGAGGATCACGACTTCGGCTATGGTAATGGATACCATTGCGGGTTGGCACCCCTCGACAGACATACCGCCGGGTGTGTTGTCTTTGGTTTCGGGTCTGGATTTGGCCGACCCCTTTGTCTTTCATCCCGGCCCAGTGGACTTGCTCCTGGGCTCGGACGTATTGGGTTGGATTTTGTTGGGTACACAGAAGGCTCTGGGTTCGTCTTCACTGATGGCAGTGTCTACGATTTTTGGTTTTGCCCTGATGGGCCCTGTGTTTGATAATGGCACCGCGGAGGAGCCACCGGTTGTCGCATCTGCGTCCTTGGCCAAGACCATGCAAAGGTTTTGGGAGGTGGAGGAGCCACCTATGAGTTCCAGGATGGATCCGGAACACGCTGAGTGCGAAGCCCTTTTTCGATCGACCACGGAGAGGTTGCCCTCCGGTCGGTTTGTAACTAGGTTACCCTTTGTTGCCTCTCGTCCTAGCCTAGGGCAAAGTAGGGCGCTTGCGGAGAAACGACTGCTGTCCATGGAGCGACGTATGCAGCGTGACCACGTACTTCGCGATAAATATATTGAATTTATGCGCGAGTACGAGGATTTGGGTCACATGTCTCCGGCTCGAGTTGATTGGAGCTCAACTGAGCATTATTTTTTGCCCCACCACGCGGTGGTGAAGGCCTCAACGGGCAAGTTGCGGACTGTCTTCGATGGGTCCGCACCCACTTCGAACGGGGTTTCGTTGAATCTGTGTTTGCATTCGGGTCCCAAATTGCATAGGGACATAATTGACATCATCTTGAACTTTAGAAGACATCAAGTGGTTTTTGGTGCGGACATCCGGATGATGTTCCGCCAGACAGTCATACATCCTGAGGACAGGCGATTCCAGTTGATACTCTGGCGTGAGCGCCCTGAGGATCCTGTGACGGTGTATGAACTCAACACAAACACGTATGGTTTGAAATCTAGTCCCTATATCGCCATCAGATCATTGCTTGAATTGGCAGAGCGGGAACGGATCCGCTTTCCCCGTGGGGCTTCCGTGCTGTCACGTGACTTGTATGTTGATGACGTGTGCACCGGAGCCCAAAGTATTGAGGAGGCCCTCCTACTGCGGGATGAATTGATCGAAATATTGAAGACAGGTGGCTACGAGCTACGTAAGTGGTTGTCCAATGAGCCTAGAGTTCTAGAAGGGATCCCGGAGGATCACCAACAGAACCCTCACCTGTTTGAGGATGTGGATGATCCCAACAGGATAGCGGTGCTGGGCATGCAGTACCAGCCGCTAACCGATATTTTTACATTCCAAGTGGACTTGGAAATACCAAAGGTCTGGACTAAGAGAACGGTGTTGTCCGTAATAGCTCGTATGTTTGATCCAAGCGGTTGGATCAGTCCAGTAATATTCTCTGCGAAGTGTCTTCTTCAGAGACTTTGGACTTTGGGCGTCTCGTGGGACGAGCCGCTGTTTGGCTCTCCATTGGATGATTGGCTCGAGTTGTTTTCATCGATTAAGGAAGTCAATCGGATTGCCTTGCCTCGTCGAATATTGCCACCCGGGAAATATCGAGCCAGCCTGCATGGCTTTTGTGACGCGTCGGAGCGAGGCTACGCCGCGTCAGTCTATATGCGGACAGTTGACGCCGATGGCCGGGTCAATGTCTCGCTTTTGTTAGGGAAGAGCAAGGTCGCCCCCATCAGGACTAGGCTGACTATTCCCAAGCTTGAGTTGAGTGGAGCTCACCTTCTCTCTAAATTGTTGCATCACGTTGCATGTGAGCTGGCGGCCACGGTCGAGATACGGGACATCTTCGCCTGGTCGGATAGCCAGGTCGCGCTTGCATGGTTGCGCGCGGCCCCACATACCTTGGAGGTTTTTGTGGGAAATCGGGTTTCCCAAATCCAGAATATCGGAATTGATATAACATGGAGACATGTGCCGGGAGAGCTTAACCCAGCGGACTGTGCCTCCCGAGGTTGTACGGCACCAGAATTGGTGTCACACCCGCTCTGGTGGGGTCCAGAGTGGCTGATGGGATCAGAAACTTCTTGGCCTGTCTGTCAGACAGATGTTACTTCTTTGAGTTTGACTGGGCTCCGTGTACATGCTGTAGTCGCTGAGACGACGTCGGAGCCGGATTGGCTACTTGCTCGGTATAGCAGTTTGGATAAGCTTCTGAGTGTTACCAGTTGGATTAAGCGTTTCATACATAATTGTAGAAACCCACAGGCAAAGCGGTTGGAGCCGATTGCAGGTGCAGAAGAGCGCCGGAGCGCATTGTTGCATTGGGTCCGTGTCGTGCAGACCGGACGGTTTGAGTCAGAGCTTCGTATTTTGCGCGACGGACGCGCTAAGTTGAAGGGCGCGGTCGCTCGTTTGAACCCGTACATCGACTCGGATGGGCTTCTTCGGGTTGGAGGCAGGCTCCGGAAGGCGGATCTTCCATATGAGACTCGCCATCCTCTGTTGTTGCCCAAGGGCGGACCCTTGGTGCAGCTTTTGGTGTCTGATCGACACATTCGTAACGCCCATGCTGGGTGCAATGCTTTGTTGGCTATTTTGCAACGCGAGTTTTGGATTTTGTCTGCCCGAAGAGCAATCCGTAGTGTCCTGTTTCGATGTATTGCATGTTATAGGTTGAAGGCATCCACGATGCAACCACAGATGGGTGATTTGCCCGCTGATCGAATCCGACCGTCGAGGCCGTTTGACGGCGTTGGAACCGATTTTGCCGGCCCCTTTTCGATCAAGGCTTCTCCCTTTCGTAATGCCCGTATTGTGAAGGGCTATTTGTGTGTATTTGTTTGTTTGGCCACCAAGGCTGTCCATTTGGAGGTGGTATCGGCTCTGACTACGGAGGCCTTCGTCGCCGCGTTGGATCGCTTTGTTTCGCGTCGAGGTCTACCTTCCCTTATTAGGTCGGATAATGGCACAAACTATAAAGGAACTGTAAATTATCTTAAGGATGTTTCTGTGTTTATTGATAAAAATTGTACTAGTTTAAGTCAAATTGCTGCCCAAAGGGGAATAACCTGGAAGTTTAGTCCCCCAAGTTGCCCCCATTGGGGAGGGATTTTTGAAGCGGCTGTGAAATCCGCAAAGACCCACCTCCGCCGCATTATCGGAGAAACGGCTCTAACTTTTGAAGAGCTGGCCACAGTGTTTTGTAAAGTTGAGGCGGTCCTCAACTCTCGTCCTCTCTGTCCGCTATCTCCAGATCCAAATGACTTGGAAGTTCTCACCCCTGGTCATTTTTTGGTGGGAGGGCCTTTGAATGCCCTGCCCGAATACCCGTGGAAGGACGAACGCGTATATCGGTTGTCGCGTTTTCAAATGTTGCAGCAAATGAGCCAGGACTTTTGGCGTCGCTGGTCGCTTGAATATTTGCATTTGCTGCAGCAAAGAGTGAAGTGGACAGACAGGACTGAGCCTCCCAGGGAGGGTGATTTAGTATTGTTAAAAGAGGCAAATTTGCCCTCATTGCTTTGGCGACGAGCTCGCATATTACGTTTGATTCTTGGCGGAGATGGCACTCCGCGTGTGGCTGAGGTGTTGGTCGACGGTTCGATTTTAAGGAGAGGTGTGACCTCTCTCGCCCGCCTTCCCGTAGAGTAAGCTAGCGGTCTGCTTCTCAGACCGGGACGGGGGGATGTTTGTAATATATTGGGTCAAACTAAACGCAGGCGTTTCCTGTTATCGCCGCCAGGCGTTTTGGGGTTCTCACATTGCTCGCGTAAGATGGCTCGCGGACGGTCGCCATTGTCCTATGCGATATCGGTTTGATTTTTAATACGCGAGAGGTCCCGCGTTCTTTGATTGCTAATTATCTTGAGTTGTATTGGTGAATTTCCTGTTTGTTAAATAACTATTGAACTTTGTGTTTGTGTGCCCGTCATTGTGACTTTCTCCTGTGGGATGTGACGCGTGGCTGCTCGCTCACATCTATCTGTTGCCGAGCCGATTTCGGGAAGAAATCTATTTATGTGTTCTGGGGAATTGAGATCTCATGGGTTAGGTAGGGTGATTAGGAATTCCCCCTTCCCGAAGACACTCAAGTTTGGATCCGAAGAGAAAGAAGATTTAGCTTGGTAAGTGGTTTTCCATTGTAATTAATTTATAGGTTAGGTTATCATATAGGGCCCTGTAGCTCCCTTCATAAGCTACGGTGGTAGCAGACTGCGTTAAGTTAGTTAGGTTTTAGTCGGGCAAACGTGGTGCCGCGTGGAGATTTTTTCCCGGTACTTATTTTTACCGGTGGTTTTTTCCCGGTGAAGTTCCGGTACAGAATTCTTCCCGCCGCTTCGTTTGTCCGGATTCTCTCTGCCACATTTTCTGGCAGCAGACCGTAGTTGCTCTGCACACCATTTGTAGTAATTGTTACGCGACAAATCAATCTAGAACAAAGAACAAGGATTGAAAATTTGAAGAAAAATTTCAGCTTTCAAGTCATGGAACTTACAATTTTCAGCTATAACATATATATGTTTTTATATAATTAGTTAATATATATACTATATTAAAGTTTTAACCGAGCACTTTTGTTTTTAGACTAATATTTTTAAAGATATTTGAGAAATAGTTACTAAATCGGTACAAAATCTGTTCGATCCTGCCAACGAAAGTAGAACATTGTGTTGTGCAAAATACTATCTTATTGCAACGCTCACACGGCGCGGTTAAGCGCATATGAATTTTGTTTTTTGCAGCTCAGGTCGGTCCTCGTCTGAAATTAGACTCTAAATAAATCTCTAATATAAGTCGATATAGCCACCACCGCTTCTTTAGTATTCCGCCATAACAAATTAAAATACTGTCAAAATATATCTCATTCGATGTGTAAAATGTAAGGCACTGACATCATAATTAAAACATTTGGCCAATTATTTACTCCGTATTGTGCTGTGTATATAAAAATATTGTTCAAACATCTGTAGGTACCATATTTAATTAGTTCTGTAATCTGAAACCCATCATTTGTCACGTGTTTCTATAAAGTAAAAATGTATTTGTATAACAGATAACGTACAAATTCGGGTTGAGTATAATTTGTTGAAAAAAAGTCGTTGTATTAAAAAGTGGTCAGAATGATAAGTATTATAATATATCTAAGAGTAGAGAAGTAGTTCTCCCCGTCTTAGGACTAATAAGTCAAAGGTATAATAAACCTTAGACTAAAAAAAATATTATTTCAGAAAACAGAACGTATACATTTGTTTTTTTTTCAATTTACAATTTATTGTATGTAATAGTTTTATTTCTGATCCGTGTTTGTGAATAATAAGAATGAATTATTTAAATTAATTAGATTTATTATAATTATAATTTTAGACTTTGCACGGCCAGTTTAAGGCTAATGTGATGGACCATATATTTAATGTAACAACTAATGTAACCACATTTCTGCAAATAAAGGAATTGAATTGAATTGAATTTTTTCACATGTTATTGAAATTAATATCTAACAAAATTTATGTTCATACATTTTATTAGAAAGGTATAAATTTTAGTTGCTAGGCGTCGCGTCTGAACTAAATAACCAATCACCGTATTTACTTTATTCAGAGGTACAGAATGGCAATCTGCGACGTCCGAAGAATACATAAATGAGAGTATAGAAGTGGCACTTTAGAAAAAGTCTGGGATACTTAGTTAAATTGAAAAAAAAATCTACTATAAATTGAGCTAACCCGTGAGTTTACTTAGGTATAATTATATTAGGCTCAACTCAACGATGCTATATTTTACAAGCTTTTATTTACCTGCAATGTTTAGAACTACAGAATACTAAGTTAAAATTTTACACGTGGTTTCAATTCTCACTCAGGATCAAACAGTCCGCGTTGATTGAATATACCTTCGATCAAAAATATACCTTATGAAAAATAAATTTAATATAGTAATGAAATGGACCGTACACACACGCTTTGTGTGCCCTTATTTCTCGGGCCGTTTTCAGAGCTGTCACCTTGTTGATTGAATAAAACAATAGATGACTCCATATCTGTACTGTAAATAATTTGTCCGAGTCATTCATTAAAGTCATCACGTGCAGAGACATAAGAAAACTATTTGATGAGCCGATAGCAGATAATAGAAGCCTCCAAGGCGGCTGAGAGTGCACGTGTGTGTGAGGTTTCCATTATCACAAAGACATTTTCCGAGTGGTTGTTACAATATAGGATTTATTGTGATATGTTGTGGACATAGCGGTAAGTCTATCATCTAGTTTTTTTGCCCTCGTGAACAAAATATACCATTAGCGGAAAATACAATGCTTCGGATAAATTGGATCCGTTCCGCGGTGTAGTTCTAAGTGATCTTTATTTTATCTTTATTGCTTTGTATTAGTTCTTCAGTCTAGTTCTAACAAGCTCTGCGAATACTAGTTACAAGATAAATTGCTGTATTTTTCAAATTCAGTTTATAAAAAAAATAATATAAGCTATGCCGCGCGGCTTCGCTTCCTCGGGAATTTCGGGATGAAAGTGCCCTATATATTTTCCTATCCCAGTACCAAATTTCATCATAATCTGTTTAGTAAATATTACGTAGTTGAGTATCAAATAAACTCGCATCTTAGCTTTCGTTCATTAAAATTATATTAGTAGGCTATATATTTTATTTATTTATTTAATACAAAAAAAAGGAAATAAACTGAAAAGATAATTAATGTTGAAGTTAATAGGTAATTTACCATTGTCGTGTAGGCAGATAAACACTGTTTTTTTATGTTTAACTCCTCGTAAATTACCACTTTGCTTATGAAAAATAATTATAATTATTATTCAATTCTTTATTTGCATAAATTTGTATTCCATATTCTCAGCATTGTTCTGAAATTCTTCAGTAATAATTTACTTGAAAAAGAGCCTTAGAAGAAATTCGGTGAAGTCAATCAGATTACACGATTTAATTTTGAAAATAATAAATCCAATTAAAATGTGGGTGTTTAACTTCAGAAATTATTCATTGAAATTGACCGTACTAAGATATTAGAATTAATTTGGAGCCGAGAATTCCATAAGCCGCTTTTTATTCTAAACCTCAAGTGCTCTGAAGGATAATGAGGCTGAGTACCCAAAAGTACCTATTTTACATAACTAATCCTGAGTCAGATAAATGAATACGAATAGAAATTACATCTTTACAACTTACTAAGTAAATCTCAGAAATTTTACAAATTACAAGAATTATTTAATAATTTTTCTTAAACAACGTGGCTTCGATGCGTTTTTTACTGTTGGAGAGGTAATTTCTTGAAGTAGGTAAATATAACTTTCACGCATGCAGTTGAATATTTTTTTTTTTCCAATCAAATAATACAAAACAGAATCTTTCGATGAAAGTCTAATAAATCATTAAAATTACCACTAACATAATAAATCCCATCTAATGTTAAAAATGGGATAGTAAGTTTGTATATTCGTTAATAAATTAATTAATTAATACGGACCGAATCGTTTGTTACCTCTTCACGCCTTATCTACTTAACCAATCTTCCTGAAATTTTGCATACACATAGTTATGAATACTGAAAACACATTCTAAAACATTCACATATAATCTTGAAGTCCATTCGTGTAATAAAACACGACTATTAAGATAATACTTCTATATGTTTTATTTCAGACGATAGACAGTACAAACAGTAATAAATTCTATATAATGACGCCAATTACTTATTGTGTGTGTTCGTCATTGTATAATAAATCTTATCAGAAAAAGTATGTTTAAGATTTTTCAAATATGTCTGAGTTTTGCTCTATTTCTTTTAGTGAATTGTACGTATAATCAAATGTTTTCTTTACGTGATAAATTATGTTACTAGTCACATTAATTATTGCAAAAAAGTCGGTATTTCTTTATATTACTAATTACTTTTATTACTTTAATCAAATATTTATTTGAGAAATTCGACAGCATTTTTAAAATAGTTGTATAGGGATGGCACATGATAGGAGGCAGAAATGGTATCAATCACTAGTTTGCAATCAATCTATCTTTTTTTTTTGTGCCCTCAAAGCTACTAGGTTTTTTTGATAGATCTGTATGTGTGGAATATAGGTCTAATAATAAATTTTCTCCATCATGTAAGATTTGAGAAAAAAAAATTGTCAAAAATTTAAAAAAATATTTTTCGCTAATATTTTGAGACAGTATTAAAATAAGTAGTTTTAAAATTTTTATAGCTGTAAATGTTATAACACTCTTTAATTATATAAAGCAATTCATTTTAAAATTTTACAATTTTTATTTCCCACAAAAACATTTTTTGAAAGTTGTGTTAATTTCTCTATACTCTGGATCGTGTAAGAAAAAATAAAAGGTCATTGCCCTTGCACCTACAACAAGACATTTTTTTTTGCGATAATTATCGCTTACCATAGATTGGTATCGTAAACTATCATCCCTCGTGAAATCTTAGTACCGGCGTGTAAAGGTAGTTGAGCTACACTGACATAACTCCAAATAAAATAAAATCGAGTTATACTTCACATATTATAACGGCGAAATCTATAGGCAATATTAATTATTATTATGTTTTCGAAGTTTGATGTGATATAAAATGCCTTCTTTTACTCAATTCCATCTGTAACAGTAGTACATAATATTTTTTAATAAAGCAAATAAAATAAATGGCCCTTAAGGCGTTTGGATTGCCGTTGTTCTGTGAAATGGTGTTTTTGTAAGGACTAAAGCTCAGCTGTGGTTAGCCAGAAAAATCTGAAAAAAATATATGTGTACTATCAACTCTTTAAGAACATTTGTTTAGATTATTTTTATTGTAAGATAAAAACTACTATATGAAAAAAAATAAAAACGGAAAGACATGCATTTTTATAATTTCCTTTCTGTTCCGAAATGGCAATGACGTTCGGGAAAATTTTTACATCAAAAGAGACACCATTTATTATACTTCAATCGCTTAGATTTTCGTTCAAATCGAGCAACATTTTTCATACTAATGTTTATAAAACAAAAATCATTCGCCCATTTTTCATAGCGGGGCTCTGTGCGGGCGACGGGCGGCAGTCTGCCACTGGCTTTCAGACGAGGAGGTCATGTCGCTCGTTTCCGCATCTGTCAATATTCTTGTCGCTTTGTTTACCATGTAGCGTAGAGAAAAACATACAGTAATCAGCCGGCTGTACCTGTACTTTTGTACATTACAAGAATAAATGAAGGTCACTTTACCTCCGTCTGTTAAAAACCACGCTATGGATTTTTATGCCAGTTTTACTATTAGATAAGGATTTTTTTTGTAAATGTAAATTGATATAAATTTGATTTTATTTAAAGGCAATTTTATTATTTTAAGAGCATTGCAGTAAATAAAAAATATATCCATAGAAATCATTTTCCTCCATTTGACGACCTCCGTGGCCCAACGGCCATCACGCCGTACTAGTACACCGGACACCGTACAGCGGAGGTCCAGGGTTCGATCCCTGGTCGGGTCAAGATAGAAAATGATCTTTTTCAGATTGGCCTGGGCCTTGAATGTTTATCTATCCTAACTAACGCAATTCTAACTAATATATATTTGTTTATTCATTTATTTTTTGGTACATCTTCACGCTTTATCTACTGAACCAATCTTCCTGAAATTTCGCATACACATTGAAGTAGTGAGAAGGACATAGGGTACGTACATTTCATCCCGGGAAACAGCAAGGTCCTTGTGGGAAATTCACGCGGACGAAACCGCGGGTAAAAGCTTTGTTATAAAATATAGTATCGTTGAATTAGTATCCCATAACACAAGCCTCGAACTAACTTTAGGGCTAACTCAATTTGTGTGATTTGTCAGTTCTGATATAGGAATAGTTCGTGACTACAAACGAAAACTAGAAAATCCTAAACAAGACCACAAGAAATGACGTCAGCTATGATCGGTGATCAAGATCCAATTCGAATCGCTGCGCCGCAGCAGTAAGTAAAAATCCTAAACAAATTACGCGGGCGAAGCCGCGAGCTAAAGCTGGTATTTAGATACCTATTAAATATGTATAATTAGTAATTTGATAAGTAATTTGATAATCGATGTACAAATTTAATAAACTAAGAAAACATGTCACTCGGTCTCATAGACGCAAGTATGGTTTGCAGATAAAAATAGATGCAATAAAAATATTATTTTTAATTTATCTATCTTCAACAAACCAACCAATCCGGTAAAAACTAAGTAAGTTTTTTCTGATATAAAGAATGTCTAAATTACTCAACTTTGATCATGGTGCGTTGGTTGGTGGCATTTACATAGGTACCGAAATTTGAAGAATCTATTTCTTTAGTTAAAAAATATGTTCGTATGTATGTATGTATGTGTATAACTTCTTTTTATTTAATTAATTTAGTAGAAAACAAAATACTATAAAGAATAATTGGTAAAAATTTTAGTGATATTATTATTAATTTTCGTCGAAATATTTTTTGCACACCGTATAAAAAGTCAAAATGACATTAGCCCAAACTCTGATATCTAGCATTTTATTCTAATTAGTATGAATATATTGTTGCACAGTCATTTCATAAAATACGATTCAAAAATTATATTTTTAAAACAGTCTTCAATACTACACATAGTTATTAAATATACGATTTTACAAACACATTATCTTATACCTAAATGATCATTGTATTTTTTTTTTTAAATGGATACGTTGCCAAGACTTAAATTTAGTAGTATTTGGTATTCTCTTCAGTCGTGTGTTTAGGGTTCCTTACCTCAAAAGGCAAAAACGAAACCTTTACAAGATCACGTGTCCGTCCGTCTGTCAAGATTATTTTACTCAGGAACTCATGAAGGTATATAATTGAAATTCATATCTAATACTTGGGTTAGAGATGTAAAATGACCGAATCTGACCGGTCATAATAAAAAAAAGTTGAAAACGATAAATGACCGATCAACTGTTGTCAAATTTTGCTATTTATTTTTTTACTTCTTTTATTAAATTCAATTGTTAATGTACATATATATGAGACTAATAGATTCTGCAGTGAAACTTGGGTTTCAAAATAAAAGAATCACTGCTTAAAACACGAGTATAATTTTTGAACTAAAAAAAAAATTTGACCAATGTCCTTTAACAAAAAATTATTTGGACACACCAAAGAAATAAAAATAAAAGAAAGAAAAATTAACAACAGGAAAGGAATATTAACAGGTAAAATAAGAAATACATGAATTTGCTTGTTATTTTAAAAAGAAAATTAAATGAGTGAAAGAAATGGATGAAATGATGTATAAAAATTCCAAATCAAAACCGAAACAAAAATTATCCCGACAAAAGGGGGGCCTTTAGAATTTAGAGGAAAAAAGTTATCACAATATGTTTAAAAAGACTATCTTAAAAGAACCACAGGCGTCACGGTTACAAACTAAACATTTCGTCGCTCTGTGACTCATTCTCATGTGCAGGCCGACTTTGCCGCGACTGAAGATTTCGGAGCGCGTTCAACCCGGCTGAGTCCCACATCTTGGTCCACAACCTGATTTACAACACGCTGACGAATATCCAGGTGCAGGCCGACTTTGCCCACTCTCGTCTAATAAACAATCCATACAATACATACATGAAATATTTCAGTGCCACTTCATATAATCCTTCCGGTTTTTTTTGACAACTAGATTCAACTTTGTGCCATCTTTAATAGGACACCCCTGAACGGTCTGATCGTCAGCTAATGTTCTTCCCAATAATAGCAACTTTAGATCTTCAATTGGAATCTTCAGATGTGAAGAAATCTGTCGTTTGATATCCAAAATAGATGTCGTTGGGAAAGCCTCTATTGTGCATTCCCCACCCAGAAGTTTTTTCACCATAAAAAACCATTGCTAGAGATCGATACTTGTATGTTAAGAATAGATAAAAACATCAAAAAGAAAAAAATCAACTCTCTAAAAAATCCCCATTTTCTCCCAATTGACAGTAAGTCAAAAAAATCGAACCTCCAGAATTTTAATTTCAAAAAACTTATCATAAAGAAAGAACACAGAAAAAAGTTTGCGTAGAAATAGAATCGCAAACTAAAATAGACTTGACTATGT
The DNA here is from genome assembly GCA_018467065.1 of Ephestia elutella. Taxonomy (NCBI): domain Eukaryota; kingdom Metazoa; phylum Arthropoda; class Insecta; order Lepidoptera; family Pyralidae; genus Ephestia; species Ephestia elutella. Next base: position 3,949,277 of record CM031576.1, on the reverse strand, counting down.
AGCGGTGTAACGCTACAGCATCTCCCTACCAAACAAAAAAACAACAAAGCAAAACAAACAAACAAACCAACAAACCAACAAAACAAACAAACAAACCACAACAAACAACCAATAAAACATAACAACCGAACAACTAAAACAAAATCCGGACAAGATACCTACACAAAACCAACAAACAGCAAAACGCAACCAAATGCTAACCTAAAAACTAAACGAAATACTAAACCTTATTGCTATCCCTATGAATCAGAGACTTGGTCATACGAGTATACCTAACGAAGCGTCTGAAAATTCGAAGCGCGTTCAACCCGGCTGAGTCCCACATCTTGGTCCACAACCTGATTTTCAACACGCTGTCGAATATCCAGGTTGTCATAGCCAGGTAAATAATGTGAATATTTTAGAATTTTGAAAAAAAAAAAAAAGATAAGAAAACGGATTAAGCAAAAAAATTATTTGAGAATGTCCTTAATATGATAAGTACCGACGTGCTCCGAACCCGTATCCGCCAACACGAAAGCCTGCGGGGATACTCGTCTAAACACGCGGCACTGAACAAAGCGTGGAGCACGAAGCGTCAAAAGATTAGACGCGCGTTCAACCCGACTGAGTCCCACATCTTGGTCCACAGTCTGATTTTCAACACGCTGCAGAATCATCGACAACTCGCGACCGTACATTAAGAAATTCGGGGTGCAAGCAGTAGCCAATTTAATGCAAGAACCAGAGCAACCCGATGCAACACCGTACCGCAATATAACCTCCGACTCTAAAGCCATCAATCAAATGTGAATAATCCACAGTAAGGAGAATCGTCGGGTCGCAGCATAGGCAGCTTCGGCAGGCTAAAACAGAAAATCACAGGATGGAAAAACCCGCGACCGGTAAACGGTCACCGTCCCACAAAAACAACAAAAAAAAATAAAATAAAATAATTCAAGAAAAGTAATAAAAGGTAAAAAACAGGTAAAAACCAGGATTCTTTCCGCAAATCGGGCGCCATTTTTGCAGTGAAACTTGGGTTTCAAAATAAAAGAATCACTGCTTAAAACACGAGTATAATTTTTGAACTAAAAAAAAATTTGACCAATGTCCTTTAACAAAAAATTATTTGGACACACCAAAGAAATAAAAATAAAAGAAAGAAAAATTAACAACAGGAAAGGAATATTAACAGGTAAAATAAGAAATACATGAATTTGCTTGTTATTTTAAAAAGAAAATTAAATGAGTGAAAGAAATGGATGAAATGATGTATAAAAATTCCAAATCAAAACCGAAACAAAAATTATCCCGACAAAAGGGGGGCCTTTAGAATTTAGAGGAAAAAAGTTATCACAATATGTTTAAAAAGACTATCTTAAAAGAACCACAGGCGTCACGGTTACAAACTAAACATTTCGTCGCTCTGTGACTCATTCTCATGTGCAGGCTAGGGTGGAGCGCGGATGTATGGGGAATATTTTTTTCTTTATTTTGAATTCTAATAGTGAGGGATTTATGTCTTGCCCGAAATTAATACTATATGTAAATTTTGATATAAATCAAACAACATCTTTTGCCTCCGCACTGACTTCAAAGTTTTAAAATTTTTGAAAAATTTGCTTTACCTGTCAGACCTTTTATTGACATGTAAACGGGTTCAAATTATGTGAATTAACACAAAATTCGTTAATTAAGCATACAATAATATATTTTAATAAAAAAAGTAAAAAAATTAACATTAAAAAAATAAAATTAATTTGCTCTAAAATGACACTTAGTGTCAAATTTCGGCATTTTCTCTCTTAATTCTAATTCAACCTGTATGGCTCTCAATTGAAATGTTTTAGTGTAATGTTAAGTGGCCACTTCATCTGTGATCTTCACAACTCATTCAACAGATTGCATGGGACACAGAACTTAAAGAATAACAGCTGATTCTCGCTACCAGGCTGTACTATACTGCCAATTTCTTCAGTCAATAATTGTATAAAAAATGGTGGCTAGAAACAATCGTTTTGCCAATATATTATTTCTATATCATTTAAAATATTGAAATTAATATCTGCCACTACAAAAATCTTGGGGTTGTTGATGTAGAAATACTGCGTGCCTTCAAACTACGACGAGCATCCAACTCACGTATTTGCTTCAGCGTGACAATTAACATAGCCAGAAAATATTGTCGTTGTACATAAAATAGCGCCATTTCTTTGAGTGACTGGGTTCTAATATGCTTTCTAAATCTTCTAGAAGGTATCGTGTAAATAATAATGTTAAAAAGAGACCGATAACCATCTTAACTCTGATGGTTTTTCTTTTAATACAGAACCACAATGAAGCATATCGTTTCACAATTAATGTAGCCGAAGTGATCAGGCCAAGTGATGATTTTTCCGTCGCTATATAAACCTAACAGTCAATTTTTACTTTTCAGTCAACGGGCATGCGACTATTTAACTGTAGATGTATCGTAAAGCCTAAATCTTCGGGAGAGTTGCCTGAAATTATTGCTGATACGTACAAAGATCTGTGAATATTTCTGGGAGCTTATTTCTTTACAATCAATAATATTTGCTCATGTTTTGGTACTTTCTTATATCTTGGATAATTGCAGTGAGTAAAATCTTTGCATTTGCTAGCAAAAATATCAAAAAGCATCATACTATCCCGTCGAAAACTTTTAAAGTCTGCAGATAAAATACATTTAATGGACTTGAGCAGATTTTTACATTTTTTATGATGTGCTGTTAACAATTAAATATCTCTGGAAAGTATTACTGTTGGTATGGATGCAGTAAGCCATAAATATTTAATTTTTTATGACAAACTTAGCAATTTCCGAAAATATAGGCTGTTTTTTTGACGTTCTTGTAGTTTACCTCGTCAACTCTTAAAACTTCATATATCTTTGTAAGTTGGTAAAACATTTGACTTTAACATACAAAGATTCAATCATCATAACTAATGGACACATTACAGGCACTCCGAGCCTTTTCCAATATAGTACTAAGAATTTATACGATATTTGTCAAAAAATTCGTCAAGCGCGTTTTCAATTATTCATGCGAAAACTGACCCTCCTTTTGCACCCCCCGTACTCTTCTTTTATGTAGTATTGCACCTTGTTTATTATTTTTTATCGAAAATAGAGGATTTTACCTTTCTGAAATTAATATGAATAATACATATATTTGTCATTTTAATAAAATTAAAAATCTTCAAACTTGAGTCTAAAATCGACTATTCGTAAAAGTTCAATGACCTTGCGGAGACGGTTACCCTATTTTTTTCAAATAATATTTTAAATGTGTATGTTTGAAACCAAAAGGCATAAACTTTTCACTATTAGAAATTTAAAATCAGAAAAAGTAATTTCGCTCCACCCTAGTGCAGGCCGACTTTGCCGCGACTGAAGATTTCGGAGCGCGTTCAACCCGGCTGAGTCCCACATCTTGGTCCACAACCTGATTTACAACACGCTGACGAATATCCAGGTGCAGGCCGACTTTTGCCCACTCTCGTCTAATAAACAATCCATACAATACATACATGAAATATTTCAGTGCCACTTCATATAATCCTTCCGGTTTTTTTTGACAACTAGATTCAACTTGTGCCATCTTTAATAGGACACCCCTGAACGGTCTGATCGTCAGCTAATGTTCTTCCCAATAATAGCAACTTTAGATCTTCAATTGGAATCTTCAGATGTGAAGAAATCTGTCGTTTGATATCCAAAATAGATGTCGTTGGGAAAGCCTCTATTGTGCATTCCCACCCAGAAGTTTTTTCACCATAAAAAACCATTGCTAGAGATCGATACTTGTATGTTAAGAATAGATAAAAACATCAAAAAGAAAAAAAAATCAACTCTCTAAAAAATCCCCATTTTCTCCCAATTGACAGTAAGTCAAAAAAATCGAACCTCCAGAATTTTAATTTCAAAAAACTTATCATAAAGAAAGAACACAGAAAAAAGTTTGCGTAGAAATAGAATCGCAAACTAAAATAGACTTGACTATGTAGCGGTGTAACGCTACAATTCTTTTATCTCAAATATCAACGGGCAAAGCCGCGGAAAAAACCTACAGAATACGCGTGAAAAACCTGACCCTTCCTTAGCAATCGGTGAAAATACTTTCGATGAAAATGACCATAAATGACCGATTTTGTCAGTCAAATTCAGTCACCTTGGTCATTTTCAACTCTACTTGGGTTTATGGTCTCTTTCAGCTGTAAAATAATCAAATTTATATGTAGACTCAATCAACAAATATAACCGTGAATAATTATAGCAAATTTTTGCAAATTATGCAAATTCAGAAGACAACCAAAACCTATCGTACTTCCCGTTGACCTAAAATTATGAAATTTGGTAACCAAAAAGGTCTTATAGTACTTGTACAGCAATAAATCTGAAAACTGTAAATATATTGTTAGAAGTCTAAAACTTCTATCAATTATATTTAGGGATCAAAACTGCAAAGTTACTTTTTGAAACTAGTTGGTCTTTCAGTTAGAGCTATAATGTGAGATGCTTTGCATACACGAAACCCTCGCTGCGGGAGTTTGATTCGCACTTGGCCATTTATTTTTATGAATCGGGGGACTAGCATTTCATACCATTGTAAAAAAACTATTTTAGCTGTGACCTTATTTGTAAAACCATGACTCTGTCAAGAGATTATTTTGGTGAAATAAAAGTTTTGTAATCTACAGGTGAAATAAATAAATAATATTATTATTTAAATATTTATCTAAATTTGCCCAATTAATGTGATATTAGCTATGAAACCACAAAAATATCTGGGGATGCGCATGAGCAAGCACATTTCTTGCAACCGTCGCGTTCCGCTGCTCGTAACAAAGTGCCGTCTTTGTTTGGTTGGTCGTTTCGTTCACCACGCCTCGCCGCCGCTGCAGAGTGGGGCAAGCGTTAGCGCACACTAGGTGGCGCTAAAATCGTGGTGTAGCTGACAGTTTATTGATACCTATTTTAGTAATCCTACCTATAGGTAGGATACTATCCTATAGGTTGAGGCAGAGAATACTATAGTATTCTCTGCCCCCACGGGAAAAAGGGGGTGACAATATTTATGTGGGTATGTATGTAACATGTAATCCAATTATAGTGAAAATGATTTGTAAAATTTTTGTGTGTCATACTGCCATTTTTAAAATGATAGGTTAGTAGAATGCGATATTTAATGATAATTTGTGAAAGGTTTTTTTGTGAAATATTAGTGAATCGTATATAAGATAATATTTTTCTTAGCTAGTGCCCGCGACTTAGTTTGCGTGTGAAATGGAGATCGCTGTGGCAAATCACTCCATTAAAATTATCAAAATAGTCGTTATGAGTGTTTCATTCCACATAATCATCCCGATCCTCAGTCATGAGAAATAAGGATAAAGGAAGAAATTTTTATGCACAAATGTATTTTCTAACTAGCTTTTGCCCGCGGCTTCACCCGCGTGAATTTCCCATGAGAATAGTGCTTTTTCCCGGGATGAAAGGTACCCTATGTCCTTCTCAGTACATCTAACTATGTGTATGTGTGTAAATTAGTGAAGAGGTAACAAACAAACGAACAAATTAACTCACTTTCTCATTAATAAAGAAAAAAAAATCTTAATGTTATCTACTTACCATTGAAAGTCAGTTTTGTATTTACAAAATCATTTATCTATACATATAATAAAACTATATACGTATAATGAAACAGTAAAAATATTTTGTCTGTTCATTTAGTACTTTGACTGAAATGGATAGAGGGACACTTAAAAAGAATAAAAGAAAGAAAAAAATTTTTTTTTAATTTTTTGTCTGTCTGTATGTATGATCACGCTAATCTCCGAAAGCACTGAAACGATTTACTTAAAACTTTCACCAATTGCTTTGTTTAAGCAAAAACATTTACAGTTTGTTTCATCAAAATCGGTTCATTTAAAAAAAGTTATCGTGATTTTAATGCAGTCAAGGCATAGGCAACAGCTAGTACCCTATAAAAAGTTTCATTCAAATTAATTCAGTAGTTCTAATGATTAGCATGTGAAAATAAATAAACAAACATACAGACAAAGACAAACAAACTGATAAAATTCTTAAAATTATTTTCTTCATCACACAATATTTTTTTTGTTTAATATAAATTCACCGTACCTACAGACATACCTACTATTTTTACTGTTGATAAAATGTTATAGATTACTCGAGCGCTCGGGTGTATTGGCGTTGTCTCTGAGAGCGCGTGATTATGCAGCGGGGGTGCGGGGTGCCCGCGTCATGCTTTGCCCGCAAAAACAAAAGAATAAAGGGAATCTAACGCCTTAAAATCGTAAAAAATTAAGTTATATCGGTTTGTCGCAAGTCGCAGTTTCGTGTGATGTCAGACTCGCTCCGCCTGGTCAGAAGTGCGCCACCTTTGGCTTTTCGCATGTTATTTTTAGTTGTGTGAATAATTTTTAAAGGTGTTGTTAATTGTTTTTGTTTCTTTATTTGTTTTTGTTAATGTTAATAGTTTATTAGTTGTTTTGTTTAATTGAGCAAAAATTGTTCTTGCTTCTATTGGCATAAAGACCCCCATATTTTTTTTCTTAGGTAAATAAATATCTCTTAAGTACAATTATTATCTCTTAAATACATTATGTAGATATGATCATGGTTTCTGATATGTTTAAATATGTTGTTATTGTAACAATAAAAGTTATTCTCCAAAATACTGAATATTTTTTTAGTCACGTATCTGCGCCTAAGGCTTACATAGGTACTTTTGTTCCTTTTGTACAACCAGCACAACCTGTCATACGTTATATTCAACCTCACATACATAAATACCAATTGGGTTTTTTTTTATTTTAATGTCTTTAAAAAAAATGTTTGTGCCGTCTGACAAGGTCATTATGCTCACCCCGCCTTCTACTGCGATTCGCAAGGAGACGTATTTGCGATAATTTTCAAAGACATTGTATAGTATCGTTTCCAAAAATGGTGTACATTGGTAGAGAGACGTCAATGAACTTTTGTCCAGATTTATTTCGCTTATACTATATACATTTTATAGCTATAGTCCTTGTATGGATTTTTTTTCGCAAATCTTACGTGATGGGGGAAATTTATAATCAGACCTATATTCCACATATTTAGATCTATCAAAAAAACCTAGTAGCTTTGTGGGTACATAAATTATGTAAACTAGTACAAAACGTCAAGGAAGAGATAGGCTGATGACCTAGAACAAGTGGCAAGCCTATTATGGGTCACACTGTTCAGAGACCAATAGACTTGAACAATCTGGAGGAAGTGCTTGTTTTGAGGTGTGTGTGATTGTGTGGAGGTGGGATATGCTAAATAAATCAACAAAAAAGGGCTAACTAAATTTGAATAAAAGTTTTACAAAAACGTGACACAAACATTTAAAAAGAAAAGTTGGCGTCAACTGCTGCTGATAATCAATTTAAAAAAAATGTTTTGCTAGAATTTTTTTTATTTTTACGCCCAATTTTTCAAGATCATCAAGTTTAAAAAGAATGGAGTACGAGTACTTTGAGACTAACCCTTTGTAAAACATTCCTAAGTAGTTACAATTACAACAAAAGCATATAATTGAATTATAAGAAAGAAATTATACCTTTTGTATTTCGATTTGACCAAATCCACAAATTACCACTGCTGCGGCCTGTAAATCCCAGTGCCTAATCTTAATCCGTTCAGATTTGTACTTGATTTAGATCTAATCTCTATTTGTAGAGACTGATTATGTTAAGATCATTTTGCAACAAACTAAGTCGCGTGGTTTTGCTTGAGTTGATATACATTCAAACTTTTCTCATAAATCACCCCATGAAAACCACTGAATTTAGAATAATAACATATAGTAGTGCCAATCTACTGACATTCATATTAAAATATCTGTTACTCTGACGCTCTTTAAAAACAAATACGTACGTACGTACGCACGTAAGCCCATTGTACGTCTCTCTTTTTGTTTTGCTTTTTCCTTTACAATCAAACAAACAGCAATACGTGATTGAAAACTCAAATTTAAACGACAATTTGATTCGTTTGCGAGTGTGTGAGCCCTTTAAGCGCGATTGGTCCAATTCGCGATAAGTCCGATTTGTGGTTGCTCCAATTCGTGGTACCTAAGTCCGATTTGCGGTTAGTCCAATTCGCGGTAAGTCCGATTTGCGGTTGGTTCAATTTGCGGTTGGTCCAATTCGCGATTAGTCCAATATAAAAAAATGGCTTCAGAAACCTTTGTGGCTCACGCAGCAACAAAACGACCGTATCTATGCCACTTCATTTTAGCTTATATTATTTCGAATTCTATGTTGAAAAGTGATTGAAAACTCAAAGTTTTGAAATTATCAAGTTCTTACAGATTGAGAAATGCGGTGGTGGAATTAAGTTTAAGTAGAGTAGCCTCGGATAAAATCCTTGGGGGAGGCCTTTGTCCAGCAGTGGACGTCTTTAGGCTGAGAGAGAAAGAGCGAGTAGCCTCACTTTTCTTTAGACTCTTTATCCATCTTCTCTACATTTAGTGACGTAAGTGTATAACGTAAGTGTGACGTAGTAGGTATATGAAATATTTCAAAATTTTATAAAGGCTGCATGCATAGCGATGTGATTCATGTGATTTCCTTGAAAATTTCGTAAAATTCTCAGAAATTTCTCGGGTGTTTAGGAAAATTTTCCGCTCTCAAGGATATTTCCGAGAAATTTCCAAGAAACTTTCCGTTATTTGTTTGAAAATTTCGGGAACGGTACATCACTAAGGCCGAAGCAATCATTTTTACGTCACGCGTTTTTCTTGGGTGTCACAATTACAATAATTATTTATTGGCAATCAATAAAATTAAGACATCGTTGCCTGTGTTTCTTTCCAAGCATCCTTTTGTACTGTACTATGTATGTGTGTACAATAAAGTTTAAATAAATAAATAAATGCCACCGACAAGAAAGCAACAAAAACTGAAAACAAAAACAAGGATTTATCGAGGATTTATCCGTCATATTTTTTATCTGTCAGATTACAATCGGCCGAGACAGCAATGAAACGTCTTGAAAAATGTTGTGGTATGCCATTGTCTTCCCCTTCTACACGCAACTTGAGTTGAAGATTATCCTCACGGTGTCCTTCACCGGAAGCAAGTGGTAGTCTAATAAAACTAAAATCAACAAGCATGCCAGTTGGGCTACCAGTAAATCGAACCTGCATGGGAACTTTCTAACATGAGTGTCATGACAGTTCACCTGTCTATACCCTGAATATTCCTTATATTATCAAGTCGAAATGGTTTTCAAATTAAAACATAATGTACCTATTTTTTACTACAATAAATGTTAAATATATTTCGGAAACTCAATACGTATTCGCAGTTTTGAAATGAAAATGTTTTCTGAACTGTAATTTCTCCGAACGCGATGTTAACATACAAGAAACCGTATCAATGGGTAAGGCAATAGTAGGGTATTATTGGGGTTTTCAAAACAGTTTCACACTCCATTGAGCGTCGCTCAATGTCGTTTGAACCTGTTTTGAAACCCCCAATAAAGGATATGATTATAAAACTATATTATATTAAAACATAGGTACCTGGTGACTTCAGCTCAATGGGTATACATTCATACGTAGACATTCAAATGTATATATAAATCGTAACATTACAAATGAATAACATTCAGTCAAATACAGTCCTACTGGTTAGGATGAAATTCGTTAAACAATCTCAGACTTTACAATTAAGCCGAGTGTGTCCAGATGAACGAGTAGATGTTTCCCGCCACGGTGATCTCCTGCCTAATACTATCCGGTGTATTATTTGCGGTCCCTCGAATTGTGGGAAAACTAATGTAATCATAGGTCTTTTGTTACATGAAAATGGTTTACGTTTTAAAAACGTTTACGTTTATTCAAAAACATTGTATCAGCCGAAATATGTGTTTTTAGAAAATGTTTTTAATTTAGTGCCAGGTGTATCGTTTGCAAAGTATAAAGATAATGAACTTGTTTTAAACCCTCACGATGCAAAACCTCACTCTATAATAATATTTGATGACGTCGCATGTGAGAACCAATCCAATATGAGGGATTATTTCGCAATGGGTAGACATAAATTTATCGACTGTTTTTACTTGAATCAGACGTACAGTAAGATTCCTAAACAGCTTGTAAGAGACAACGCAAACCTTTTAATATTATTCAAACAGGATGATGTTAACCTCCGTCATGTATATGATGAACACGTTAATACTGATATGCCTTGGTCCGAGTTTCGAGAAATTTGTTCAAAAGTATGGACTGAACCGTATAACTATTTGGTAATCAATAAAGATTGTAAAAAAAACGAGGGCCGTTACAGAAAGAATTTTGATACTTTTATCGTGTTTGATCTGGATAAAAATACAAGCATATAAGAAGATTTATTCAGTAAACATCTTCATTCTTACTATTACCGTATTAAGAAAATAACGTATTACCACATCCAAAAATGGAAAAAGAGTTGAAAACTCAAATAGTTAAAATAGCCGAAGCTGTTAAAAAGAAAATCAGAGATATGAAAACTATGGAATCTTACAGTGAAAATGTTTTAAATACAGTTTTTAAACCTGTTACTGACCCAATGCATCAATTCATTAAGGATGGAAACCATAAAATCAAACCAATAGAAGCAGTAGATGACAACATGAAAAATAATTTTGTTAAAGAGCAAATTCCTTCGCCCGAATCGCATTTCAACAAAACTCTGAGGGATAGTATTTCTCCAAAAAATGAATCTGAAGATGATTCTGATGAAGATATTAGTTTAGAAAACTCTGGAAACTCTAGCAATTTAAATACCAGTGATTTATCGTATAAAACCATTGGATCAATACCTAGTCCTATTCAAAATACTTCATCATGGTCACTTTCCTCTGATATATTTAATGACGTTCCTTTTGGCGTTAGAAAAGAACGCGGTAAATTAATGATGGGTTCCGCACGTGTAAATATAAATGATCAAGTTATATCTGTAGCAGGACATGATTATCAACTAACGCCAGGGTTGCGGGAGTTATTGTTAAAGAAAGTACCAAATTTAGACGTGGTGACTGACAATGATTGTCTAGAATATAAAGCCATGTTAATATCTACAAATGCTCATCGTCGCGATTTCGATCCTAATAAACCAATTAAATCTAATAAAGGACGGAAGTACTTAAACATCATCAAACCGCTTTTTAGACTACGAAAACCTTCAACATCTTCTTTCAGTAATACTGATGATGTAAGCGCAGGTGAAGGATTGATGCTTAAAAAAAAATTAAAAAAAAAATACTGACTACATTTACTGGGATGACCCCAATGAACTCGTAGAAAGGTTGAAATTATTAATAGCCTCTAAAGATGCGGGTAACACTGGTTTGGATAACGAAATAATTTCAATTATTGAAGAACTACGTGAAAATGGTACTATAAATTGATATATCCACAACCTACTTGATTCAGTCATTATTGCACTGTGACCGACTTCGATCCAAAATGAATGTTGATAAATTCGGCCACCATGTACATAAAAGACTTCGTTTGTCGCAAATATTAGAGTGTTCAACTAATCACCTAGTTAGATCAGACACCGGAGATTTTGATTTAAAATCATCTCGATTGAGAGGTGTGCAGGAACCATTAGCACATGATGATGCGGTGAATAAAAAATATGTTGATGACAAGATCGCTGATGAAATCACCTCTCTAATAAAAGCAATAAAAGCGGATGTTGCAGATAACCTTCATCAGTTCGAAAAAAAGTTTTATACAAAAGACTACATTAATAAAATGATCAAAGTACAAAATGGCAAAACAACAAGTGGTAAATGAAATTCATAGATCGGCACGCAGAAATTTTGATCGTCGCAGTGTGATCTTGAAAGGAATAGATGACTTATGGCAAGCGGACCTGGCCGATTTCCAATCACTAAAAAAATATAATAATGGATACGCTTACATTTTAGCTGTCATTGATGGTTTCTCAAAATATGCATGGTTGATTCCTATAAAAACTAAATCAAAGAAAGATGTTCTCAATGCATTTACTCAAATTATAAGCGAAAGTGGGCGCATTCCTAAAAACCTGCAAACCGACAGAGGCACAGAGTTTTATAACGATGTATTTAAAAAACAAATGCAGTTAATGAAGATTAACCACTATTCATCGTACTCAAAAAAGCTTCAATTGTAGAAAGGCTGATTAAAACATTGAAGAATAAATTGTATAAATGTTTCAGTTATAATGGTAACTATAAATGGATAGGGAAAACTTTAAATGATGTTTTATTCTCATATAATCATCAGAAACATAGTGTTACTAAGTTAAAACCTGTAGATGTTAATACAAAAAATGAAAATGTAGTAAAAGAAAACATTACAAGTTTTCAAGAAAAACGATGTAATTTATCCAAAAATAAATTTAAAATAGGTGATCATGTAAGAATAAGCAAATACAAGAGTTGTTTTGCAAAAGGTTTTACACCTAATTGGTCTACTGAAATTTTCACCATCAAAAAGGTTAACAATACTAAACCAGTTACATATTTAATACAAGACCAACGTAAACAAAATATATTGGGTTCATTCTATCAAGAAGAATTGCAAAAAACTAAGTATCCGAATGTATACTTAATTGAAAAAGTTATAAGGAAAAAAGGTAATAAATTGCTTGTAAAATGGTTAGGACTTCCTGATGAAGAAAACAGTTGGGTAGATAGAAATTCTATTGTATCATAATATATAAGTGTTAGAATCTCATGTTTTGTTCATTATATGACAAGAAATGAAAGGAGGTGGACTTGTGAATAATTTGATAAACAATATTCCGTTCGAGCTTCACTTGCCAGGTTACAACTATTGCGGACCAGGCACTAGATTACAAGAGAGGTTGTTGAGAGGTGATAAAGGCATTAACAAATTAGACGAAGCTTGTAAATATCACGATATTGCATACAACAATCCAGAATTATCCGTTCGTCACAAAGCAGATCTTCAACTAATGAAAATGGCAAAGAAGCGATTAAATTCTAAGGACGCTAGCAAAGGAGAGAAGTTGGCATCGTGGATAGTTAACAAAGTTATGAAAGCAAAAGTAAAATCAGGTGCTGGTATAAAAAAATTTAAAACCATTGTGTCAAAAATTCGTTCACAAATAAAGAAACTGAAATCAAAGGATAATAAAACTGCTATTAAATATGCTTATGAGGCAGCAAAAAAATTGTTTCCAAAGACATGCCACGTTCGGTTACCAAGAATAATAACAATTCCAAAAACAGGAGGCATTTTACCTTTGATTCCAATTTTTGCGGGTTTATCAGCACTAGGCGCTTTAGCAGGAGGTGCTGCTGGTATAGCTAAAACGATTAATGATTGTAAAATTGCTCAACAAAATTTCAAAGAATTTGAACGTCATAACAAAACAATGGAGGCTATTGCGGTTGGAAAAGGATTTTATCTTAAACCATATAAAAAAGGAAGTGGATTATTTTTGAAATCTACAAAAAACTAATAAGCAGGCTACCCAAACGTGCTCTTACGAATATCGATATTATTAAATACGCTAAAAATATTCCCTACTTTCGTGGTGTGTATATGAGAGATAGATTGCCACGTAAACCAAAACCGATAGAGTGTGGAATATTAAACTTAGACAGTCACAATAATAATGGAACTCACTGGGTAGCCTTTGCAAAAATTAATAATTATTGTGAATATTTCGATAGTTTTGGTAATTTAAGACCACCCAACGAATTGGTGAAGTATTTGAATGTTAGTGATATAAATTATAATTATACTAGGTTTCAAAACTTTGATACTGTGAACTGTGGTCATTTATGTTTAAAATTTTTGCAAGACTTTTGGTGTCAATATTGTATATAACAGTTACTACGGTTGAATAAAACATCATTTCAAATATGTCTTTCACTCTGTCTATAACTGGAAACAGCTCAGTACTAACAACGAACTATTCACCCCCATTGGAACTCGATGGTAAATACGAGTGCTCTCTTTTACATTTCTCTACTTTTAATTCTATACCAAATATAACAATTACAAATAATAAATTTTATTATGGCATTGACGAGGTGGTTGAAATTCCTGAAGGAGCGTATGAACTCCAAGACATCAGTGAGTTCATACAATCAAAAGTAAAGAATTGTGTTTTCAAGTTATTGTGCAACAATAATACATTGAAACTCTCGATATTCTGCTCTAAGGATATTCACTTTGAAAAACAAAATTCTATTGGACCTTTACTGGGTTACGGTAAGACTTTACTAATAAAGGATATATGGCACAAGTCTTTACTGCCAGTGAACATTCTTCCTACAACTGTGCTCCGGGTTGAATGTGACATTACTGGAGGTTCCTACATTAATGGAAAATCAAGTCATATAATTCACGAATTTGCTTTGAATGTTCCTCCAGGCTACCGAATAATAGAAATTCCAAAAAATACGATTTATTTTCCGGTAAATAGAAGCACGGTGAATAGTATAAATATTAGAATATTGGATATAAATAACGATTTAATCAATTTTTGCGGAGAGCAAATTCAACTGTACTTACATTTGAAGAAAATATGATTGACTACAATAAATACACTACTACATGTATTCAAAAGATTAGTACCCATCGGGCAATCAAGAAGACTACACATACTCGTGATAAAAAAAAGAAATTGACAGCTGCCAATAAACATTTTCTCAAATCGATTGGATTACTAAAATGAGTATTTTAAACATTACTAACCCACCCGCTTATGATAACTCCATAGACGGCATAGAAATTCATTCTTACAAACCATATATCACTACTTTCAATATAAATGATGAAATTCGGATACCTATAAACCAACAAGATTTATATGTGCTTCCATGTGCGAGTACCTTGTATGTTGAAGCCGTGGTAAATGTTATCAACGTTGAGAAGAAAGAAGCAGTTCAAGCAGTACATTTTACCAACAACCCTCTTCTATTCCTTTTTCAAGATATAAGATATGAATTGAACGGTATTGAAATAGACAAAGTTAAGAATGCTGGTATAACTACTACTATGAAAGCCCTGGTGTCTATGAACACAGACGAGGCGAAGGTATCCAAAGTGTGGGGTTGGGATATACACGGTACAAAAAATGAAATTGCAGGTCATTTTGCTGCTTCAATACCTCTCAGCAATATACTAGGTTTTGCAGAAGATTATAAAAAAAAAAATTGTCAATTGCAAACACGAACTTGTGTTGTTAAGAAGTAATACTAACCTTAATGCTTTAAAGCTAAACACTGGCGAAGAGGTTGAAAGTATTGATATAAAAAAGATTGTATGGCGAGTTCCTCACGTTAAAGTATCGGATAGAGAAAGAATTAATTTACTTAAAGTACTCGAAAAAGATAAACCCATTCAATTAGTGTATAGAAACTGGGATCTTTATGAGTACCCTTTGTTACCAAAAACTACAAAACACACTTGGTCAATTAAAACTTCGTCACAAATTGAAAAACCAAGATATGTCATTTTAGGTTTACAAACAAACAGAAAGAACAACAGTATGAACGATATGTCTCGGTTCGATCACTGCAATATGCGAGATGTCAAAGTTTTTTTAAACTCTACATATTACCCGTACGAAAGTTACAACACCAACTTTTCATATCATAACTATGCATTAATATACGAGCAATATGTAAATTTTCAGCAGTCTTATTATAACCGCCCATGCAACGCGTTGTTGACTGCACAAGAGTTTAAAAATTTCGCACCATTATTCGTGATAGACTGTTCCAGACAGAACGATAATATTAAATCAGGACCGGTGATCAACATTCGCCTCGAACTAGAGTGCGATAAAGAGATACCAGATCATACATCAGCATATTGTCTAATTTTGAATGACTGATACTTCATTATCTTCGGAAGAAAAAAACACCGTTCGGTACCTTGAACGAAAAAGAGGGATCACTTGGAGTGAAGGTCATATTGACTATAGAGAATTTAAAAGAATTATATCACCAATATTGCAAAACAGAACTATTATAATGAAGGGTCTCGAGAAACAAAAATGGATAAAGGAATTGTGTGAAAATTGTGTTTTAATGAACATAGAAGACATAGGAAGTCCTAATTTTGTAATTTTGTTTAAAACTTATTGTAAAAATGAAGGTATCTTCAATTGTTTAATTCATAAAAACTTTTGTGCATTAAAAAATGTTATTTGTATTAAGAAATGGTATTTAGAAAATATTTCATTATGTATTTAAAATAAATGTCAACAAATCTTTACAGTTTTTATTTATATTCTTTGATAGTTCTGCACATGCTGTCATCAGTAATAGAAAAATAGATGTTTCATAGTTCATATAATATTTATTTGTCTAATTTATACGAATTACAAAAATTATTTTAATTTTTTACATAAATTTTGATTTTTTACTTTCATTTATTTAATTTTATTGTAGTAATGAAAAGAAAAGTACATTATGAACAAGCTAAAATAAATAATAAAACAACTTAATAAACAATAAGTATATTTATTTACAAATTATTTACATTATAATTACATAAAATCGTAATTGCTATCACACAGTTTTGTGGAAATTTTATTTATCAAAATTTGAGTTTCGTCCATGATTTTATCCATAGGCTCGCTGACAACGTATTGCGCGTTCAAAATTATATTTTCCTCGCCATCATCGTGTGTTTGTGAATGTGCTTGCTCACTTATATCCAAAACTTTTATTTGGATTAACCTTATCCCTTTCTTTTTTCGCTATTTATCACAAATGACTGGCTCGCCGGCTGCTTTCGTTTTTGGGCTTCCTTTTTTGATCTGGCTTTCTTGGTAAGTCCTAGCGGCTCTGGAGTATGCCAGCTCAGACTAGGGATATCGTAGCCCTGTCCGCACTGGAACATGATGTCTGGAGATTCAGTCATGGTGATAATCTGAAACAATCACAAAATCAATTAAAGCATATATTTTAGCACAATAACAAAAATATTTTTCGCTTCACAATAAGACAATACTTACAATTCTGTTGTCAGTTGTTTTGTATGATACGCAATGATACGACTTCGCTAATGAACTCCTGCGAACGTAATGATTTATAAACTGAAACAATAAATGAAGGTATCAAATTACTTAAATTGTTAGCCAATTCTGGGCCATGGCATCAAATACTGTGATTTCAAGTAAATCGCAGCTGTCTTACTTTATGGCATAATGATGAGTGAGAAGGTGCTATTATAGGTGCTACGTAATATAAATTACTCATATTATACCGGAAAGACAGATTGAATTTCAAAATTATTGCTTAATAGTTTAGTACCTATAGGAAAAGTAGATATCATATTATTTAAAATACTCTCATTCAGGTTTGAACACGAATTGTATGTATCATAACAACCGCACGTGGTATTGATTTAATCAGCATTATGGTTTAACATTACCTAGTATCTAATTTCATTTGAATAGGTACAGTCAACCGCACCTCAAGTTACCCTACATGGATGCATATGCCGCCGGCCGCGGCAATAGCATCGAATTTGCAATGAATTTGGGTAGGTTGATGTGCTGTTGACTGTAAAACATTTTATACTTAGTGGAACAAAGTACTTGTTAGTGGAGAAATAAACGATCGTGTATGATTAAGTTGAATGACTAAAAATATGTGTTATTTTATGAAATTCAAACTTCATTGGATCCAAATATACAAAAAATGGTTAATTTAGGTGAATGTTAACTGAAATAAAAAAAGTTTTCCAAATAGAACATTTTATTTATTCTATTACAAATTTATAAACTTACAACTGTAATAGTAGATTATCCTTACATATTAGAAAACAAAGTCCCCGCCGCGTCTGTCTGTCTGTTCGCGATAAACTCAAAAAGTACTGAACGGATTTCGATGCGGTTTTCACCAATGGACTGGGTGGACGCTAGTTATAAAATAAATTTACAATTAAATCTGAACAAATACATCCACAACATACTTTGTCAATTAACAGAACAATAAAATAATACACATGTTAAACAAAATGTAAAAATATACCCATGTGCAGAGCAACTACGCTCTGCTGCCAGAAAATGTGCGCAGAGCGAATCCGGACAAACGAAGCGGCGGGAAGAATTCTGTACCGGAACTTCACCGGGAAAAAACCACCGGTAAAAATAAGTACCGGGAAAAAATCTCCACGCGGCACCACGTTTGCCCGACTAAAACCTAACTAACTTAACGCAGTCTGCTACCACCGTAGCTTATGAAGGGAGCTACAGGGCCCTATATAATAACCTAACCTATAAATTAACTACAATTGAAAACCACTTACCAAACTAAATCTTCTTTCTCTTCGGATCCAAACTTGAGTGTCTTCGGGAAGGGGGAATTCCTAATCACCCTACCTAACCCATGAGATCTCAATTCCCCAGAACAAATAAATAGATTTCTTCCCGAAATCGGCTCGGCAACAGATAGATGTGAGCGAGCAGCCACGCGTCACATCCCACAGGAGAAAGTCACAATGACGGGTACACAAACACAAAGTTCAATAGTTATTTAACAAACAGGAAATTCACAAATACACCTCAAGCTAATTAGCAATCAAAGAACGCGGGACCTCTCGCGTATTAAAAATCAAACCGATATCGCATGGGACAATGGCGACCGTCCACGACCCATCTTGCACGCGAGCAATGTGAGAACCCCAAAACGCCTGGCGGCGATAACAGGAAACGCCTGCGTTTAGTTTTACCCAATATATTACAAACATCCCCCCGTCCCGGTCTGAGAAGCAGACCGCTAGCTTACTCTACGGGAAGGCGGGCGAGAGAGGTCACACCTCTCCTTAAAATCGAACCGTCGACCAACACCTCAGCCACACGCGGAGTGCCATCTCCGCCAAGAATCAAACGTAATATGCGAGCTCGTCGCCAAAGCAATGAGGGCAAATTTGCCTCTTTTAACAATACTAAATCACCCTCCCTGGGAGGCTCAGTCCTGTCTGTCCACTTCACTCTTTGCTGCAGCAAATGCAAATATTCAAGCGACCAGCGACGCCAAAAGTCCTGGCTCATTTGCTGCAACATTTGAAAACGCGACAACCGATATACGCGTCCATCCTTCCACGGGTATTCGGGCAGGGCATTCAACGGCCCTCCCACCAAAAAATGACCAGGGGTGAGAGCTTCCAAGTCATTTGGATCTGGAGATAGCGGACAGAGAGGACGAGAGTTGAGGACCGCCTCAACTTTACAAAACACTGTGGCCAGCTCTTCAAAAGTTAGAGCCGTTTCTCCGATAATGCGGCGGAGGTGGGTCTTTGCGGATTTCACAGCCGCTTCAAAAATCCCTCCCCAATGGGGGCAACTTGGGGGACTAAACTTCCAGGTTATTCCCCTTTGGGCAGCAATTTGACTTAAACTAGTACAATTTTTATCAATAAACACAGAAACATCCTTAAGATAATTTACAGTTCCTTTATAGTTTGTGCCATTGTCAGACCTAATAAGGGAAGGTAGACCTCGACGCGAAACAAAGCGATCCAACGCGGCGACGAAGGCCTCCGTAGTCAGAGCCGATACCACCTCCAAATGGACAGCCTTGGTGGCCAAACAAACAAATACACACAAATAGCCCTTCACAATACGGGCATTACGAAAGGGAGAAGCCTTGATCGAAAAGGGACCGGCAAAATCGGTTCCAACGCCGTCAAACGGTCTCGAAGGTCGGATTCGATCAGCGGGCAAATCACCCATCTGTGGTTGCATCGTGGATGCCTTCAACCTATAACATGCAATACATCGAAACAGGACACTACGGATTGCTCTTCGGGCAGACAAAATCCAAAACTCGCGTTGCAAAATAGCCAACAAAGCATTGCACCCAGCATGGGCGTTACGAATGTGTCGATCAGACACCAAAAGCTGCACCAAGGGTCCGCCCTTGGGCAACAACAGAGGATGGCGAGTCTCATATGGAAGATCCGCCTTCCGGAGCCTGCCTCCAACCCGAAGAAGCCCATCCGAGTCGATGTACGGGTTCAAACGAGCGACCGCGCCCTTCAACTTAGCGCGTCCGTCGCGCAAAATACGAAGCTCTGACTCAAACCGTCCGGTCTGCACGACACGGACCCAATGCAACAATGCGCTCCGGCGCTCTTCTGCACCTGCAATCGGCTCCAACCGCTTTGCCTGTGGGTTTCTACAATTATGTATGAAACGCTTAATCCAACTGGTAACACCCAGAAGCTTATCCAAGCTACTATACCGAGCAATACTATAGCCAATCCGGCTCCGACGTCGTCTCAGCGACTACAGCATGTACACGGAGCCCAGTCAAACTCAAAGAAGTAACATCTGTCTGACAGACAGGCCAAGAAGTTTCTGATCCCATCAGCCACTCTGGACCCCACCAGAGCGGGTGTGACACCAATTCTGGTGCCGTACAACCTCGGGAAGCACAGTCCGCTGGGTTAAGCTCTCCCGGCACATGTCTCCATGTTATATCAATTCCGATATTCTGGATTTGGGAAACCCGATTTCCCACAAAAACCTCCAAGGTATGTGGGGCCGCGCGCAACCATGCAAGCGCGACCTGGCTATCCGACCAGGCGAAGATGTCCCGTATCTCGACCGTGGCCGCCAGCTCACATGCAACGTGATGCAACAATTTAGAGAGAAGGTGAGCTCCACTCAACTCAAGCTTGGGAATAGTCAGCCTAGTCCTGATGGGGGCGACCTTGCTCTTCCCTAACAAAAGCGAGACATTGACCCGGCCATCGGCGTCAACTGTCCGCATATAGACTGACGCGGCGTAGCCTCGCTCCGACGCGTCACAAAAGCCATGCAGGCTGGCTCGATATTTCCCGGGGGCAATATTCGACGAGGCAAGGCAATCCGATTGACTTCCTTAATCGATGAAAACAACTCGAGCCAATCATCCAATGGAGAGCCAAACAGCGGCTCGTCCCACGAGACGCCCAAAGTCCAAAGTCTCTGAAGAAGACACTTCGCAGAGAATATCACTGGACTGATCCAACCGCTTGGATCAAACATACGGGCTATTACGGACAACACCGTTCTCTTAGTCCAGACTTTTGGTATTTCCAAGTCCACTTGGAATGTGAAAATATCGGTTAGCGGCTGGTACTGCATGCCCAGCACCGCTATCCTGTTGGGATCATCCACATCCTCAAACAGGTGAGGGTTCTGTTGGTGATCCTCCGGGATCCCTTCTAGAACTCTAGGCTCATTGGACAACCACTTACGTAGCTCGTAGCCACCTGTCTTCAATATTTCGATCAATTCATCCCGCAGTAGGAGGGCCTCCTCAATACTTTGGGCTCCGGTGCACACGTCATCAACATACAAGTCACGTGACAGCACGGAAGCCCCACGGGGAAAGCGGATCCGTTCCCGCTCTGCCAATTCAAGCAATGATCTGATGGCGATATAGGGACTAGATTTCAAACCATACGTGTTTGTGTTGAGTTCATACACCGTCACAGGATCCTCAGGGCGCTCACGCCAGAGTATCAACTGGAATCGCCTGTCCTCAGGATGTATGACTGTCTGGCGGAACATCATCCGGATGTCCGCACCAAAAACCACTTGATGTCTTCTAAAGTTCAAGATGATGTCAATTATGTCCCTATGCAATTTGGGACCTGAATGCAAACATAGATTCAACGAAACTCCGTTCGAAGTGGGTGCGGACCCATCAAAGACAGTCCGCAACTTGCCCGTTGAGGCCTTCACCACCGCGTGGTGGGGCAAAAAATAATGCTCAGTTGAGCTCCAATCAACTCGAGCCGGAGACATGTGACCCAAATCCTCGTACTCGCGCATAAATTCAATATATTTATCGCGAAGTACGTGGTCACGCTGCATACGTCGCTCCATGGACAGCAGTCGTTTCTCCGCAAGCGCCCTACTTTGCCCTAGGCTAGGACGAGAGGCAACAAAAGGTAACCTAGTTACAAACCGACCGGAGGGCAACCTCTCCGTGGTTGATCGAAAGAAGGCTTCGCACTCAGCGTGTTCCGGATCCATCCTGGAACTCATAGGTGGCTCCTCCACCTCCCAAAACCTTTGCATGGTCTTGGCCAAGGACGCAGATGCGACAACCGGTGGCTCCTCCGCGGTGCCATTATCAAACACAGGGCCCATCAGGGCAAAACCAAAAATCGTAGACACTGCCATCAGTGAAGACGAACCCAGAGCCTTCTGTGTACCCAACAAAATCCAACCCAATACGTCCGAGCCCAGGAGCAAGTCCACTGGGCCGGGATGAAAGACAAAGGGGTCGGCCAAATCCAGACCCGAAACCAAAGACAACACACCCGGCGGTATGTCTGTCGAGGGGTGCCAACCCGCAATGGTATCCATTACCATAGCCGAAGTCGTGATCCTCATTGTGGAGGACTTCAGCGAAGAAAAGGTGACAAGTGTCTGGCCCGTCAGACACTTCACCTGTATGCCACCAACTCCAAGAAGTGGCACAGGCGAGTCTTCCACGACTAAACCTAACTGGCGTGCCACTCGAGTGGTAACCAAACTGCTTTGAGCCCCTGAGTCCAACAGAGCTCTCAAATTAATGGCTTCCCCCACGACCCCATACGCGGACCACCGCGGTAGGGAGCAGAACCGTCCGCGGCTCTGTCCCAGCAAGGGAGCAAGCTAGTTACGGGCTCCCACTCTCTCCAAACCAGGGGGCGCCACTGACCCGGATAATATGTCGGGCGAGTGCACATCCCCATCTGAGGGGGGGCATAACCCGCGGCCCGGCCATACCTATGGTACGGCGGGTGGTACTCCAGCCGTGGGCACTCGTGCAGCGGCGGAGAAACCGCTGCGGCTGCATGTGTTGGGCATTGGTAACCCGCGTGGAGGGGGGTGTCCCCACTCTCACGTCCGATCTAGGGCCCCCGCCCATGGGGGCCCTATCCGGGGCCTGGCCAGTCACATACTGGCCACGACCTTGGGGCGCGTGGTCCCGGTCCGCCAAGACCCGCGCCGGTACGCGACCCCCTCCCGAGGGGGTGCGACGAGCGAAGCCGCGTCCTCCGTCCGATGGTGGAGGGCTTCGCGCAGGAGCGCCCCCGCCCATAGGGGACCCCTGCCTCAAGAACCGGGGGCCATCCCCGTTCCGGTTCATGCAGAGCATCACGTGGTGCAGCCCACGGCATGCACTGCATGGTATGGCTCTGGGACAGTCACGTGCATAGTGACCGCCCAAACAATAAAAGCAAAGTTCATGCCGCTTTGCCATGCGGCGCCGATCTTGTACTGGCAGTCCCTGCCAGTCCCTGCATTGCAGCAGGCTGTGGCCCATCCGACCACATTGCAGGCAGTCCGCGTCCCTCGCGACTGCTGCCGTGTGTGCAACCCGCGCACCAGCTCCACGCGGTGGCGGTTGCCGTCCCTGTTGGGGCCTCCTCGCCATGAGGGTTCCAAGGGCCTACGTTCAGGCGCTCTGGATGGCGCTGAGTCCGTCATGGTATTCTCAGCAGCCCGTGCCTCAAACTCCAAAAACTTCACCAAGTCAGTGAATGTTGGTAGGGTGGTGCTATCCCGTTCCGCATTTCTCGCGCTCAAAGCGCGAGCGGATGTCATTGGGTAATTTGCCCAATACAATGTGCACCAGCAAAAAGGACCATTGGTCCACCGGCAGCCCCAGTGTGCGGAGCGCGTTACAGGCCACTGTAACGGGCGTGAGCAACTGCAGGCGCAACTGTGCCCTGTTGGCCACCTTGGGCAGGGCCATCAACTGTGCGGCGTGCGCATCCGCTAACAAACGTAAGTTTTGGTAGCGGGAGTTCAATAACTCCCAAGCCGTGTCGTACTGGTCGTCCTCCACCCGGAGGTGCTGGATGAGCGACCGCGCTTCACCCTCAAGAGTGGAGAGGAGGTAGGCCATCTTCTGGGCCTTCGACAAATCCTGTCGTGCTACGACCAGGGACTCAAACATATTTTTATATGCCACCCACTCCTCCATCCTACCCCCAAAGTGGGACAGCTGAAGGGTGGGGAGCCGACCAGTAACCGCTGGTCCTTCCTGTCTAACAGGTGTGCGAGGGGCTGGTCCGCCAGCCTGTCTCGCCCTTATTGCGGCCGCCGCCTCCACGATGTCATCGTGCAGACTCAGGATCTGGTCCAGGTCCGCCACGTGACCTGCGTAGACCTCCGGGGTAAGGTCGGCTTCGGTAAGCGCCGCCATGGCCGCTTCCGCGTTGTTCAATCGTGAGCGGAGCTGATCCGCTCTTTCCAGTATAGCGGCCTCCCTGTCCTTCCGGGACAGGAGTCCACCGGCCGTCACAAACCATCTCAATTCGTTGGCGAGTGTCGCCTTAGCATTGGGGACCTTCGCCATCGCGTCAAGTCACAAACAAAAAATAACAAAAGGTAAATAAAAAACAACAAAATCAAACAACTACACGAAGAACCGCGGTAGGTATGAGAATGGCACAAACCCGGAACGCACGGTACAAACCGCAAACAAATACAAAAAGGTTACAAATATTCTTATACAAACAAACTAAGAAAAATCTAATAATTTTTACAAACAATTAATTATTTTTTACAAACGAACAAATAGAGGGTAGATAAACTACGCTCTGCTACCAGAAAATGTGCAGAGCAACTACGCTCTGCTGCCAGAAAATGTGCGCAGAGCGAATCCGGACAAACGAAGCGGCGGGAAGAATTCTGTACCGGAACTTCACCGGGAAAAAACCACCGGTAAAAATAAGTACCGGGAAAAAATCTCCACGCGGCACCACGTTTGCCCGACTAAAACCTAACTAACTTAACGCAGTCTGCTACCACCGTAGCTTATGAAGGGAGCTACAGGGCCCTATATAATAACCTAACCTATAAATTAACTACAATTGAAAACCACTTACCAAACTAAATCTTCTTTCTCTTCGGATCCAAACTTGAGTGTCTTCGGGAAGGGGGAATTCCTAATCACCCTACCTAACCCATGAGATCTCAATTCCCCAGAACAAATAAATAGATTTCTTCCCGAAATCGGCTCGGCGACAGATAGATGTGAGCGAGCAGCCACGCGTCACATCCCACAGGAGAAAGTCACAATGACGGGTACACAAACACAAAGTTCAATAGTTATTTAACAAACAGGAAATTCACAAATACACCTCAAGCTAATTAGCAATCAAAGAACGCGGGACCTCTCGCGTATTAAAAATCAAACCGATATCGCATGGGACAATGGCGACCGTCCACGACCCATCTTGCACGCGAGCAATGTGAGAACCCCAAAACGCCTGGCGGCGATAACAGGAAACGCCTGCGTTTAGTTTTACCCAATATATTACAAACAACCCAATTCATCTAGAAGTCTACGTCACAAAATTGTAAAAAGGTTTTTATAACATATTTTATTTTTATTTTTACACAAATGATACATATACAAGCTATTATCTATAAAAATAGGTATTACAACATCAACCAGAATTACAAAATTTATTTACTTAATACTTACATTTTATTCGTTTATGGACTATAAGTACATTAATATAAATGAGATTTGTGTCCCCAGGCTAAAGTAGATATTTTATCCTTAAGTACAATGCGCTTATCATCGTTAGATGATAAGACTACTTTATTGACTGCTTGAGTAAAAATTTCATGTTTTAATGATTTAAATAGTACATTTTTCTTTCGCAATATCTTATTGTAAAGCAAAGTTTTGCTATAGTCTTTAAACGTTAGTTTTGTAACTACTGGTTTCTTAACTCCTTTCGCTTTTTTCAAAATCTTATTTTCGGTTTTTACACAATATAATTTTGATCGGAGTCCTACATACTCATAAATCAAATGGCCCGCCATTTCATCCTTATACAGGCCTGGAATTTTTTGTTTTGGGGTTTTATGCCAAATCTATTATTTTCTATATAATTGCTTGTATCAAGGTAAGATTGAAAGTTAAGTTTTAAATCCTTATAAACATTTTTTGTCTCTATTGAATACAAAAAACTGTCAGTATCGGTGTAACACAGTTTTAATTTTGCGCCATAGAAAGGCTTCATAATAGAGTAGTGAAAATCGTACATATGATTTTTTGATATTTCCAAAACGGTAAAACCTATATATATTGGTTTATCTAAAGTTACCGTTTCTGGTTTCATTTGAACAGCAACAAAATTTTCCGAAAATATTGTGGAGGATTTAAAATTAGGCCTTGCTATTAATTGTTCAGCGGTATAAAACTTTTTCGTTTTATTTCTAGTGTCATCCCATTTATTGACTAAATGAATATTCACTCTCTTTTCGGTGTCTTCTAGTGTTTTACCGAAAATACAATTGTTTAATAATTTAAAAAAATCCTGTTCGAATGTAGATTTTGCTTTTTTTCGTAATTCTGTGTTCAAATCTATATACTCTTTCAAAAATGGATTCTGCCTAAATTTAATCACTCTATGAATCTTTTTCAACAATAATCCATGCTTTATACATGTTTTTAAGTAAACGTAATGAATTACATAATTATATTTATCATACACATTTGGAATTAATTTGGGGTTAGAGGAACCAGGTGGTATAAATTTCTGAGGACAAAAAGGTAAGTCGTTATGCAATTCATGTAAATACTCGGGATATTCCAAGTCAATTTCTAATATATAACCGTAATCTGAATCGTTTGGTACGTTCAAAATATTAAGTTTATCAATTTCTGCACGATCAATCATCTCAAAATTTGAATATGGCAGATGAGAACACATTGCATAGCCATACAAATTATTACAATCAATGTATAGTAAATAGTTGTCTGGTAAAGATGGGTTGTACTCTGAAACGTATTTGTTGTTTGCTTTAGAATATCTTGTAGAACATAAACATACTCCACCACGAATTCCCTTTTGAATCATGCGGATAATTTCAAGATTGTCAATTAATTCCAATCTGACTTTTGTTTTAAGCAGCATTGCATCAAAACTAAGCCCTGGCGCTGTTATATAAAAAGCAGGATCAAGTCTGTAGCACGTCTTACATGTCTGGCGGAATTTTTCGAAAACATCTGCTAGTAAAATCACATCTGTTTTGAGATACAAATCAGTATAATCACCTAAATTTTTAAATTAAACTTTTCCCATATCACTTTTGCATGATCGTAATCACATTTTGAAATAGTATCATCATTTAAACTACTATAGAAACAATGACGCGGTGGTATTTTTTTCCTCATAACAACTCCATTCCGTCATATATTCATAAGGATATATACCTTTCCGTGTTAATAGGTTAAACTGCTCTTCATTTCGGTAAAAATGTGATAAATGTACAAAGTCGGTTTTATTTAAGTTTCCTACAAGTTTATCCAAGCTGGTTCCTAAAAATTTGAATGTGTCTACAAACCGGACAGGCATGAACTCTTGAGGTCCTGTTTTAACGAATTTTGTGAACGATACATAATTTTCTTTATTTTTTGCTATAACTTTTATTTTGCCTTGCGTTTCCCCTAATTGTCGTATAAATAAATGACTGTCATATCCGGACAAATTATGAAAAAAACTGGAATAAATTTTGGTAAGCTATATTTTAAGTTGCAGTAAGAATGAGCTGCACCACGAAATATACCCGTCAGATGACAATGATCTTTGACTTTATCATCAAAAAGTAACTTTTCGCAAATAAAGCAATATTTTGCAGTTTCAAATATTCTTTTTTCTTCTATTGTCAATGGTTTCATTGGAATAACGTGTTTTAAAATTTTATTCACTGCGATAACATCATCGAACAGATATTTTAGAAATTTATCTACACAATCCGGTCCACGATATGACACGTACTTATTGTGTGAGCTGTCAAATGAGCAAACAATGTAATATGCAAAGGCTGCAGGTACATGTTTTTGTAAAACTATTGTATTATTCGAGTTAGATCCTTCGGTTTCAGATTTTGTTTGTAACAAGGATTCAAAATCCGCGTAGATAACGAAAGGCAAATCTTGCATCCTTTCAAAATGGTTAAATTCAATAAAAGTTCCAGGTTCCGGCAGAATCGTTCGAACGCCACTGCAAATGTGAGATTTGAATGTGTTTTCTGCATTAAAGAAAATCATGCACTCATCACAAAAAATAAATTTTTTCATGATGTTTGGTGAGCTGTAATCTAATTAATCTACTTAAATCTTTAATTAAACAATAATGTTTTATTTCACCCTTTTCTAAGAGTAATAAGTTAACATGGTGTTTTCGTTTTTGTGGGGTTCTATAAAGAGGTCCCACTACTTCTGATTTATTTGTGAGACCATACACGTTCACACTTATGTTACGATTATTTCTCTCGAAAGTTTTAATATCCTTGAATCCAACGGGAAAGGTCATATCATGTATTTTAACAATATTTTTAAAATGCGGATACGAGGTAGTTCTTTGGGGATTCCTTTTAGCGGGATATAACGCAGCAATTATGCACCATAAAAAACAGAAATCATCATTATTTTGTATATTTATGCAAGCTCGTTTAGACTTTAATATTTTCGGCAATTCAATAAATTGACCAACTCTCAATGGGTTATACTTATTAATATTGACTTCCAAATATAAATTACGAAGTAATGACCATCCACTATCCTTTTCCTGAAATTCGTCAATCTTCGTTGAAATGTTATTAATGACGTTCGAATATAATTCCTTAAAATCACAGTCATTCTGAATTATTATATTTTTAGAGGCAAACGACTTTATTTCAGTTGCGGTTTTTGTAGGTATATTAAATTCACCGAAAAATTCAAAGTTAACTTTTAAAGAATGATAAGTAGCTTGTCTAGCTGAAATTAATTTATGAACACGAAGGTAAAGTCTGTGTAAGAAATCAGTGGGTGCGGAGGTGCACACAGCTTCGTTTTTTTCGTTTTCGGTACTCAACCTAACTCTGTAAGACGCAATACGACTTTTGAATGCACTGCCAATTTTTTCAATACCATCGCTTACTTCTAATGAGCTATTATTTTTATGTATAATGCTTCGCAAGTGCGCTGAGAATGCTCTACTATTAACTGATATATCGCAAACTGTACAGAAAACAGTGTTTTTACCCATAGCTTGGAAATAAAGATAAAATAACTTGATAGTTAAATATATTCTAGTTCTAGTTGAAGAGGTATATATGAGTACCATATACCTAAATGGTATAAAACACAAAAAGTAGTGAATAAGCAAAGATAAAAAGTTAACTAAAGTTTTAAAATATACAATCACTGCTTGAAGAGGAATGTAAGTATTAAGTAAATTAAACACTTATTTTAATAGTAATTATATTAACAAAAAATATTAAGTAGGTACATTAACCAAGTAAATATTTAAATTTTTTGTTGAAAGAACTTTCCCTCTTCCGTGAAGTTGACCTTACATTTATTTATAAGGTCCTTTAAGGGAAGGAGTTCCGATGAATCGCAATCCCCTTGATATTTAAGGCTCACCACAGCGTGTTCCCACCGATCTTTGGGATCAATTTTTAAAATATCAACGACATTATAAATTTTTAGATCTATAAATACATCGCCTCGTAAATTAGCACTGCGCCGCAACACCCCATCAGCAACGCGCCGGGTCAGCACAGACTGCAAAGCTGGAGGCTTCTTGATGGCGGCCGCACGCTGAGCTTCTGCTTCTTCCTCGCTGTCGGAGTCCAGCTGCCAACCTTTTTTTGCGCGAGATTTTGGTGGCACTTGGTTAGACTTGCGTTTTAGGGGTTTCGCCTCCTTTTTCTTGTTTTTAGATCTGAAAAAGTTTGTTCAAAATTAATATTTAAATATAACTCTTGGTTGTATTTATAGCATAATTAATAATAGTGATCTAAATGGATACCTAAGTTGATAAACGCTTTTGTTTACTATAAAATAATCCAATTTAATTTAAAAACTTATAGAGGCATTCGAGAAGGGGGAGAGCTTTGCCCAGTAGTAGTCAAAGATATAATAAAAATTGGCAGTACTACAATATAGGTTAATAATAAAATTAAAACTAAAATACATTTTAAAATTGGTAAAAAATACACTGTTAGTTTCCGTAAAATACGTACTTACATACAATTAAAAATCCTGTTTGAACTTATTAGGTAAAAATTATAATTAATATACTTACTTCGGGATTGCGGTAGATGCTTCCTCGTCGTCTGAGTGGAAGACCTCTGCTAGGGTCTTCTTGGAATGCTTTTTATTAGCATAATATTCCGAATCCGACCTGAAAGTAATTACAATGAAACATTTAGAAATATTATAAACAACTAAAAAATAAACTAAATAACTTAATTTATTATAAATGAACTGGTTAGTGCGCTATTAAGTAACAATCAAATATACAAACATAAGTTATACAAATTTTTCACATTTAAGTATGATAGTAGTGAGCGGTGAATACGCAAACGATAGGAGAGGAAGAAGTTATTATAACAAGTAGGACACAAAGAAAATTTACAAAAAAAAAACCTAAGTAATAAGTAAGTAAGTATATCAATAAAAATAATATACAGGTGACTTTTTAAACATCTTATAAATAAAAATTGTTAAGTATGATAGACTGACTATACAAAACTTTAACTGTTTTTGTTTAAAAGGTCACCCTGTATATATTATTAAAAAGAGATTTGAATGGGCTAAGGTATAAATCAAAAACTTACGAACATGATTTGAATGCAGCGGATTTTCGTGTTGAGATCGTAGAACAACTCTTCAAGTTAGGCGGGCGGACTGCGCAAGGTGCTTGCAGCAGCTCAGCAGATGACAGAGGTTCTGGCACTATCACTGATAGAGGATTGACAGAGTAACCTCACGTCGAGGGTAATTGATTGATTCATAGCTTGTTCTATACTTAACACTCGTATAAGTACAGTCTATTTTGCTAAATCGCACTTTTTCCAGGTGTTTTTAACTACGGGGTCGCATACTAAAATTGCTTACACGTGCATGTTTTACATATAAAATTGTGTAATTTTCCACGTTGAAAATAAACAATAGTTGACAACCACTGATAACACATTTTTATTGAAACGTTAGCATAATCGTATAATTATCATGAAATATGAAATTATCATTTTCAAATCAAAGTTAATATTTCAAACAAGCCTTTGTAATTTTATACTCAAAGTAATACCGCGAATATGCCGCATTTACCAATATCACCGCTTAGCTAAAGTGAAGTAGGTAAAGTTTTTTTAACTTGTTTGAAAGACAAACTTTATGTACCCATATTAATTTATTGTTATTATTATAAGACGGATACATTTTTACTTTGAAACGATGTAGCACCCGGTACACAATGAACTTGGTACCTACGATTCGAGTTTTATAATTTACCTCAACGCATTAGAGGAGTATTATAAAATTGTGTGTTAGTGGTAATCTGAAGAGATGACCCAATTTTTATTTACTTTTTGTTTAAATTTAAGACTATTTGTTCATTAAATTCAACTTGTTTTTATTGAAATCAAGGCTTTTGTATTTTTAATTGTTGTTTAGGATGGTTTTGAAAGTATAAGCTTACTTTACAGAAAAAAAACTTTACCTCCCGAATCATTATTCCAATGACAGTGATTCCCAAACTGAGATCGTAAGACATTTTCTCTCTTCTTTCTTAATGGTATAATAGTTTATCTCGCTTCTATGAAGCGGTGGTGGTCGAGTGGTAGGGCGCCCGCCTGTGGATGCAAAATCCCAGGTTCGAATCCTTCCAGGGCTACATGAGTTTGTATACCAATCTGACTCATGTTTGTTTTCATCGACCACCACTTGCTTCCGGTGAAGGAAAACATCGTGAGGAAACCTGCACTCTGGTTGATGATTATCAGCTAGTGTGTGAAATGGAGAAGGCAATGGCAAACCACTCCATTAATATTGCCAAGAGAGTCGTTGTGTGTGTTTCATTCCATATAATGACCACGACCCTCAGTCATGAGGAAATACTACTAAAGAGAGATAATAGTTTAGTACATACTTTATAAAATAATATACTTACATATTGGTATGAATGAAATACTCAAATAAATATTAAATGTTAAATAAAAGTATTATTACCTATATAATTGATATACATTTAAGTAATTTTAGTATAGATTTATCATCATCACATAACAAATAACTAAGTACATACATACCTAAATTATTAAAATGAGATATTTTCATTTCATTATCTTATTCAACCATTTTATGTGTAGTCTTTAGTTATGTTCAAAAATAAAGATAATAAACATAACACAATATTAATAGATAATACAATTATCATTAAAATGTATCTGTCTCAGAAATTTTGAGAACCATTTGAATAACATACTGACGTATGAAATACCTACCTAAGTCAACAATGCGCACACCGTGGGACTGAAAGTATTGCATGCTAAGCAAATCGTCACCGAAGTGCATGACCATGATGAAATAATTCGTGAGTGTAGTATCGATAAAATAATTCGATACTAAAGCATAATGTACTCTATGTATAGTTTTTATAATTTTATTAGTATTTATTATAAAATACAATGTCGTTGAGTTAGTACGTATTACATTACATAAAGAAACTTACTTTTTACTCATCACAGATCGCATATATAGTCAAAAATTTGTTCTTTCTTAATAAAAAAACTTTTATTTATCTTTAGTGTTTTTTCATCAATTAACTTTAATTTTATTGAAACTTAAGTGAGAGATGAGATAGACATGCCAACTATTAATAAGGGAACTGTTATTTATCAGTCATGCCGCTCCCGGCATGATTGATAAATAACTGGTTAACTGTTCCCTTATTAATAGTCGTCATTGATTTCATAAATAATAATATTATTTATGAAATCGTTAATAAATCATGCAATAGCAAAATATCTAAACATAGTCTGTTATTCTTAAATTTTTATCGATAGTTGATCGATATCACCTTCACAACACTAAACTTACCACACCAAGTTTTAGCATTTCAACTTTGATCGCGACTGTGTAAAGTGGAGTAAAATGTAATGTAATTTTACTGAATTTCTAAAGGAGCCCGTGTGCTTTTGTGACAAGAAATATCGTGGTCCTGGATACCAAGAATTTGGCGTGGCACGAGCAACCGGCCTAGAAACATCGAAAAGTTCTTAGCATTGGCTCGGTGGGTACTTCGGTACCAATGTCTTAACGGGTGAAGTGTTTTTCTATTTACTGGGTGCCAATAGCCTTTAGGGTCACCGGCACGACCAATCGGGCCAGTAATAAGAAATCTCGATCCCAATTAAGGCGTCCCGGTGTCTATGCGACAGACTTATCTTTCTGGGTGCCCACAAATTCAATCAACACGGTATGAGCAAACGGCCTAGGTAAAGCGATTTTCCATTGCATTATGCACTACGGTCTTTTAGGTTTCAGTAATTTTATATTGCTAATAACTCAGTGTCTGTGAGTGTCTAGTGAAATAAGTTACATGTCTGTGTTCAACTGAAACAAGCATCCATGAAGTCATCAGGTATGTTATAATATAGGTTTATAATCATTTTCCTTTATTGGGGGTTTCAAAACAGGTTGAAACGACAATGAGCGAATAAAATGAGCTCAATGGAGTTTTAAACTGTTTTGAAAACCCCAATAATACCCTACTGGCAATATTCATTATTGCGGTTTCGCATTTTGTAATATATTTTAATTTTATTATATTGAAAAATCTATCAAATGATGCCCCACATGATGGTATAATCGAGATAAAAAAATCATCCCCACTTTAATTGTAGGGCCGCCCTAAAAAAAAATTTTTTCATGATTTTATTCTCCATTTCTATCCGCGTAATTAATATGTTTATCTATACCAAATTACAACTTGATAGCATTAATAGTCTCTGAGCTAAACCTCGGACAGACGGACGGACAGCCAAACGGACAGACATGACAATACTAAAAGGGTTCCATGTTTACTTCGGAACCCTAAAAAATCTATTATTTATTCATCAGACCACAAAAGACAGTCAATAACTAAGTAAAGTACATATTCTGTTTATTTTGCATATAAAACCAAATTAATATGGTTACAAAAGGACGAGAGACTAGACGATTGGAAAAGTTCCTAGCCACCGCCGCGTACCATGTCCGATTTTTTTCAGAACGATCTATGATAACTATATATACGAAAGTATATATTTTTTAAAAGCTAGATAAATATTCTTTAATATAGTATTTTTTTATTTGCACAAAATTCAGAATTTTCAAAAATATTAACAGTTGAATAAAAAAAATAACAAACCGATTTTGATATTTTTGTTAATATTTTCCTATTTTTCTAGCAAACTATATACTAAATATCTCAAAAATGAATTCCTCATGCCTGATTTACTAGAAAATGACATCAAACTCGAGGTGGTAGGTAAATAGAAGCTGATATGATTTTTTAACTAAAGCGCGGCGGCGTGTACCTTTGAATGCCCCCCCTACCTACCCACCAGGGGGGGGTGGATGGCTACCGGGCTAAATTAGCTTAACTTCATGTATATAACACCTGTGCCAAGTGAATTCTTCCGATACCAAAATTTGCACGTCATGACACTACTTCCCGGGCTATATTATATGCTGCAGACAAATAGTTGTATTATATTTTTATTAGTTTATTTGGGTCAATAAACAACAGTACAATATGTTACTTTATCGCAGAGGACTCTAAATAATAGTAATCTCAGGGTCGAATAGTATTTATTGGTAAAACATAAGAATATAAGTATAGGACCTAAAACAGTTTTATTAAATATATAAAAACGATTAGAAAAGATAACACATATATACACCATAAATTTAAAATTACTTCCTAAAAACAATTAAAATTCACTTACCCTGTAGTAAGGGTCCTATTATTAATTATAATATATTAAAATAGTTATTATTATTATTATGTTTTTCCACTGTTAGTGCTCAGGCGAAGCCTGGTAATATTAGCCAAAGCACGGAATATTATCTTCACAATGATGATAGATTGGATCAAGAATGACATCAAAATGCAGAATCGAATATGAATGAATACAGTTCAAAATTTATGACAGGTGAAATAAGTATGTATGTGCCAGCGCACGTATAATAAGATCCAAAGAGGATTAAAACGCGTAGCCGCCTTACAACTTTATCTAATACAAGTGACATAAAAAGTCTGCTTCTGGGTAAGTTCGGTACATTATAGACCTCATTTCTGTCCTCGGGCAAGATTGTAGTCAAGAGCAAATCCATCTTTAATAAATTAAAAATAAAATGATGTCCGTCTACAACACTGTCTACATATTAAATACAAGAAAGTGTGAATCTGTGAGGACTTACAATATAATGCAATCGACATTAGTTTTTAGCGATGTGCCACCGAGAAATTTCCTGTTCCCGAAAAATTTCTTCCCTTAAAAATTTCCGAAAATTTTTAGAAATTTCTCGTGTTTTGCGTTCTCGAGAATATTTTCGAAAACATTATCAATAAACTTTCCGTTGTTTCTTTGAAAATTTCGGGAACGGCACATCACATGATTAAGACAAAAACACATAACCATATAAGGCTGTTGGTTGCTAAAATCCTTCCAAATCTCAAATACCTTTGTACTTAGTTTCACGTGGTTTCACTATCCTAATCCTAACTAATATTGCAAATGCGAAAGTGAGTTTATTTGTTTGTTTGTTTGTTACCTCTTCACGCTTTATCGCATACACATAGTTTGTAGTTCTAAGAAGGACATAATGGTACCTTTCATCCCGGGAAAAATTACTGTTCCCGTGGGAAATTCACGCGAGCGAAGCCGCGGGCAAGCCGCTAGTTAATAAATAAATAAATAGCTACAAGCCACAAGCCACAATTCGGATTGGTATAACTTTATTTGTCAGCGAATACTGAGAATATGGTGATGAACGATGACGTAGATAAATAAATCAACAGAATACTTATTCGTTTTCTCGTATCCTAAGTACACGTGTAATACATCTAATAGGTATCTTATAAAAAATGTATTTTACGTAAGATTTTTTTCCCAAAATCATTTTTTTTTATTTCATTCATTTATTCGCTGTAAAAATATCAGTACCTGTTACAATATCTGTGTATAACATTTGGTGATAATCGTGTTAATTAATAATTTATATCCACCCCTAATTGGGTTGAAGGGGTGAAGAATCATGCGGGAGAAGCCAGGGACAAAAGCTGATAAAAATAATCCTAACCAATATTATAAACGCGAAAGTGAGTTTGTTTGTTTGTTACCTATTCACGCTTTATCTACTGGACCAATCTTCCTGAAATTTTGCATAGACATAGTTAGAAGTACTGAAAAGGATATAGGGTACCTTTAATTCCGGGAAAAAGCACTGTTCCCGTGGGAAATTCACGCGGGCGAAGCCGCGGGCAAAAGCCAGTACACTATAACGCTAAAGGGATACTATTGATTACACCTTTTGGTTTTACATATTATGAAACGAGATTATAGAGATAGCTTTTGACATAGCTGTTAACCGGCTAATCGTTGAACCGCCGCATTACAAAACGGCCCTGTTATGTAAAACGGCTAGCCGTAATGTAATACGGCGGATTATACAATCCGACTGCGACATATAGACCGGACATCGCTGTCAGTGTTTAGACACAGCTGAATGCGTAATAAAAATATCGCTAGGCGCGTCATTTATTTTTTAAACTGTGTGCGAAAGTATTCAAATAATTTCATTGTACAGAAACAATGGCGAGAGTGTCCGGAGAAAGCTGGGAATTACCTAATAGTTTGATGTGTTGACATAGTTTTGTTATGTAACGTATGCACTAGGTATAAGAGTGCATTGCTATGCAGTTACCAGATATAAGAAATATTTATTTCTCGTTTGCCCCAATAACACCCGGTTTCTGAAACGCAATCAATGAAAAAATTACGTAGCAAGTTGATAATCTCTATTTAAAAGCAGTTTGGGTTTCTGAACAAGCCTAGTGACAGTGTGTCATCGATTTGTTGTTCCAAATGTCAGATCTCGAATTAATGGCCGATTTGGGTTTCCGGAAAGCTTTTTCGCATGTTGACAGCATGTTATAGTTTTCAGAGTTAATTCGCGAACATCGACCAATTAACAAAGTGTCACAATAAATTTCAGCAGTATTTTGTAAAATCTATCGATTTTCTGCGCGAAATGTTCGATGAAAACATAAAACGTTCATGCGAAATAAATATAAAATTAAAAAAAAAATACATTTTACCTATAAGTCACAGCTCGTGGATTCGCTCCGGTGAGAATTTCGGGATAAAATACCCTATATGCTATTTCCGAGATTTTTCTACCCGGGTACCAAATTTCATCCATTCGCCTAGTAGATTTTGCGTGATTGCGTCAAAACTTCCAAACTTTTATTCAAACTTGCGCATTTATATAAAAAATAAATATAAATAATAAATAAAATATGGAAAAATCATGTTCAATGGGACTGACATGTCATCGACAAAAGCCCTAAAAAAGTAAATAATAAAAAAAAAACACAGACATGACCGGGGCTCGAACCCGGACCCCGCGTTCCAGAGGCAAGGTCTTTCCCACTGCGCCACGGAGGCCGAAAAAAGTTTGAAAGAAGTTGTTTTGTTTGGCCGAAAGCCTTTTGTCATATAAAGTAACAAAAGTCGAATTTGGCATTTATTGTCAAAACGGAAGAGAAAAAACTAGAGAGTTGGATGTTACAAGGAGTATTTAGAAACTCTTTGGATAGAAACAAACATGAATGAGTCAATGAAAAAGTCAAACAGTCGATTAGATAATTTTACGGTGAATAGCTTTTCAGAAACCCAAAGTTGTTTAGCAGATTGTTAATTATGACATTCTGTTACCAAATACAATACTTGACATGCTTTTCGGAAACCGGGCGTAAGTTTTGCCCCGCACAATTAATCGGGACATCTCAAAAAAATCTTTTCATTTACTCAAAATAAACTATATTTATAAATAAAATTGAACGCTGAGTAACTGACTGATTGTGATATCAAGGCAGACACGAAACCGCTGAATATTGAAACTTTAATTTTTGCAGTTTCTTTATATATCGTTAGTGAGCACTAGATTAACATTTTGGAAATTCCATCCCTAAGAGGGTGAAATAAGTGAAAAAATAAATTCACGCGCACGAAGCTACAAAGGCTAGTCATTTTTAAAATGCGTAGAGAGAGTTGAGTTCGGCGTATCTCTTTGCGGCAGAGCAAACTATGTAGCCGCCTTTGCTAGCAGCCACTCTTCTTAATATATAGCAATATCAACAGGTATCTATAATAATCTAGTCGTGAATAATATCAAAAATGTGATTTTTGAAAATCCTTGTTTCAGGTTAGAAGCTGAAGCGAGTGGCGATGTTCAGAGGATCCACACGAACACACTAACAGACAATGGAGAAGGTCAGGCCGAGCGACCCACCCATCCGTGACATGGACACGTACAGCTCCAAGTAAGATTGCTATCTAAACCATAGATATAAAAAAAAATGGAAAAATGTTTTTATTTTCTAACTTTATGATCTAAGCCAAAGAAAAAATACTTACACTAACGCGAAAAGATGCGACACTTAAGCATGTGTGCCGTAAAATCGCTTTTAGCTTTGTGACTGGATGATGGCGGGGGCGTTAAAAGGCGCGCGGGACGGAGAACCAACCTCCCCCAGATGTTTATATTATTGTCTTTCCTCAGGGCTGCTAGAAATGACGCGGTCTATCACTCACGTCAATCATGTCATGACCGGTAGGCGCTATTGTCAAATACTATAGAGTTTAGAGTTAGAGTTAAGCCAAAATTTAGCTACGAGTATCATTTCATTACATAGTAGTAGTAGTTTGTAGCTTTGAGACATAAGATATTATGATTAAATAATTAGTTATCGACGTGAAAAAGAGCCTTCAAAGAAGGATTTCAATAAAAAATTGACTTTGACTTTGACTCATCAACCCTAGCGTTGAAAATTCGGCTCAAGGAGTTTTTTTCCTCTATGGTCACCGGCCCTCGAAATTTCACGTACAGGGAGTGTCACGGGTGCGTCTAAGCTAATTTATGTACATTGCTGTGTAACAATATTTATATAGTCAAGGGTCATAAGTGCAGTCATACCTCGGAGACGTTACTACCTAACCTTAAAGATCATATTGCCTTGTAAATTCTGACTACACATTTGGCTCTTGACTGTACTGAATCACACAAAAATAAAAATAAAACACTACTTACGTCCCGTAAATCCCGGACGTCAAATAGACTATGTTACTCAGGATAACCAAAGGAATCTAGGGATATACACATTATATCGGTCAAGGCAATTAAAAATTGTGGTGGAATAAAGAAACTCACATACATACATGAACCATGAAAACAAAAAGGTAAGTATTTAAAAATCTTATCAGCCACATGATGTCCACTACTGGACCTAGGCCTCTACCATATACTATATATGAACCGATCTCTTTATACAGTGGGTCTCTAGAACTTTGACAATACTTATTGTCAGAACACCTGGTTGGTATATGCATAGCAAACTTCTTTATTTTCAAAAATCAATCCATATTCAAAATATGACTGATCCCCTAGGGTACCAGTTTAAGGGGATCTGGAGAGAACTACTCAATTTGGTAATCAAAATATTTTATTGAGCTATCATACAACTATCACATAATAAACAACTTAAACATTATTTATTGACGTCATAAAAGACAATTTGAATGGAATATATTAAACTACAATTAAATTATAATTTAAACAGTACTATGTAAGTGGGTGTCACGGCCTCGCTCTGGTATGTGAAGGCAGAACTCGGAAACTAATAAGACCGTATTGAATCGATATTGAATTATAATAAATTAGTTATGAATTAAAAAAAACAGATGTTTATAGTTTATGTAATAATGCGAATAAATGGCAAAAAGGTACTTCATACGTAAAATCAATAAAAACCGACGTTGTTGTTTAGGAAAAGGTTTTTGAAAGACAAATAGATTAACAAAAGATCTAAAAAAGATTTATTTTTCGTACGGCCCGTAACTTCGGCCCGCATTCCAAAAAAGTCTTAGTTTGTCCCAAACCAGAATTATTATTACCAGTATTCTCACTCCGTCCCAAATTATTATTACTTTCAAAGTATTAGTCAACAAAAAAATTAAGTATTTGAGATTTCTTCAAAGAATAATTTTGTGATAAAACTATTTCTTTATGTTGATGTAAATAATCTTTAATTATTCTTAGTATTGTGAATTTGTGATCATAACAGGCGTTATAATTTGTGTGTATGTACACTACAAAAATTACACTGACGGAGGAGTATCAAATTCGGCACAGTAAAAGTTTAAAAGTATGGAAAAGACGTGCAGAAAGCTTTTAAATTAATCATTTAATAGGTATGGTCGAATTTCAATTATTGGGTGACCTTTAGTATGGAAAAATTTTTCACATTTTTTTACTGACTGTACTTAAAAGTACATTTGGCTCATACAAAAAATGGGCCGTAGAAGGAATAAAAATTAGGACAGAGGGAGAATAAAATATTAAAATTTTCAGTTAGGGCCGAGAATTTTTGATTTGGGCCGTAACTGTGTGGGTCGTACGAAGAATAAATCCTAAAAAAGATCCTTGAAAAGAAAAAACGGAACCCTGTTTTTATCTTTTGAGGTGCGGAACCCTAAACTTGGCGGAGATTTCGCATTGACATAACACAGTGTAAGCATTTTAAAAGCTCCTGTCTCTAATAATCATTACACATACGTACTGATAAAGATAGTCATTCGGTAAAATGTAGCATTGCAAACATTTTGTAATAATTTGTTCAAACGGACAAAACCGACGGCAAAATCGAGTTATAAATAGGTCTTGGGTGCGAATATATCTACGGCCATCAAGTCCAATACAAAAACAATTTCTCTCCTCGCGTGGGAAACCATCGGAACGTCAATATCTCACAACGCGAAAGAAATTGGGCGACATTTATGTACTCTTGTACAATGACTTGCGATGAAATAGATGGCAAATAATAGAAATACTACTATATAAAAGGTTATTAATAAGACTTGTTTTGTGTCTACCTTGTCGCAGTTTGTGTTTAGTCAATAAATTTATTTTCTTTCTTTCTTTCTTTCAAATGTTAATATTCCACATAAGACGTAGCTCAGTAAATCTTCAGGGTAGGTTTAAAGATATTTATTGTA
Organism: Ephestia elutella; assembly: GCA_018467065.1. NCBI lineage: Eukaryota > Metazoa > Arthropoda > Insecta > Lepidoptera > Pyralidae > Ephestia > Ephestia elutella. The sequence goes on along the minus strand of CM031576.1, from coordinate 3,908,135 downwards.
TGAATATAAGACCTAAAAATACAGAACTATTAGAAAATATTACTCACACACAAATTTAAAACTAATTTTTCTTATACCCCGTCGAGGTCTTAATTAAATAGCCCAAGAGAGACATCAACCCAATTTTATTTATTTATTTTAACTCTTACTAACTATAATTACAGGATATTCTCCCAATACAACAGTTGTGATAACATATATTCCATAATTTAAATAATTAAATTTGTGACAGATGAGAAAAACAGTAAATTTCATAACACATTTTATTACGAACGAAATGACGCTTGTCAGTTTTTTTATAAAATTGGTTCTCAAACAGCAAATAAATCATACTATGTTACACACAAACACGCTAGTATTTACTATGACTTTGCTCCATATCAGTTTGATAGAGCTGATTTGTAAATTTATAAAAAACCAGAGGAAGCCACCACCGCCAGGTTTCCTTGATTCAAGGATTTATCTCCTAATCTAAACCTATAGAAAAATGCCTTGATATGTCTATTTTAACAGCTAAGTCTATTTTATCAGTAATGATTTCATTAATTTCCTCCACTGATACAGGCTCAGATCTGACTTGATTCATTTAATTGGAATGTTAAAAGGTTCCATTTCGATATATCGGTCGGGAAAAAAATAATTGTATTTTCCTTGCAAGAAGGTCAATGACATCATTGGTGGGTGTATATATTTTTTCAATACAGTTGTATAACATGGCGTACTTTCCGAGCCTATATCTAGGGCCAGGGCTTCGCTCCCGAGGGAATTTCAGGATAAAAAGTACCCTATGTGCTATTCCCGGTATTTTTCTACCCCTGTACCAAATTTCATCAAAATCCGTCCAGTAGATTATGCGTGATTGAGTAACAAACATCCTCACAAATTCACAAACTCATAAAGTCACAAACTCACATCCAAACTTTCGCATTTTATAACATTACTAGCTTTTGCCCGCGGCTTCGCCCGCGTGAATTTCCCACGGGAACAGTGCTTTTTCCCGGGATAAAAAGTAGCCTATGTGCTATTCCAGGTCATTATCTACCTCTGTACCAAATTTCATCGAAATCCGTCCAGTAGATTTTGCGTGATTGAGTAACAAACATCCTCACAAACTCACAAATTCACAAACTCACAAATTCACAAACTCACAAACTCACATCCAAACATTAGCATTTATAATATTAGTATGGATTGAAGCGGTTCCATATAGTGTAGTGTAGGTAAGTGAATAATAAGAGAAGAATTTTGGAAATTCCATTCCTTAGGGACCAGCCTTAATTGATTGTGAGATGTTTTTTTACAAACATAGCAGTGGGTACCGTCTCTATAGATGGGTTATTATGAGCTACTTCAAAATATGGACTGAAATGGGTATTAAAACTGGGTTTTAACCCGGGTGCACCCATCTCTAACTGTCTCTAGCATACAGACCGGGGAATATCCCTCAATTCCTCATGGTCAAAGTTAGTAGAGTCAAACTCATTTGACCACGAGTATTTTGTACGTGTACCAAAGTAAGAAATAAATGAATAAAACAACATGACAATGTAACAAGGACGAAACTTTATTTTATAACGTAATATACGAATTCCCAAAGGTTAAGAGGAAAACTCCTGAAAATTCTTTCATCAAAGTATTTTTCCCTAATACAGCTGCAGGGAATGTAAATAGTTGAGTAGAATATAGATGATACTCGAGCATTCGAGTACGACTCGAGTGATGTAATAAAATCGTTCAAGCGCGAATCATTGTTTCGTATTCGAGTGGCTAACTGAAATTTTAACATTATTTGTTTAACATACACGTTTTCACGTATGCTTTTGTTTTATTAGGCTTGTTAGTATAACATGCGACTGCCAATGATCTGTCTGTAAATAACTTAAGACAAAATCGTCATGCAAATGGCACTCTGTACATACATACATAGAATCGCGTCTTTATCCCTTACGGGGGAGACAAAGCCAAGAGTCGCGAGTCTCGAAGGCCACGCTTAGCTGAATATTGGGCTTTCTGATGGAACATCGCCTATGAGTGGACGAATCCCCAGTTTAAAGCCCTTTCCCTCGATTGAGTTTTACAATCTGCGCGGGAAGAGAAGCAGCTGGCACATTCTATGTATTTTCTTCGCTCTCAGACCAGCATGGGAGCAACTTGTACCTGTAAAAGGCACTCTGTGTTTCACACAGACAATTTAACCTTGTGTTTCATAATTATGTTTCTCTTGGATAAGTACAATCAACAAAGCATATTCTCCTTGTCATGGTTGTGTTTTGAATGAGTGTGTATATTTATTTCTTCCTTTATAATCATAGAGCAACACGGACTGGGCCGCGCGCGGAAGTCCTTGTTGCTCGAAGTTTATAATTAATAATGTTTACTACTACAATTTTCACGTATATTTCCTTCCACCCAAAGGTTGGCTGGAAGAAATTGCATTTGCGATAAGCCCGCCTTTGCGCTCATTTATATATGTATTTACTTTTGTATGTTCTTTTTTGTAAATGGTGCAATAAAGTGTTGATCTATCTATCTATCTATCTATCTATCAAAGTAAGTAATTAAGTTCTTTAAATATGTCTACGAAGTAATTTCTAAAGCCATTCTGAAATATTGTTTGTAGCGCTGAATGTTTTTCACATAGTTAAAACTTTTTATCTGACTGTACTAAACAGCTTTAGTCATTTGATAGTGTCAGAATTGTCAGTGATTCGGCCACAGTTAGTAATTTTAAAGGTTTATATTTTAGTGTGTTTGTTTAAATATTGGGCCCCAGGTTATCAAAACAAGACAGTTATCGACTTATTTTAGTTTAGTCAACTTAGCACCTAGATCTGTCCAGCAAATTTCTATTTTATTTTTTTATAGAATAGTAGGCAAACGAGCATGCGGGTTGCCTGATGGTAAGTAATCATCGCAGTCCATAGACACCAATGACCCTAAGAAGGTCACTGATGCGTTGCCGACTTTTTGAAAAAGCGATAGGCTCTTTTCTTGAAGGCCCCAATGTCGAACATATTCGGGAACACCGCTGAAATATCTTACCCTTTTCATCTCATTGTCATTCATACTGTCTGTTCCATTAATATTAATTAAGAACTTACTTTTCACAAGCCTTTGACACCTTTTAAATAAGGTGCCTGCCTACTCATCACGCCTTACCTTCAAGACTTTTTTTTTCATTTTACCCTGAGCTTATCTGAATTATTTATCAGAAAATGAAATCGCTTCGAGTTTAAATATAAATGAAAATATTGTAAACAAGGTTTACAACAAACCGTTTTCAGTTTCCTTTTATTTTTGTTTTAATTAAAAAGTTATATTAAATTTAAAACTCTCAGTAACCGCAATACATGAACACATTTCGAATATACCCGCCCTCACATAACGTTACATACCTACCTATTTACATCACTCATTGTCACTCATTGCGAAAAATAAGTTTGTTAAAAAACTTGTATGGTCTTTACATTCATTAAATTATTATTTTTTTAATAACCTAATCTTGTTAACTTACTTTCAAGGCTTACTCTACTTGCATTCACTTAATATTATCAACCAACAACGTGGAGAGAAATTACAAAATTCCCATCGACTACATAATAAACATATAATAAACAACCCTTGAAACACGATATCCAAACACCCCAACTGTTTCTATATATAGAATTTATTTAATTACTATCCTGGGACTCTGTTTGACTTTGTTCCATTTTCAGCTCTTGGGAAATCTAAACTTGATTTTCTCAAGTACCATGTTCGGACTTCAACAAATATAAGTAAAATTAAGTAGAACTAAATGTGTTCACCGTTTATCAAGTTACTTTAAACTTAGTAAAGTGATGCATTAATTTATATAATAGATTTAAAATTGCATATCAATCGACCGATTCATGATGTATTTGACCTCAAAGTACTGTTTAAATAGCACAGTACGAACAGGCTAAAGCACTGTTTTAAATTATATTATTTTTCAAATTAGAACCACAACTTCATACGTTATACAATGCATTATTCTAATACAAAGCAGAGACCTATTCAAAATTAACTAACTAATATTATAGTACATTTTCCACAAAATAAACTGCCACTGGTTTAGCAATATTATTGCTGCAAATGATTCTTGAGAGTCGTTCTTCTTTTTAACCTACAATTTGATAAAACATTTAGCACAGTTCTGAAAAAATATATAAAGCTTCCTCGTCAGAATGTAAGTATATTCTGATAGCAGAACTTCTATTCTATTGGAAAAAGTTGTTGGCCGAGAAGTTTACAGATTTTTGTACGATTACTAGAACGTTTTTAGCCATTTTGCCAACGAAACTGCCTCGTTGATAATATCCATTATCATAACTTTCCGGGATAAAACAATGACGATCCACGAATACAATTTAACTTTGTGAAATGAGGTATCATTTTTAAGCTTTGTTTGTTTGATTGGTCCGTTATTTTTGAACGTCGTTATCACAAAGGAACAAAAACCCTTTTTACAACAAAATATTTATTTATTTATTTATTTATTAATTCTCTTACCCTACCATTACAGTTTTACCCAATTCGATAGAGTAGGTAGTTAATTACAATTATTTTTCATTATTTGCTACATTATAACATAATTCATACAGCATTGCCTTTGTGAATTCATTCAATGTGCAGCTGAATAGATCTATGTTGTTTGCGACCCCGTTCATATCTCTTAGCGCCCTGGTGATTGTCGCTTGCTTTAATAACTTGGTTCGCGCTAGCGGAATAGCGAACAGAGGTGGTCGCCGCCGCCTCCACACATATCGGTTCGGCACGTTCAGCGCCATCCATTGCAACACTGCCTGGTTGCTGATCCTACCTCGCAGCAGTTCGAACAAGTACGTCGCTAGACTCATACTCCGTCTTATCTCCAGTGAGTTGTACCCCACCATCCCGAGGATAAACAGTGTCGGATACATTAGTGGGTAGAATGGATACACACCATACATCTTCAAATACAGATATCTTATAAATTTGTTCTGTATCCTTTCCACCATTAGTTTATATTTTGTCTCATGAGGTGACCAAATTACGGCATTGCTTTCAAGATTACTCCGCACCAATGCTTCGTACAACGCCCGCAGTGCGCTTAGGTTTGTGAATCCTCTGGCTTGGCGTAGCACAAATCCCAAGTTCCGAAATGCCTTTTTGCACGCTTTGACAATATGTTCCCGGAAATTAAGGTCCGCGGTGAAGTGAACCCCCAAGTCTTTTGTCTCCTTAACTCTCTGCATCGGGACATTATCCACACAGTATTGCCACTCGATGGGCCGTCGTGATCGCGTGATCGACATTACCGAACATTTTGATACATTGAACTGTAATCGATTCCTATGACTCCACTGTACTACCCTGTCTATGTCTTTCTGCAGTTTCTCACAGTCTGATTGACTTCGAATTTCCAACACCAATTTCAGGTCATCAGCAAACAGAAGGCAAGTTGCTTCTAATACAACGTCTGGTAAATCGTTTATCATTAGGTTGAATTCGAGTGGTCCTAAATTGCTCCCTTGATTCACTCCAGATCTTGTAAAGTACGATTCCGACTGCTGCTCAGCCCAGTCTACATATTGTCGTCTGTCTTTTAGGTAGCTGGCAAAAAAGTTTGCGTTTTCGGTGTAAATCCTGCCTCGGCTAGTTTCATCATGAGTATATCGTTGTCCACAGTGTCGAATGCCTTCTGAAAGTCGAAGTACGCTATATCCACCTGTGCCCCAGAATCCACCGCTGGTACCACCTGAGTCATCAGTTGCAACAAGTTACTTGCTGTGCTTCTTTTGGGACGAAAGCCATGCTGCGCATCTGATAGCTGTGAACTCACCTGCCTGCTAATTGCATGGTCTACCGCAGATTCAAATATTTTGGCTGGTGTACTCAGAATAGCTGCTGGTCTGTAGTTACTTGCTTCCGTACCCCCTCTACCCTTCGGCACTGGTACCACCCTTGTAAGTTTCCACCGTTCTGGGAAAGTTCCTTTTTCCAGGGACAAGTTATATATGCGCAATAAAGGCATCGTCAGTACCTCACGGCAATCTTTAAAGATGAACGGCGGTATACCATCAGGCCCCACGGAGTGCTTAGGCTTAAGCTTTATTAATGCTCGTCTTATTTCTGCCATCTGTAACTCGTGCACCTGCACCCGCGCCGCCGTGGCCGGTGTTAGCGCACTCGCTGCTGCTACATCCAGTTTGGCCGGCTCTTGTGTATAGACCGAGCAAAAGTATTCCGCAAATTCCCTCACACATTCTTTGTCTGTAAGAACGCGATCGTCCTTTATTAACCTTTGTTTATTGTCATTTCTTCTTTTTGCTTTGACCATATTCCAGAATGATTTCGGATCTTTAGCCAGATTATTTTGCAGACAATGTAAATGTCGATCGTGCGCTAGTTCCACCTCTTCCTTTACTTTTCTCCTATACCGTGAAAATTCCGCATAGTCGTCCGTCGCCATCGTCATTTTGTAGCGTTTATGTAGCCTATATTTCGTTTGTATCAGCAAGATAATGTCTTTTGTAAACCACTCTGGATACACAAATCTTGATTTTGCTTTCCCTGTTATTTTCATTGGTACATACTCTCCTATTGCGTTATTGAGATTGTAATAAAAATACTCTACTGCTTCATTAGGATCTTTTATAAGGTACATTTCCGTCCAATCTATATTCGCTACATGATTATACAAGAGGTCTAATCTTGCTTTCCGGAAGTTCCACTGCACATTGCGGACACACACAATATAACATTGTGTTCATGATTTTAATCTTTTTTAATACTAATCGTACCCGGGTTTCGCTTCAATGGGAATTTCGGAATAAAGGGTATCCTATGTGCTATTCCTGGTATTTTTTTTACCCGTGAACCAAATTTCATCGAAATCCGTCCAGTAGATTTTGCGAGAGAAGCAAAGAAGAAAGAAATCATTATCTCAAGAAGTTCATAAATAACCAAAACTTTTTAAAAATCTGGAGGTGATCCTACGGCTACCTCAAGCGAAACATGTAATTTTACGACTCATAAAAAAATTCTTAGGAGTTATAGGTATTATATATTGAATAGATAGTTGTCTCAGCGTTTTGATAGCCAGGGTGAGAGTATGTGATTACTTTCCCGCCTTTTATTGTTGTCTGACCCCTGTGACCGGTGACATGTGACCTCTTACCCTTATCCCTTCAGGATAGATTGGATTTACGCTCTACGTGACAAAATCTTAGTTTGATTAAATGCCATAGAAGAAAATTGACAACAAAACTGTCACTTTTATACTTTTGATAGTGACATAGTAGATTGATTTAAAATAATCTAAGTAAGTTAAAATAGAGACAATTTTCCGAAACTTGCGCGATTTTGACGAGTCGAGAGTAATGCACTTCCAAGCTTGACGTTTGGGTGCAAAAAAAAAGTTTACTACTTTCAAATTCGAAAATCTGTCATAACTGTCATTGACTAATATAAGGGCATGGGCATCCAGTTAAAACCACAATGGGACTATGATCGGTCATGTATGAGTTTTGGTTGGCCATAGATCTAACAGATTTGGCTGTAACTTAAACATTTATTCAAAATCTAGTACAAAGCAGTGGGACACTATAGGCTAATAAAATAAAAAACAATAATCTGAAAATTAGGTAATGTTATATAAATTAATACCGGGCATGACCGGGATCATATCACTGAATTACCTTTAAAAATAAAATAAGTTTTAACAAATTCGAAAGAAAAGTTTTAAAAATCAGTCAAGACCAAGACACATAAAAATATACTTTTAAACTTAATTAAAATAAATCTACCACAAAGCATGCAAAGAACAACATACTATTCTGTTTAGTCATACAAAGGGAATATACTAACAGACATAAATCTCTACAATGCAAATCTATAAGTGACATGATGCAATAAAAATACGCGTTTCATCAGCGCACCATAGATTGGGGTTAACTTACTCTTGGTGAAGTAACCTTCACTCATTGATGGAATCATGCATTTGCCTGGAGGAGCTGGACAGTGCCTATTGGATTCTTTGGCCATGTTGGTAATGTATGTATTTTTTATAAAATTGTCAGCCATAGCTGGTCTTTGGTCGTTTCGCACTACAAGGGATTCGAACCGCGGCTCGAATCGTCCAAAAGCCCTTTTTGAATAGGTTCTTTCGTGCCACAGTGGTTGGAGCGGTGTGAATGGCCCAATGTATCCAGGTACCTTCGGCCATTCGCACCGCTCCAATCGCAACCCTTTAAACAAGAGCTTTCGGGCGATTCGGACCGCTGCTGTTCGAATCGCTTGTGGTATGGAATGACCAAAGACCCGCCATAGCACAGAACAGAAGACTACGGCGCTCACTCCCTCCGTAGGCGAAGATGTCATCTACTTTGGGGTCACTGAACTGGCGGAATAAAGTAAGTATATAAAAGTCTGTGCAGATAGAGAGTGAGTACAAGAGGGCGCCACTTCGTTCAATTAAGTACCATTTTTGTATCTGATAAAGGTAGTTCACTTTTTAGCCACTCTTATTCTCTATTCGCACAATTTAACAGCGAAGGAAAAACTACACTCTAGTTGATGATTATCAGGTAGTGAGAGAAATGGAGAAGGCAATGGCAAACCACACCTTCAAACAACATTGCCAAGAAAATCGTTGTGATTTACATTCCACTCAGGAATGAAAAATACGAATAGGAAACAGGACCTAGTAGAACTTCCATAGTCCCTTTCAGGTTTGGATAATTTTAGAAGTCTGTACGGCTGTTCGTACACTCGTCATAGAGCAACACGGGCGCGGAAGTCCTTGTTGCTCGAAGACGCTCGTTGATGACCGAATTACATCTAAACTATACTAAAGCAAAGCTTGTTCTTTGCATGAAATAATCTCTGGATGTTCTGAACCAATTTTGAAATTTTTTTCACCAATAGAAAGCTACATTATTCCTGAGTGACATAGGATATTACCTATTTATTTACCTTCCGAGCGAAGCCGGGGCGAAGCGCTAGTAAAAGTTTAAAATATACTTGCAATTCTTCAAGTCGCTTGGCACTGCCAACTGAACTGAACTCTAAACTTCAATATTTAAAGGTTTGGCTGTGAGATCCCTTGTAAGTTGCAAGGGATCTATCAAGGGAGCCAGGGAAATATGGTAGATACTCTTTTAGGATGTGGCTTAGAATTTGATCGGGGGCACCTCAGCCTCACTCAAAAATTTCCCCAAGGCTCTATTTAAACAGATAGTGTCTGGATTAACTATATCCGGTTCGATACCTGCACAGATTTACCCAATTTATTTTCTAGTTAAGGATATGAAAACAAAACTATACAGCGTACCTTTTTGATTTCTCGGAAGTTTCGATTCGTGTTGCAACGTACCATATTTAAAGACTGCTGTAAGAAAAAATACGATAAATAATTATGTTAAAAATATTTAAAAATTATGATGATGACCAATTCATAATGTTAAATGATAGGTAGAGCAAATATTTCTTTCATTAATGACAAATTTGGTGTCGTGCCCAACATCATTAACGACAAATAGAAAATGAGTTATGTTCTTCAGTATGTGACAACGCCAATGATAGGGTGGTTCACGTTGCCACATATATATACTGGTCAAAAACAATCTAAATATAACCATTTTGACCCGATAAGATGAAGATTCTTCTTATCGATTTGATTCTCCATCAAACTTCTCTATAAAGTTCGGAACCTTTAGGAAATTGTTGATTTATGAAAATTTAATTTTTGATTATTAAAATATGTTCATTTGATTGTTCCAGGGTAGAATTAGCATACAATGGGTCCAGAGAAGACCTGGATCCCTACGTCCCATCGGAACACAGGCCGCTGGAGTCCAACACATCGTAAGTACTGACAATCATCATTATTTGTTTATTTCATCTATGTTGCACACTATAAAGGAAATGTTCAATCAACACATCAAACTGCATTCATTTACCAAATTTCACCAAATCAAACATTTAGTAGATTTTCGAGAACGAACATACATTAAATAATAATAAAAATTATTTTCAACATTTAGTAGATTTTCGAGAACGAACATACATTAAATAATAATAAAAATTATTTTCTCTTCACAAAAAATGTGCTGAGATACTAAGTAGCTACATTAGCTATTATGTTATATGACTAAGTTATTACATTGTTTGTAGACTTTTTAAAGAGAACTAGTTCCTGAAAAGGTCTCCTATGAGACTTGTGCTACAGGTGACAGGGTGAATTCAAATACATCCTCATACAAATTTTACATATATATTAGTGAGACATGGATAAGTATAGAGGCCATAGGAAAATCGCGAGCTAAGTGATCTGTGGGGTCAGGTAGCCCCAAAGGCATGGTCCTACCTACATTAATCCAAAAAGGGGTGATTTATTCATTCGTAATTAAAACATATGAATATTTCACGAGTACCTGAAGCCAAATAGAATCACAGGCGCGGTAACAATAATGATTTACCGCAGCAATCTATCATTTACGGATCAGTGACGCCATATATCTTCCCCCATACGACTATACGTATATATGTAACTATATGTAGCAGCGGGATTATGAGACTTTGAATCTGGCAACGGATATTTCCTTATTAAGATCCGGTTTCAAATATTGTTACGCATATGAAATTATTTCTGTTTTCCGTTAGTTTCGGAACTTTAGTTGCGGATATTAGATTTTTAAAATAACACAGAAACAATTTGTATGTTTTATGTAATTGTTATCTTTTGTTAAGAGCCCTTAATTCTTGAAGTGGTCGCCATGACCGAAATCAGTCGGACACACATCATCATCATCATTTTTTGTTATAACACTGTATTTTGTGTCTTTGAGGCAAAGCTAGCATTATAAATCTCACCTTGCCCCGTGTGCCCAAATACCTGCACTTGAGCTGACTTGATAGCAGCTACAAATGAAGCCATAGGAATAGCTCAATTTTGACAAGACATTATTTGATTGTCCAGTGCCTCGTTTTTATTTAACACTAGCTTTTGCCCGCGGCTTCGCCCGCGTGAATTTCTCACGGGAGCAGTGCTTTTTCCCGGGATGAATGGTACCCTATGTCCTTCTCCGTACTTCTATGTGTATGCAAACCAATAAACAAACAAACTCACTTTCGCATTTATAATATTAGTTAAGATTAGGATGGAAATACAAATAAGATCCATATCCTTATCAGAAAGACGAGTGCCCTAACAGTGGGTACATAAAACTGGCTGATAATGATAAAAATAAAAGAAGATCATAGACTAAATGAAAAAAATGCTGTTTTCAGGAGTTTCGGAGCCCTAGCGCATTTGCTGAAGGCGTCATTGGGGTCCGGAGTGTTGGCGATGCCGCTGGCATTCAAAAACGCGGGCTGGCTGGTCGGCAGCCTTGGCACCGTCCTCATCGGGTTCATATGCGGCCACGTCATTCATATCTTGGTGAGAACTCTTGCTGTAAGCGTCGCTGGGGTCCGGAGTGCTGGCGATGCCGCTGGCGTTCAAGAACGCGGGCTGGCTGGTCGGCAGCCTTGGCACCGTCCTCATCGGGTTCATATGTGGCCACGTCATCCATATCTTGGTGAGAACTCTTGCTGAAAGCGTCATTGGGGTCCGGAGTGCTGGCGATGCCGCTGGCGTTCAAGAACGCGGGCTGGCTTGTCGGCAGCCTCGTCACCGTCCTCATCGGGTTCATATGTGGCCACGTCATCCATATCCTGGTGAGAACTCTTGCTGAAAGCGTCGCTGGGGTCTGGAGTGCGTGCGATGCCGCTGACGTTCAAGAACGCGGGCTGGCTGGTCGGCAGCCTTGGCACCGTCCTCATCGGGTTCATATGCGGCCACGTCATCCATATCCTGATGAGAACTGTCACTAAAATTCTACACTTTTTTTTCGCTCGTCTACTGGATCGTACTAGCACCTTCTATCTACAGGTTCCTGATGAAAATCAGTGATTGTTTTTTGGTCTTTTTGTGTGTGATTGTGACAAGAAATAAATATATTATCTATCTGAGTTTCGGAGCCTATTTTTGTAGATTTCTGTAAAACTAACACACTATAAAAGCTTGTAATAAAATGCACTCTAACAATAACAGCGTCACTAAACTGAATTATATCCTATATAAAATGAAGTTATCACTCAATGACTATAGAAGCTTTTATTGTCATAAACTCAATTAAAGTTGTTATGTAACTAAATAACGTTTCGTACCCACAAACCTTTGTATATTTGACACAGTTACCGCAGTTATGTCTGGGTAATTGTCATTTGTTGTGTAATACTCGCCTTTTACTTTCTATGAGGTCAACGGAAATCTCTTGTTATTGTGTGCGAAGTGGCTTCAACTTTGTAGGGCATAATGTACTAAGGCTCTTGGACTAACACATAACATTTTTCGTTATAAATTTAAGAATACTTTTGAAAAGTTATTGCTACCTATAACGCGATTATATTTTTTTTGTATTTTATTTGTAGAATAATGTTATCTCAAACAAACAAACGGTTATACCAACACTGAATATATTTCTTCCTTAAGTTTCACCTTAATGTAAAAAAATACACATCCCTATTATCTTCTTCTAATTCATCATAAAGTTTACAATATTTTGCGAATTTACATCACTTGCTATATTTTGCTCAGAGCATTTCAAAAGGCGATTAGGAACCTCGCTCACGGCCGGCTTTTCTTAAAATATACAAACACCGTTTTAAATCCTGTCGAAGATTTCGAAATCGCAAATAATGCCACGTAATACTCGTCCCAAATTTCTAAAAATAAACTTTATAGAAAATACCTGATCAAAAGCAAAGAAACTAGAGCTTTGGAGGCTTTAGCCTTAATTTCAAGGCGTCATTATTAGACGACACGATGCCGTTAATTAAATTGAAACTTGGATAATAATCAATAATATAAACAAGGGGACATCAATCTTAGAGCGATAATCTGTTGGGTTTCGAAGTTCTTGGACAGATTGAAGTAATTTATTAAGGGCCGCGAAAGAACTCAGTAGATAGTACACGATAGTTTGACAAACGCATGATAAAATTTAATTCAAAATCTCAATTATTCATAAAAGATGACAACTCTTGCTATACCAATTCTAATTACAGTAAAAATCGAGCGATTGGATATGTTTGTGAAAATGATTGTTACTCTATTATACACTACTCTATACTACAAAATGGCCATTGGCGCTGCTAGTATGTATTTTTTCCACTTATTCAACATAATATATCAGAAAATACACATAGATACAATAATTACCGAACTGCGGAAACCTCGCAGGGTAACTGTGTTCGGATAACATTTAGGAAGAAAATATTATTTTTCTCCACAATACACATGGACACAATATTAGCGGGAAGCACGTTTTCCGCCAATCAAAGCAGCAAAATAGTAACACAGATTTTTTTCAGGTAAAAACATCACAACAGCTGTGCGTGGAGGTTAAGAGGCCGTGCCTGGGCTACGCTGACACCTGTGAGATCGTCTTCCAGAATGGACCCAAGCCAGTGAGGAAGTTTGCCAAGTTTGCTAGGTACGAACATTCATCATAATCACTCACTACTGGGATGCCTTAGAATGAATGAATAAAGAATGGGATGAATAAGGAATGGCCACCACACGGATTGGTGGGTTCTAACGGTTTAATAAACGTGCACACGGCGGCACGGAGGAGATCAGATTTTACAAACTGCGAATCTTTTTTCAAATTAGACTTTTAATTAGCGCTGTTAAATTGTTCATCTTCATGAGTGCGTATACCAATCTGACTCATGTCTTATAGTTTTCGTAGATTACCATTGCTTGTATGTTGTACATAGATCAACACGGACTCCTACTCCGCGCGCGGAAGTCTTTGTTGCTCGAAAATGTTGTAGGAAAACATCGTGAGGAGAAAAAGCTACCTTTAAAAAAACTGTTTGAAAAATAAATAAGATCACAGAGATACAAAGCGGACTACAAAGTTATTGTATATCAAAAGCTTAGCTTTAAACAAATACTCCGTAAAGCTTCGTTTTATTTTATCCTCAATTTTCACAAGCACGCTGTAAGTTGTGAAAATTCAGAATGATAATTTCATTCTGAAGTTAAAAGAAAACTTGTAATGATTTTTGTCTAGCTCAGTACAAAAGAAAGAATGTCCAATAATTGAATTGGATTAATAAAATTTTTGTGAAACACCAATTTTGTTTAGGCATTTAATGAGGGTTACGAAATGAAACGTTTATAGCAGCGTATAAATTGTGATCGTTTTTAAATTTATGTTCGTATGAAAGCTCAGATTAACTTAACAGATTTTTTTCTAATCTTGCAAACCATTTTTCACCCACTCGCTGTTACTTGCTGAAACTTGGCTTACGTAAGTCCGATGACAATGCAAAATTATGGTACCATCGAGCTGATCTCATGATGGAGCCGGAATGTAGGAACTGAAACTCTTCGATGGAAAATACTAGGACAATCGAGTTCATGATGAATTAAGGTCTGAAGATGGAGCCGGAGGATTGTCTTAGGTAGACAATTGGACATTGAATTTTTGTCAGGTATTTAATGCCCCAAGACCTCCCTGGTGACCATAAAATGGGTTATTGTAAATTCGTCCCTAGAGTACGTAGTACTTATATTAATTCTGTGCTTAGAGTTACATCAGTACTTAAAAACTTTCTGTAAATTCGTCCCTCGTTGTTGTTTTTATGATAAAATCTTGTATCAAAAATGATATGTATTTTATAAAAATCTTGTTATATTTTCAGAGAGTTAGCGGATTGGGCTTTAGCGTTAACACACATAGGAGCCTGTTGCGTGTATGTCGTCGTCATAGCTGAATCATTTAGACAGGTAGGTAATAAACTAGACTCTTGGGCTTTTGCTATCGTAAGGAGCTAAGTTTAAGCTGTTGTGCTTTATGGGTTACTAGCTATTGCCCGCGGCTCCACCCGCGGCAAAAAGTGGCCTATGTCACTCTCCGTCAACACTATCTCAGTTATGATGCAAAAGAAGGATATGCAAACACACTTTCACATTTATAATTAATCTAGGTATGGGTAAAGATGGCACGTATTTTTTAATAAGCTTCCTAGCAGCTAGCCCCTCTGGCATGTTAGGCGACCAAGACTGTTTCATGAGTTTCTTTCGGTTTTCTTCTCAGCAGTAGTCGTTCTGAAATGCTAGTAATGCTTTGAGACATAATATATTATGGTTAAATAATTAGTTTTTGACATGAAAAAGGGCCTTCGTTGATAATAAAGAATTTTTGATTTTGATTGATTTCCAAAGCAAACGTTCCAAATATATTTACAATCACGGCAACACAGCTCAAATCAGCCCAAGATATTTTTAGACTACTAAAACTCGTTTAAGTATTATCATCACTCCCTGATAACGACGATAAAACTGGATTAAAGTGACGTTCAAAGATTCCCTTAGTCAATGTCAAAATGTTTATATTCAAATAAGCTTATAAATAGCACTTTTAAATCGTCATTTATCTACTTAATTAGTTAATTAAGTAGGTAGGTAAATAAATAAACTTTTGACGTCAACTAATCTAGTTGTCGCCAAAAAATAATTTATAGCTAAGATTCGATCACATATAAAAAAGTATACTTATTCTAAATCTATGTAGCTATGGTTACCATCGCCTCCCAACCATGGTGTAAAAGTACCGAAATCCTTTTCAGATTTCAAACGAATACGGGGGTCCAAAATGGTCGGTGACTATTTTCTGCGCACTGACCCTCGTCGTCCTAGTGCCCCTTACTCAGATCACCAAACTGAAGTACCTGGTCCCTTTCTCGGCGCTTGCGAACTTCGTCTGGCTGGGCTCCATCCTGATCTCAATCTACTACTGCTTAAGAGACCCGCCGAATCTTTCGGAAAGGAATATAGCCAATTCTATCACTGGAGTTCCTAATTTCATAAGGTTTGTCTATTTATATTAAAT
Organism: Ephestia elutella; assembly: GCA_018467065.1. Taxonomy (NCBI): domain Eukaryota; kingdom Metazoa; phylum Arthropoda; class Insecta; order Lepidoptera; family Pyralidae; genus Ephestia; species Ephestia elutella. Next base: position 3,892,185 of record CM031576.1, on the reverse strand, counting down.
GTTGTCTGCAGCTCCGCTCGCGGAAATAATTATTTAATAGCCATCTATGTCCCAGTATATACTATATAGCTCTCAGAACAGATAGCCGTTGGGGCAGAAAAGTTCTCGAGTGGCGACCACGAACCGGAAAACGTAGTGTTGGCAGGCCTCCCACTCGGTGGACCGACGACCTGGTGAAGGTCGCGGGTTGCGCATGGATGCGAGCAGCGCAGGACCGACCGGTCCTGCGCTGTTGTGCTTGTTGTTGCTGCGGTTGTGGAAATCCTTGGGGGAGGTCTTTGTCCAGCAGTGGACGTCTTTCGGCTGAGAGAAGATGTCCCAGTACCGGGAAAAGGCATCTCTCTCCTTCTTTCAAGACTCTCGATCTAAGGCTGATCTGTGGTTGCCTTCCTGCCATTAGGAGGAATTTTAGAATTCCTCCTAATGGTGGAAATAATAAGTATACCTAAAAACTCGTAGGATTTATATAAATATTCACACCCAATGCTGCCTCACAGTCGTTGATTTTTGAAGAAACAAGTAATGTTTGATGTCGGATCTTTTAGTATAATATATAGGTAAGTTTTATTACAAAGAATCGGTACAATTTGTAAAAGTACAATGGCATTCTCTACCAGTCGTCCTTTGTAGCATTTTATGTTTTTAAATTGTGGCTTGCAATGATGTGTCTTTTAAGAACAATAAATCAGTTATTAATCGTGCCCTATGCCCTTTTCAAAATTTCAAGGAATTACAATCCGAGACGCACGGGTTAGCGTCAAAGCCGTTCTCCCCACTCACCGTGCTTGCCCCTCAGCGCTGCGCTGATATCGACGACACAAGAGATGATTTTCAACGTGTTTATGCCATTATGTATCCGAAACCGCAGAACGCACACAGCTGCGGCTAACGTCGTTATCCCAAGACCAAGGCTTTAAATAACAAAAATTATCTGTAACATTCCAGTACCTGCCTCTTCGCCATGGAAGGCATCGGCGTGGTCATGCCGGTGGAGAACGAGATGATAAAACCACAGCACTTCCTAGGCTGCCCAGGGGTCCTCAACATTGCCATGACCACGGTTGTAGCCTTATACGGCTTTGTGGGCTTCTCAGGCTATCTGAAGTATGGAGACGAGGCGAGAGGTAGCCTCACGCTCAATTTGCCTCAGGATGAAATGTAAGTTTCTTCATTTAATTTGAAACTCTTGTACAGTCAAGAGTCTAAAGTGCAGTCAGAATCTACAAGGCATTATGATCATTAAGGCTAGGCAATAAGGTCTTAGAGGTATAACTGCACTTAGAAGCTTGACTGTACGTTCGTTTGCTCCCGGCGACTGGAACTAAGGCTCAAAGGAACCGCGGTCCGAGTCGCTGAATTCTTAAATTTTTATATGGCTGCCCCGTTTAATGTTGTACTATTATTAAAATTGTGTATCTACTGTTATAATGTGGAGGACCAGTAAACTTTTTAATAGAAACTGATAACGATAAACACATATGTTTCGCAATAAAAATCTCATTGAAAGCTGCTAACACGGAAAAAACTTTTCTAAATTTGTATCAACCCAAAAAGGGTTCCGCTGTGGTATTTATTTTACAAAAACACGGACCCTCATTAATGAGAAATTGGACCCTCAGTCGTCAAGAACGCTGTATTTTTTCCCTATTTTTCCAGAATGGCTCAAATCGCTAAGATCCTTGTGGCTTGTGTTATGATGTTGTCTTTCGCCCTCATATACTATGTCCCGTTTGACGTGGTTTGGAGGAAAGTACAAGACAAAATTCCAGCGAGGAATCACAGATGGGCTATAGCAGCTATAAGATTAATAGGCACACTGCTTATAGGTGAGTTTTTGTTAAGCATGTGTTTTGCCAAGCTACTAGCATCGATCAAATATTTACTTGTAATACCTACTTATTTGATCGATGCTATTAGTAACTTTTTGAATTACAGCTTTATAAACTAAAATTTTCTTATAAACGAAATTTTATTTACTTAAATTCATTTTAAGTACGAATATAGGTGTTTGTGTGTGCGGCACAAATGTTTGATATGTATGTCTCGGAAAAGACTAATTTTCACAAAGTGCTGAGAATTCAAAGAAATGTCTAGACGGCTAACCGCTACTTTAGTTCCATTCAAAGCTCTTGAAAAGTACTTGGAAATCATTAAGACCTCAAATACCCTAATTTCGAACGTAATAACTTTTGAAAGTTATTCGTTCTTCAAGAGACTATTAAGCATAAATAAGATTATTATTTTCGGTGCAAAAAATAATCTTTTCACTTCTCATGCTCAGAAAGTGCTTATTTGTGCAGGATATAGGCTGCACAAAATCGAATTTTGTGCACAAGGGCATTAATGTATCTACTCATAAATGTAGGCAAAGATAATGAGCCATACAGCCAAACACAATAAGAAGTTCATAGATAGAATTTGTTATTTTATAATATTTATTTGCCTTTGTCTTAAAAAACACATAAGGCAAATAAATTTGCCTTATGTGTTTTTTAAGACATAAATAATATTAAAATTATTTAATTAATATAAGAAAATGATTATTGCAAAATTAATTTAATAGTAGGCTGTATAGGTCTGCAGCCGAAGCAACAGCTCTTATTTTTTCGTGAGTTTACTGTTTTATTTCCTCGCAATCGAAGTGAAAAGCAGAGTTTATAACTCGTCCACAAAACGATTTTTATCCTCGACATTACTATCAGCACTCGCCTTCGGCTCGGGCTGCTAAAAGTCTCAGATAAAAATGGTTCGTTTTGTGCACTTGTTGTAAAATCTACTATTTCTGTCTGACTAGTTGTAGCAGTAAAAAATATCTTTTGTTTTTCATACCAACTTTCTAACTATTAGGTTTGCAAGGGGAACAAATTTTTTCGAAAATTCTTGTTCTGAAGTCAATCCTAACTAATATAATAAATGCGAAAGTGAGTTTGTTTGCTTGTTACCCTGCCCGCTTTATCTACTAAACCAATCTTTCTGAAATTTTGCATACTCATAGTTAGAAGTACTGGGAAGGACATAGGGTACCTTTCATCTCCAGAAAAAAGAAGATTCTGTGGGAAATTCATGCGCTTGAAGCCGCGGACAAAAGCTGGTAATGGAAATAATTTTACATTCCAGTGGGCATTGCCAGCGCTATACCAAGACTGGAGCTCTTCATGGAGCTCGTGGGGGCTATCTGCCTCTCCATCCTCGGCCTGTTCCTGCCGGCAGCCACCGAGACTGCCTGGCGGTGGGGCAAGGACCTTGGGCCTTGCTACTGGATCGTTATCAAGAACGCTCTGTTGAGCATATTCGCTGTGGTAGCGATGGTGTCAGGAGTGGCGTACTCTGTCAAGTCCATGTTGGATACCTTGTGATTATTGTGATTGTTGTATATATTGTGATTTAATTATAGTTCTGTAAATATTTTGGGCGTTTTATTTTCTTTCTTTCTTCTATTCTGTTAAAATATTTCATTTGTTCCAATAGGTTCTCCTGTTAGGTGAAATAGTTAGATAGACTATTTATTGCACCATTTATAGAAGAAAAAATACAAAAGTTGTAACAAATTTGATACAAAAAGGCGAAAACGCAAATGCAATTTCTCTTACTAAGAATAATTACCTATTTGGAATCCTTAAACTCAAATGATGGTCGCAATGAGTTATTCTTTTCAAGTTTTAGTTTCAGTTGAATGTATTGCCTCTACCATGTCTTTATATTTTTAAAACTTGTATGTTTGTGGTAAAATACCCTTATTATTCAGTCAAGGAATACTTAAATGACAAATTGACGTAAAATTATTATATTACATAAAAAATGCCACAATTCACATACAACTAGCCAGGCCGCACACCAGGCATACACTTGTATCACAATCATTGTGGCGCCACATTAAAAATGCGACACACTTAACGCCCCCGTATATCTATACGGGAGCACGCACAACAGGGACACATTTGTTGCGGGTGCACTATGCCGTTGCCCGCGCTACACGATTTCAAGATCGAACACGTGCGATATTTGTGTCGCGTTGATTTGTAAAAATTAAAGACAACATTAAATTTTAGGTTGAGTTTATTGCAGAGGTTGAAAGAAAGCCTATATTATATAACCATACGTTCACTCATTATAGCAACAGACGGATTACAGAAATTATTTGCACTAAAATTGGTGAAAAATTCTTGAATTGTACAAATTTTGATTAAACTGATGACCCAAATAACGTCTTTTTTTCTCATTAATCGCCACAGCAAGAAATCGTCGTCGATAGACGATGATGCCGACATTCTTAAAGCGGTGCCATACATGTGCCACGCAACAATTGTAGCGCAATAACTGTGGCAACGTAAATGTACGATGCGTGTAGCATGTGGCGCTGGTGTGCGGCCTACCATTCGTACATAGATATTCACAACATGTTTCGTCATTTTTTACTAATTAGGTACATATATAACAAAAAAAAAACTTCTAACCGATAAAATTAATCAAATGCCCCTAAAGGTATCCGGTGAAAAGGTGCCCAGTACACTGGCGGCATTGCCACGCTGCCACATTTATCTATTATATTAAAATTTTATATAAATTCTATTATTTTAATTGTATCAAAATGATTTTGCACAAATAAATATTACATACTTGACTTAAATTCACATGTGCTTTATTTTAAACTTATTTCAATTTGACTTATCTTATTGAATTACTATATGTATAGTAATTGTAATTTATTTTTTGCATGCTGTAACATTAGAAGAATATGTTTGGTTGTTATACGAGTATGTATTAATAAAAGATCTTATCTGTACCCATATTCAGCTAAAAATATTTCATTCATTCAAATTTCCCTATTATATCAGTAATATTTCCTATTCCGGCCCCACCCACCGTAAAGATAAACAAGGGGATCAGACAGGAAATCTGCAAAGATTAGACAGTAGATCAATTTGGGGGATCAGGCGGGACGAGAATAACTCGTTGTATGTTTGTTACTCCTACGCAAAAACGTCTAAATCAAAATTTAATACGAATAGATATTACCTACAATAAGCGTGGGAGAACTAATATCACAACATAATGTATATTCTTCGAGCAACAAGGACTTCCGCACGCGTGTATATTACATATTCTCACCACATTCAACCACAGAATTAGATTTTTTTTAAATAATGGATTTTTTTTTCTATTATGCATTCAACTGGTAGACAAAACGTCAAAATTCACTTTATTTATCAACATAGTTGGTATTGAGTTCGCATTCCACGGGAACTATTATTACATTGTTCGAGCCACAAGTGAGCTTCCTTTTGGTACCAGATTCTCATATTAAGTACTGTAACCACTAATACTTTCCGCAGGTTTATATATAAAAATTTGATACCGGTAACAACCCTCACAAGAAGTTGAAAATCTATGACATTAGAAATTAATTCATAATTTACTTATTGCCATTTGGTTAAGTAATTAATAAGTTACGGTGCACTATGGGATTTCGATTTTATAAATACCTCAGCACTTAGCAAGACGCATAGCACGAAGTCACAAGAAATCCTTGGCTGATAATGACACAGAATCGCAATTTGATAAGTAGGTACCACAAAATGGCTGTAATTGAGAGATCACGCGATGCCGCAGGCTACATGGAGGTTTAAAGCCTTATGATGCCACTTACAAGGTTCATTTTAATGTTTAAGAAATGAGAATTGGATCATATTTCGATTCATCAAAGTCCGTGTATCTATTTTTCTGGCTAATATTGTAGGGTTCATACTGAAATCTGTCAAAGCATCGATGTTTGTATCTTCAAGAGACTTCGTGGAATTGGCATTGGCATCATTGTACATGATATCGGCAGAATTACATGACGTAGCAATGTGTATGTACTGACACTATCAATCAGTCTGACTGATACCCGTCTTTACTTACAAAGTGCTCGGTTGCGATGACTTGACAGTTGAAGAACTGTAGTTAGTACATCTTTGACCATACGTCACCTTCGTAGGAAATTGCACTGTCTGTTAAAAACAACAATTAAAAATAAGTTATACGCGAGCAAATGAAACACAAACCTTAAACATTATATCTTTATTTCTATCTTATTCTATCAAATGAAAGCATGTCACAATGTTATTAATAAATTATCCTTACAGCTATAGTTTCTCGAAGTTGCCAAGTTCTTCAAAGTCCAGTTTGTTCCGTGATAAAATCCCGTATTACATCAGCGCCGATATCAGCGAATACACTGGGAGACAGGGGCTGTGCGCACCCTCGTCCGAAAGAAGTGATTCCTACTACCGTTCCGTTTTGGACCAATGGACCGCCTGAATCACCCTGGAAAGTACCACCATTGTATTATTTTCTGTTGTAACTGCTATATCTGTTTACTATCCAGTAAAGTGGCTATCAATAGACTCGCAGGCGCTCGATTAACCAGACCACGGTATTCATAGCGTTTGGCTAATTCATGATTTTTACCTGCATTCAAAATCAAATGCTGCTGATACTCTGATAGCTTTATCGCTATACGTGGTCACTATTCCGTAACATTCGTGTCACTTACCATTTACCAAAAAATATATATGTAATTGTACTGTACACCATTAAATATATATAGGGTCAGGTTTTTCTGCATCTGTCTTTACCTACCTGACAAGTTCCTTTTCCTCCAAAGAAGAAGTTGCCCGTACACACCATATTCTTGGTCAAAACGCTGTAGTAGACCAATAAACAACGGAATCGTGACACGATGGGCATCTCAACTTCCATCAGACGCTCTGGTATGGTTGGAGCGCCTTGCTGTAATTAATCATTAGTATGTTTTTTTAAATAATTAACTCTCGAATATTACTTTATTCTAAAAAATAATGAAGATGGGTGTACAAAAATTGGCCTTCAATGGTAGCGGCATCGAAAAGCTTTAATCAGATGTAAATTTATCCACAACGACGCTTGCAGCGCTATCAAAATTGAGATGGTGCTATACTTACAACCAAACGCCCCCAGCCACTGGCGACTGCGGTCTTTCCCTCATCCACAGACTGTCCCCTGCTCGGCAGTGCTACTGGCTGTATTCTCTCATTGAACACCAAAGGTTCCACAGTTTTCATCACCGCCACGTCTTTATCGAATGCGGGGTTGTCGTACTCCGGATGAGGAGTTACGGAAGCTATTGGTATGATGGTGCCATTCTTACGCCAGGCACTGCCGGCTCGTAGTACTACGGTTGAGGGGTCCACACTGAAAAGATGTTACTCTCTGCAATAACTAGATACATTCTTTTCTTAGACTAGTTGTAATAAGTTTCTCTGTAAGTAGTCGTTTCCTCGTGGCTGATGGTCGCAGTCATTACCTAGTATAGTATTATATTATCTGTGTCATTACGTAAAATAAATCTATATTCATAACAGTATTATATATGCGAAAGTCTTTCTGATACGCTTTCAAAGCTAAACCACTGAACTTGCTGAAATTTTGAAGACATATGAAGAGCCGGGGTCGAATATAGACTACTACTACTTTTGTAATGAATGAGATAACTCTTTACTACTTACTCTTGAGCACAGTGAGCAGCAGTCAGAATATAATTCTCACTGACGATGATTCCTCCACAGAAGTAGGAGTTGTTCACAATGAACGAGACTTGATAGGGATGATCCTCTATGTCAGCTTCAGTTCCACCTACTATGCGTTCTTCACTCATGGGAGGCCTGGTTTCAACCTCTTCTGGGTGGATTGGCACTTTCTCTGATAGGATGATGGTATCACGGTCGAAACCAAGCATATCAAGAGCTCTTACATTGACGTCATCGGTTTGAGATTGGAGGTCTAAGTCATCTGCGTAAAGCTCTTTCTCTGTCTCTAATAGGGAGCCTAAAGAAAACAGGATATTAAATCATTAATGAAAACTTATTAAAACTAGTAGTTCGCCGCGAACTTAGACCTCGCGATTTTTACTCGCGTTTTTATTGATTTACTCTTACGTATGTACAGTATATGACTGAAGAGTGCTGATGAGCAGGGTAAAACACAGTTTAAGAAATAGTATAATTTACAAAATAAAAAAATTGGAAGACCTCTTAATAGCCCAGGCGCTAAAATAGTATTAATCAATCATCAAAATATACAGGGTGTTTTATGAAATGGTTTATTTTTAAAATTTTCAACATGGGATGTACAACATCTGTAAAAGATTGTTTGCCATTGCCTTTTCCATTTCACACACTAGTTGATAAATGATTAACTAGAGTCCAGGTTTCCCCAGAAACTTGTGGTACCTAGTCTATGAAAACTACCATCCATGAGTCAGATATTCAGTAGGTACACAGGATTTAAACCTGGGACCTTTCATCACGGCCTACCTACGACGACCACCACCTCGATGTGTATCGATCACACATATTCCGCCGAGTTTTTAACATGTTTACTTCAAAAACTACGACGATGTGTTAATTAGGAAGATTTTGGTATACCAGCGAGCTAAGTTAGAGCATTATTTTAATTCTTAATTTAATGGTTAAATTATTTGTATGTTACTCAGTAAGAGTAAGTCTTTTTTATTTATAAGTTTATCTACTTATAGTTACTTAAAAATTAATCTCAACTTACCCAAAATGGAATGAGCACATATTACAGATATCGCAATGGCCACGTAGCAAAACATGGCTAAACACTATTAGATGAAATACTGGCGAAGACCTGAATGCCAACTATTTATTGCCTCCCCCATTTGAATATCGTATATAGATTACCCACATGGAATAAATTTGGTTTTCTGTCATAATGTCCGTTGGGTATTCTAGTCTAGGAGACTATGGTCAGTATTTTCTTTGGGTCTATAATTACCTTGTACATAAACTTGTTGCAAAACTAAAAATAATGTGTTGAGATTGTTTATTTGCTTGAATGCGCTAACTCTAGTAATAATCTCTCACGTGGCTTCGCTCCCGTGGGATTTTCTGTATTCCGGATAGCATACATCTTCCTCATGAATGTAACTATCAAATAGTTCGTTGCTATACACAGAAATATTTTTTAATTCGACTAGCAGATCTCTAGATCTACTTACTTTTTCTGCATAAACAGATGATGTACCTATGTCTTCAGGCTCTTAGACTAGGCACGCGAGCATGTTTTTTAAATGAAGTTGTCATCGATACTTTCACAGTCAGTGAGAAATCCACCACTGACATGCACACGGCCAAGGTTTCACAACCAAGGACACCCATTGTTAGGTTTTAACCTTCGATAAAATTTACATAACACGTTATACATAAAACATCACAAACATTTTGGTTATAAATCTTAAATTATGTCATCCTAGTATAGCTGGAAATTTGGGATTGAATTTTTATTATTATTATTTTTTATTTTTGGGATTAGATTTCCCACTGGAGTTTTGGGATTAAAAGTACTCAATGTGCTATTCCCGGTATTTTTATAATCGAGTACCTTTCACCGGAATCCAGTAGTTTTTGGTATTGTATTTTATATGATACTCATCTCAACTTTCCCTGTTATTTATTTTGCATTTGAAAACAATTGAGTTGTTTCCGTATATATCTATCATCATCTATGTATCATCTATGTCTTTATGCACGTTTGGTACCTAGTTTAAATGTTTCAGGTCACTAGGTGTCTCCTGTATCTAGTCTATTTATTAATTTTACGGTAGGGTCCAACCAATGCATAAATTAACTTAAACGAAATTACAGTAACTTTGTATAGGTATTTAGCTACTAAACGCTGCTATAAGAAGTTATATAGATTTATCTTCTTCTACCTATTGTATGCTCTTGTAGTAATCAATACATTACGTGACCACATGTGAAGACTTTTTGGATAAAATAATGGAGTCGATGCCATTTGCTTCTCCATTTCAGGTTTTCGACCTTCCGAACCATAGGCGAACGTCTTAGCCACTCGACCTCTCCGCTCCAATGATTAACAGGTACCTAATATTTCGTGAAAACTAAAAACGCTAGTTAAATGCAAAACTACAAGATAAATAAAAAGTTAAAAAACACTCGCTCGTGATAAATTAAACTATAATTATTTTATGGTGTGTCGATTCATAGTAAATATAAACACCATGCATGGAATGCATAAAAGCTGAAAGCACGCGAAGCTAAACAATCACTGTGGACACGGGTATTGCAAGGTTAATGCAATGTGTCTGCCGAAACCCAAAGAGTTAAAACAAACCTAAACATTTTGTACAGTTTAAAAAAGTTAAAAAGCTTTTAGGGCGAAAATTTTTTAAGTTATGTTCCAAACTTTTTAATGCATTGTCCCAGGTCCTGAATTTAGTGCTCCATTAGAACGAAAAGTTTTAGGAAACACCGTTGTACCCAACATTTTTGGGTTGTAAGTACTCGTACATGTTTTAATTTTAGTTTCTTTTTTGACTCAGATAATATGTTCTTGTGAAAAGATAGTTATATTAACTGACATGGCGTCCAGAACCGATATTTTGCTAAGAAAACTTGGATGTTTTTTTATTTTTTATCTATATATACATACATACATATTATCACGCCTCTTTCCCGTGGGGGTTGGTCTCATCCTACCCCCATATGGGATACTAAAATAAAAGAAACTCGCTAGTAGAGACTAGCGATTTCCACTTGCTACGATCCTTGATGTCTCTCGCTTCCTCCACACTCATCACTCTCTACATACATGCTCTCCGGTTATGGGTGGAGTCTAATGTATTTGTCATAAAATATACTTTCGTTGAGTTAGTATCCCATAACACAAGTCTCGAACTTACTTAGGGGCTAACTCGATCTGTGTGATTTGTACGTATATATTTGTTTATTTAACTGTTGTATAATATTGAATTACCTAATAATATCGAAGACTTTTTGTATTGCTGCAACACTTATTTTTTCATTTGATTATTTTTCGTTGTTTGTTGTATAACTGTATGTGTTGTTGTGGCTACAATTAAGTTCTTTATCTATCTATCTAATTACAATAATGTTTTGAAGTAAAGTGTTGACATCAAAGTTGCAAAACCTTTAACTACGGGGTAAAACGGGCACTTTGGTTAATCGGAATATAATCCATTTCTCATTTTCTAAATATTTAAAAGTGAATCATATATGTGGTATATATGAACCTATATAATTATATATAGGTTCATCTATACATATAATAAAACAGTAAAAATATTTTGTCTGTACATTTAGTATTTTAAGACAGATTCATTTTAACACCGCGACTTTACTACGAGTACCTAATATATATTAAAATGAATCAAAAGTAATCTTTCATTCAGTAAACGGTCTTCGTCTGCTCGGTATCTACAATTTTCCATGTACCACCACTCCCACCCCGAGTCCTTTGGTTATCCCGTGTCCCGCGGGAATTTTAAGTACTGGAGTTTAAGTAACTACACTTTGGAACACAAAAAGATTTTTCATCTAAGAGAAACTCACGCGGGCGAAGCCGCGGGCTGTTGCCCGCGGCTTCGCCCGCGTGAGTTTCTAAATAGCTAGTTTTTAAATATTTCCAATAAAGTAGCCGTTTTATCCCCCCAGAACCTCTCCACTGGTCTCGTGGAAGCCTGTGGAAGAGGCCAATGTTCAAAAGTGGACTTCTGGGGCTGAGATGATATAAAAAAAAAATATTATATGTAACGTGAAGGATAGTGTGTATTCATTGACATTAAGTACCTATAAATGGGTCAAACCGCGCTCTCTTGAGTGCTATTAGAATAAGCATCGATAAAAAAATAAATTGCCTCATATTTAGATTAGAATTATTACTGGTAATTGCCTTTACATATTAAATATACCAATAGGTATACATAACTATTATTTTAGCTAAAAAAGCAGAACCATTGGAAATTTGGAAACTGGCAAAAATACTTATAAACAAATACGAACTTAATGATTAAAGCATCTCCCAGCTAACCATTAGGAACCAGAGAACCGAAATGTTACTCTAATTATAATAATTAAGCATTATCCTAAAATGTAACCGAATTATAATTTGATTAGGAATTTAATTCAGTTAAGAACTTCACCTTACCAAAACGATACGAAATTCTCTAATATCTTAGGTACTACATACAGTAGGTACAGTTACATAATATCAATTTCCGAACATATCCGTAATTTAATCATTTATCATGTAAAATTCATAGGTTAAAGTAGTAAAGTCATCAATATATGTGAGGTAAGTGCCAAACTTTATTTTATCCTTCAACGTAATAAACCTATCTCTTCAATCAATCAGGCAATCAATGTCTCTTATCGTAACACCATAATTGGTCCTTTATATAAATAGAATACCTAATAAGAGGACTCGAGGTCGCTCAAAGGGTCAATTGTTGTTATCTATCTATCTACATATACGAGTACTACATACATATATATTATCACTTTTTTTCCCGTGGGGATAGGCAACGCCTAGCGATTTCCACTTGCTACGATCGTTACAGATTTCTCTCGCTTCCTCTCTACTCATACAGTCTTCACCTATATAAGAACAGCACTCTCTTGAGTGTTCTTATACAGGTGAATTGTATGTTTGTTTGAACGCGCTAAACTCTGGAACTACCAGTCTGATTTGAAAAATTCTTTCAATATATTACTAGCCGCACCCTGGGGCTTCGCTCCGTGGGAATTTCGGGAAAAAGTACCCAAATGTAGAGTAGGGATAAAAGGAGTAATTCAGTAATTCGTCCCATGTACCTACGGCCCACTTAGGACGAAACGCAGAAAATCAAAATTAATCAAAATTTCATTCTGCAATTCGTCCCATTCTTTTTTTGTATGGAAATTTAAACCTTATCAACGCTTGGTACAGTCAGTGAGACAAGAATCAAAAACTTTAAAAAAAAGAATTAAAAACTAATATATCCATAAATCTGTTACAAATTGTTGATTATTTTTATCTTTATTATTATAAATAACATCTTTTATATTTATTATGTTGATTTTTTATTTTTTATGTATGTAGAATTGTTTTTAAATGTGATTAATAATTATAAGACTGTAATAGAAACTCTTTAAAATTCCTTGTTTTGTGACGAGTATAATACATCGTAAATAAGAAACTAAAACGGACAGTAAGGCCTAATGTCATATTTAGTTTACTAGTAAAAATACTTCTTGATTTTATGTTTTCTGTTTTATTTTTAAGTCCTTTTCTCTATGTAACTATTCTATGATTATTACATTTCTTAATAAAAAATTCAATGTTTATTATTTCTACACTAACACTTTTTTTACTGATTGTACCATTTATAAACATGGGACGAATTGCAGAATGAAATTTTATATAATTTTGATTTTCTGCGTTTCGTCCCAAATGGGCCGTAGGTACATGGGACGAATCACTGAATTACTCAAAAAGGAGTAATTCAGTAATTCGTCCCATGTACCTACGGCCCACTTGGGACGAAACGCAGAAAATCAAAATTAATCAAAATTTCATTCTGCAATTCGTCCCATTCTTTTTTTGTATAGAAATTTAAACCTTATCAACGCTTGGTACAGTCAGTGAGACAAGAATCAAAAACTTTAAAAAAAGAATTAAAAACTAATATATCCATAAATCTGTTACAAATTGTTGATTATTTTTATCTTTATTATTATAAATAACATCTTTTATATTTATTATGTTGATTTTTTATTTTTTATGTATGTAGAATTGTTTTTAAATGTGATTAATAATTATAAGACTGTAATAGAAACTCTTTAAAATTCCTTGTTTTGTGATGAGTATAATACATCGTAAATAAGAAACTAAAACGGACAGTAAGGCCTAATGTCATATTTAGTTTACTAGTAAAAATACTTCTTGATTTTATGTTTTCTGTTTTATTTTTAAGTCCTTTTCTCTATGTAACTATTCTATGATTATTACATTTCTTAATAAAAAATTCAATGTTTATTATTTCTACACTAACACTTTTTTTACTGATTGTACCATTTATAAACATGGGACGAATTGCAGAATAAAATTTTATATAATTTTGATTTTCTGCGTTTCGTCCCAAATGGGCCGTAGGTACATGGGACGAATCACTGAATTACTCATAAAAAGTAGTACCTATATCACCGAAATCCGTTCAGCATATTTTGTAATATATACATTGTATTACAAACATCCTCACAAACTCACATCTAAACTGTCGCATTTGTAATATAAGTAGGATAGTAGGACTATACCCGCAATCTTGATGTAGGTTTTCTACAGTCCTGAATTTTTCTAGGGGTCTTAGAAGGCGATACACAAGTCATAAAAGTGGCAGTAGGTACACAGTGTGCTGAGCAGTAAGCACGTAGGACTTCAAATAAAAGCCGTCAAATTCCCGTGAAAATTATAAAATTCCTGAAATCTTTTTCAGAAATCCTTTTTAACTTAGAACAAAATGATAATGATAAAATTTCTATCGAATATTTTTTTAAACCTTTCATTTTAATCTAATAATTTATATATGTATATATTATGATACGTTGTATATGTTAAAACTAGCTGCTACCCGCGGCTTCGCCCGCGTGAGTTTCCTTAGATGAAAAATCTTTTTGTGTTCCAAACTGTAGTAACCTAAACTCCAGTACTCAAAATTTCAGCTATTTGGTTATCCCGTGTCCCGCGGGAATATATTAGGTACTCGTAGTATAGTCGCGGTGTTAAAATGAATCAAAAGTGATATTTCATTCAATAAACGATCTTCGTCTGCTCGTTATCTACAATTTCCCGTGTACCACCACTCCCACCCCGAGTCCCTCTTTATCCTATCCCGTGTCCTGTCTATTTATACGTCAGTAGAAAATGCTCATCAGGTTGAACGACTTTTGCTAAGGCCACATTTCCATTTTTTATAGAGTAGCTGGTCTCTTGGAGTTCTTCATCAGATGTTCCATAAACTTAAATTTTTATACGTCAGCAGAAAATGCTCATCAGGTTAAACGACTTTTGCTAAGGCGCCATTTCCATATAGTAATAGTGTAGCTGGTCCCTTGGAATTCTTCATCAGATGATCCTGATCTTCGATTTTTATACGTCAACAGAAAATACTCGTCAAATTGATAAACTTTTCCAAAGGTACCATTTCCATATTTCTTATAGTTCAGCTGTTCTTTTAAGGTTCTTCATCAGGTGATCCAGTTTTCAAAATCAATTATAGCCTATATGTTGCCCAGGCTTAATAGCTATACAACAAAAAAAGTTTCATTCAAATCCGTCCAGTAGTTATTGCGTGAAACGCGTACATACATACAGACGGACGGACCGACAGATAGACAAAAAATTCCAAAAAAATGCTTTTGCTTTCTATTATTCTTTTTAAGTGTCCCTGTCCCTCTATCCATTTCAGTCAATAATACTAAATATACTTGTACAGACAAAATATCTTTACTGTTTTATTAGGTATTATACTCGCGACCCCTTTATGCTGTTAAAAATCTTAATAGCGCGAAGTAGAAATCACCAAACTGGCGCAGCGCCATCTATTGGAAACATTGAGAAATAATTTCAGCTTACATTTCTCATTTTATCAACGCCATCTATTTGATATTTTTCTTGGTACAATCAGTAGATGACCGGAAATAAATTTGCAAATGAATTAATTCGTTTCTTTTCAAAATTAAAAAAAAAGTAAGAAAATAATTCTAGAAAACAAATAAAAAACGAAATCAGAAAATTATTGTTTGTGGCAGGATTCGATCCAGCTACTTCCAGTTACTTTTTTGAAATATTTATTTACTAAAATATATAAAAATATATAGAATTCTAAAAAACTAATACAAAACAAAAAAAAAGTAAGTAAAAAGAAGTCATGTCTGGCAGGATTCGAACCCTCTACTTAAAAAAATATTCCGCGACATTTACCGATAAGCCAACATGCATTGCGTGTAGGCGGCGAAATTTCAAATGGGATTTGTCTATAGGTACGCAAATTCACCCCTTTTTTTGGACTGTAAGGGTTGAAATTATGAACAACCCTTTCTTATGTGGGCAGTATATAGTATAATGAAGACACTAACCAAATTTCACGTTGACAGGGTATGGATTCCCAAAAATACTTTAATGGTTTAGAAAGCATAAATTTAAACGATCCTTTTTTTTTTTGGTTTTAGCCTTCTAAGAATCATGAGTAAAGAAATAAAGAAGTGTTGTCTTAGAAATGAAACTAATTTATTGACGGCCCGACTGTTTGTAGAATTGTTAAACTCACATCTGTTAACCATTGTAATCTTGTGTTATCGGACATGGACGCAAAAAACATTGTAAGTTATTACGTAAAATTCCAGAATTGGACAATAAGGATAACTATTCTCTGTTCCTTTCACACATTGCTAAAACAAATATGTTTTGTTTCATGGTTATGAGAGATACGCCCCGGATGACTACAGAGCCAATGAGAAAGACAGAGCACGGACGCACACGCACCACCGAGGGATGAATGCGGGGTGAAAAATCATGCGATGGAAAAAGAAGAAGGGACATTCATCGTATCGCAGTGTGTTCGTTTAGACGTGTTTGCAGTGAGACGTAATAATTACTTTTTGTGGGAGATTTAAATATTTTGCTTTTGTTGGGTCGATATATGCTTAGAATTGAATTGGGGTAGGAGTGTGCTGTATATTGGCAAGTCCTAGAAAATAAGTTTTCAGTTTTGTCAAGGTTTGGCTGTAAATATAAAAAGAAAATAAGTAAACTACAAACCTTTACGAAACACTTAATTTTACCGAACTAAAACTGATCTTGAAGGCTTTGCCTGATTCATGTAAATAATATTCTCAGTTTTAGTTCCATTTTCCCTTTTATTGTTTTGATTTCCTGAAAGCTTTTAAGCTAATTAAAGTATAACTAAAAATATGTGTCTGGTAGGGACTGAATATTCATTCTGAATATTCGGCAGCCCGAGGTCTAAGGGTCCTATTTCAATAGAAATTCGACATTTGCACGCAATCTTAAATTCGGATATCTAATGAAATATAGAGTGGAGGGGACACAATTAAAACCATAATAATGCTGTGATTTTATTTCAGCTAGAATTAAGATTGTCTGTGTGTATATTTATTGTTTAAGATCTGTTTAGTATTTTCTTTAATTGTGTGTGAGAATCAGAATATAAACACCATTTATTTCTCTTGAGTCTTTTAAATCACCATCCCTCTAATTAGGACATTTTTACTATTTAATTGATCACTTAACATTTTCTTTCATATTATAAATGCTATCATCATCCTAAGTCATAAGGTATGAAATAGTTTCTAATTAGTTCAAAATAGGCTAAGACCCTGATAATTATTAAACTAATATCCTAAATTAAACTCTTTGCTATTACTCAAATTTAATTGTTTTTACTTGTCCATTCAGGACTTAAAGAAATATAATATTAAATCTATTTCTCAGGGCAGAGTTCTACACCGAAAAGGTGAGGATTCTACAAAGAATTTATTTAATTTGCCAATAACATCAATATTTGTATACGGCTCAAACAAAAGAATAATAAAGGTATCAGCCCAAAAGACTAGCTAGCAACCGCTCCATACAATGGAACGTATATACAATTATTGAATACCAACGGTGCGCACCTTCTAATTTCTGATAATACAAAAAAAATAATAATTATAATAAAGTTGGTATTCAGAGATTATATTATCTCAAAGATCACATATGAATGGGCGGGGCACTATCTGCAGATAAGTGGCCCCATATCATACCTGTTACTCTATCGAGTACAATTTATATGGTCTGAAAACAGTACCAATCAATAGGCTTACAAGCCTTTATTTGAACCTGATTCATTGACAATCCTAACTTCATTATTAGTTCACAATATTACTATTTATCAGATTATTGAGATATTTAAATGTATGAGCAACAGACGTGTCAATCAAAGATAGTCTATTGTCATACGATAAAGGCTGTGTCAATTAATCAGTTGTTCTAGAGCAATATATGAGCATTTATGTTATTGAAGAGGGCTTTGATGTAATTATTTCGTAACGTCTCCAGTACGGGGTTTGGCCAAGCCCCAGGAACACGAGGCGACGTGTTCAAACACCCTAGCTTTGCGAGAAAATATTATCATACCTATTTGGCAAAATAGCATTTTTTTTAGAAAATAAAATACGGACCCCAGGGGTAACCGTTACAACGTTTATAGCTTTTATAGTTTCGGTTTTGTGATGATAAATTAGTTTACCTCCCCTTTTTTACCCCTTTAGAGGTTGAATTTCAAAAAACGCTGAAACACGCCATTGTTTATTTTTGTTGAGAAGCATTCTTGCCAAGTTTCAAGTAAATCAGTGAAGATTTTTTTTTTTTTCATACAAACTTTGTCCTCAATTTTAACCCCCTTAGGGGTCTAATTTTAAAAAATCCTTTCTTATCTGAGCACTACGTATTAACATAAAACTTCGGTCCAAATTTCAAGTTTATAGCTTTTATGGTTTAGGCTGGGCGTTGATTTACCAATTACCCTTGTTCTTTTATATATATAGATTATATTACATTTCCCGGTGGAGCGTAATGACATCAAATTGACCTAAACGTAGGACATTACGGTTCTTCCACACGATTGGATTGGAGATAACATTTTCATCTCCATTCAAGCCGAGTGACTATGATTATGATTAACATTACCTTCAATATCAGTCGACGTTTAAACAAAGAGTCAAGAGCTAATCCGTAGTTAGAAAGGGTCCCGTAGTTATTTAGATAACAGTAGATATCAGTATTGAGTGAATATTAAGTGATAAAATGAATGAAAATGAAATTGAACGGTAAACGACGAGAGATAAGCATCACTGAAATCGGAATATGTAATACAAGTACATAGAGATAGAATCTTCTTGGTCTTGGTATTTAGCTTTTTATAGCATTTCAAATTCTATGCCATCAACATTTTCATGAGTTTCTTTCGGAATTTCTTCTCAGCAGTAGCGAAATGCTAGTTTATAGTTGTAGTTTTGAGATTTATTATACAATTTATGATTATACAAATGAAAAATTGCCTGTTAAAGCTAAGTTTCAAATAAGCATTTTGACTTAGACTTTGACAGACAATACATATTAAACATACAAGACCAAACTGAAAAAGGCTATTCAAACTCTATGTCTTTCTGATTAGGAGATAGATTTAACCCTAACTAGGAGAGCCTACAACTTTACAAGAAATTGTATTTTCTATTTTGTTTTCTTTTTAGTACACGCCAATGCATATTTTTTCCCCATTTTTCTTTCGCGGGTCTTATGGGAGAAATTTCTATAGAAACAAGTAGTACCTTTGTACTTAATTTTACTATATTTTATCTTTCCTCTTTGTGTATTTGTTGTGTACAAAATTATAAATAAAATAGAAACCTTAAACATCATTTGATTAAAAGGTTCATGACAGACAGCCAACCCTAACCTAGCATAATTATATTGTAGCATGACTGTTACTGATTGTATCAGTCGGTGGTTGTGCCATCGGTCAGTTGATTCGTTTATATCCGTAGTTTTGCTGTTTGTGTCGGGATTGCCAGTTAATTTAATAATATAAACGTGTGTTTAGTTACGCCTAGGACACTCTGAAACAACTGTAAAAGACTTGGGTTAACCCTGAAGCAATCACCAGTTAAGCGTCAACTTATAACGTCATATAATTTCTCGACAGCGAGCGTCTGCTCTGCTGCTCTTATGGTTATGGTTTTAGATAATATTTTCGCAAAATCCTTTAGTTTAACTTTTTTTTATTAGCCTGTACTGTCCCACTGCTGGGCAAAAGTCTCCCCTTTGATTCGCCATTCCTGTCTATTCAGTGCATGAGCCCTCCATTTTAGTTTACTATTTGCTGAAATTTATTTTTTCATTGAAACTATAGTCATTTAATTTCAGTGCCATAATCCTAACTATCCTAATCCTAACTAATATTATAAATTCGAAAGTGAGTTTGTTTGTTTGTTGGTTTGTTTGTTTGTTTGTTACCTCTTCACGCTTTATCTACTGAACCAATCTTCCTGAAATTTCGCATACACATAGCTGGAAGTACGGAAAAGAACATAGGGTACCTTTCATCCTGGGAAAAAGCACTGTTCCCGTGGGAAATTCACGCGGGCGAAGCCGCGGGCAAAAGCTAGTATTCTATACAGAAGCCAAACTACGAATATATACATAGTTGCAACGGAGAGGGTTAAATATTATTTAATTTTTACTTTTAAAAAGTTTATTGCTAGACATAGTCTATCCATAGATTCCCATTATTCCCATTGATAAGTAGAAACAAAACACAACTGCTCTGTCCTATTCTAACTATGTTATTCATTTAGTCGCAATTTCTGTCTGCTTCGCCCGCGTGAATGTCCTTTCAATCCCTGAGGAGTAGAATTTAAAAAAATGCCTTTATTAGTGCTCACTTATGCTATATAAGAAACTATTGCCAAATTTTAAGTCTCTAAGTTCATTGGTTTCAGCTCTGCGTTGATGTGGAAAAAAAATACCTTAATTAAGTACCTACTACATTTTGCTTGTTGCTTCGCACGCGTAAATTTCCCACGGGAACAGTGTTTTTCTTCCCTGAGATGAAAGGTGTTCTTCTCAGTACTTCTAACTATGTGTATGCAAATTTCTGGAAGATTGGTTCAGTAGAAAAAGCCTGAAGAGGTAACAAATATACAAATAAACTCTCTTTCGCATTTATATATTTATAAATAAATTATTTATTAATTTTTGTACACAATAAACACATACAAAGGAAACATAAAACATATGAAAACTAAGTACAAAGGTTCTACTTATTTCTATAGAAATTTAATAATAATAATTTAATAATTTTAATTTATTTAATATTAGTTGGAAACAAGGGATATTAAAAAACTTCGTAAATATTATTGCTAAAAAAGTACCAACAATTTGTCAAAAATTCTTGATCCCATGACATGAACGACTTAAGCCGTCGTCTTCTCGAAGCAATTACGTAGTTCAAAGTTTGAATCCCACCGGTCTTTTGTTACTTTGCCGTGTCATAATCATAACTTGTGCAAAAAATGTATATAGAGGTAAAGTTACGTCAAAACTATTATAGTAGGTATATGTATATTGTCGTGTGTTGTTGTCAAACTTCCTTAAAACATTTTATTTATTGTTTGTTAAGTAAACTTTTCCACGTCGAAACAACTGAACTTTGACATCTTTAGTTTGTTAGTTCGTTTTAGTCGTAATCCTCATGGCTGAAGGTCGTGGTCGTGGAATGAAACACACACGCTACTTTCTTGACAATCCTAATCCTAACTAATATTATAAATGCGAAAGTGAGTTTGTTACATGACTGACCAAAAAAGGAGTGTTATGTTTTCAGGGTTCATGTATGTATGTATGTATGTAAGTTTCCTTATTCCACCATAAGTCTTGAACGGCTTAACAGATTTTGATGTGAGAGGTATTTTTAGATTCTTTGCATTCCTCCGAGTGACATAAGCTATATGACGTCTTCATTAAAACAAAATGGCGGATTATATATGCGTTAAATAGCAGACCAAAAAAATTAAATTTGATCAATCTTATCGAGTGGGGTATGAAATTGAAGGGTTTTAAAAGGCAATTTCAAAAATGTATATAACTTATTATGTTTGTATGTACTTTTTGTGTAAAAACTTGTCAGTCGTGTTTTTATTTTTAATAATTAGCTTGTTTGTTTGTTTGTTTGTTACCTCTTCACGCTTTATCTACAGAACCAATCTTCCTGAAATTTTGCATACACAGCTGGAAGTACGGAGAAGGACATGTCTTGTCTCTTCCATGTCTTGCCCAACAATTGTGTGAAGTTGTTTTATTTGCGGACGACACATCATTGCTATTTAAAGTCAACAGAAATAGTCAAAATTATGACGATGTAAGTAATACTATGACACTTGTGCTTGACTGGTTTACAACCAACAACCTGGCTTTAAACACGGACAAGACCAAGTGTATAAAGTTTTCTCTCTCGAACGCACCTCATAATGATATACCTTTAATAGTTAATGGCAAAGTATTAGAGTGGGTACACAGTGTCAAATTCTTAGGCGTTACCGTTGACTGTAAGTTAAAGTGGGATAAACACATTGAACTCACGGCCAAAAACTTAGCTCGGCGGCTTATGCAGTGAGAAGGATAAGACAGTGCACAAACATTGAAACAGCTAGACTCGTGTATTTCAGCTACTTTCATAGCATAATGTCATACGGATTATTGATATGGGGAAATGCAGCCGAGATAGGGAAAATATTTGTATTACAGAAAAGAGCAATTCGTTTTATGTACGGGCTAAAACGACGCGATTCTCTACGAGAGCTCTTTAAATCAATAAAAATTCTTACTGTTGCATCTCAATACATCTTCAATGTACTTATTTTTGTTAAATCCAATTTAAACCTCTTTAAAAAAATCTGCGATGTACATAGTATAAACACCCGCAATAAGAATAAACTTTATACGCCCTGCTTTAGGCTTAAAAAGGTTCGGCGGTCTTTCGTGGGTCAAAGTGTAAAAATGTTTAACAAGCTCCCTGACGAGGCTATAAATTTACCGATGCAAAAATTTAAAACATATCTTAAAAATACTTTGATGAATAAAGCGTATTACACAATAAGTGATTATTTGAACGATAAAAAAGTTTGGTCTCTCCCTACAACTTCGCCACTCCACACTTGATTACATTCTTTTGATATTGTGAAAAAATAACCTTACCTTTTTTATTTTATTTAATTACATTGACATTTAATTGTTAAACATGTACGTGTATTGTGATCTTCAAGTGACTGAAAGTATTTATTTTTCTAAAATGTTCAAACTTGTGAACGGGTGTTGCCAGGGGATCCTGCTTCGATCCTGATTCGAATTTTATTTTTATTTTTTGTTCTTAACCAATTCATTGTGGTTACTTGATCACAAACATAACATGTTTTATTATATTATTATTATTTTTTTACTTATATTTTATTTTATTTTTGACTGTATACAATCTAGTGTATGTATAAAGTTAATGAATAGCCCCTCTGGCATGCTAGGCGACCAAGACTGTTTCATGAGTTTCTTTCGGCATTTCTTCTCAGCAGTGGTCGTTCCGAAATGCTAGTAGTTTGTAGCTTTGAGACATAAAATATTATGATTAAATAATTAGTTATCGACGTGAAAAAGAGCCTTCTTTGAAGGCCAAGTTTCAATAAAAAATTTTGACTTTGACTTTGACATAGCGTACCTTTCAAAAAGGCACTGTTCCCGTGGGAAATTCACGCGGGCGAAGCCGCGGGTGGAAGCTAGTTGTTAAATAATTTTCCATTGCCGTTTACTTTTCACACTAGCTAATATATCATCAACCAAAGTGGAGATTTCCTCACGATGTTTTCCATCACCGAAGGCAACTGATGGTTTATTTCAGACCCACCGTACCACCGATGAAAACTACCATACATGAGTCAGATTTTTAGATAAACAAACATACGAGGTACGACTAGGATTTGAACCTAGGACCTTACCACAGGCCTCCACATCTCAACTTCTAGACTACCACCGCTTCATCTCTAAAAACAAAATCAAAAATACTTCATTGAACTTTTTGAATTCATCCTTTACTCTTTAAAATAAAATAAAAATCCACTTAGTGACCACTATCAATCTTTACTTCAGAATTCTATTTATAGAGTTCAACTAAATCACTTTTGAAAATTATCTCTATTCTACTAAGTAAATTTACTTGATAGTACACGTTTTTATATTTTGTCTTCAGCTTAAAATCGTCCTAGTCACGAGTAATTACTTAACACAAGGCGCAAAATGTAAAAAAGAATACAATAGTGATCAACGTTAACACAGAAAAAACAGCTGATGATTTTGTCATGACTGTTTTAAAGTTATAATAGCATGGGCTGATATCTCTATGAATACAATTGGATACTGACTGATTGAAGTATCAACGCAGGGACGAAACCACTGAAGGTAAAATCTTCAAAAATTGCTGACAGGTTCTTTACATAGTGTGGGTGAGCAATAAGTAAGACTCCATGCCTGCGTCTGTGTTCCCGAGCACGTACAACTGACTCTCTTCAAAACCAGAGTGAATGCTGCTTCTGGGTAAGCTCGCTACACTGTAGACCTCATCTCTGTCCTCGAATAAGATTGTGATCAAGAGCAAACCCATTCTTAACAAAATAAAAGACAGGAATTTTGGAAATTCACTTCTAAAGGGCTGAAATTGGGGATAAACGAAGCCGTGGACAAAATCTAGTATTTATGTAATATCGATAATTTTTTTAAATTCACGATTTTTCAACAGCGATTATTATCAATTTTGTTTTTATAGTTATAATCTTTGCTTGGTCTCTCCCGACAACTTCGCCACTCCACACTTGATTACACTTTTTTGTTATTTTCCTTTTTTTTAATTTTAATTACATTGACATTTTATTGTCAAACATGTACGTTGTACGTGTATTGTGATCTTCAAGTGACTGAAAGTATTTATTTTTCTTACATGGTCTTGGGGATCGAGTAAGTCATGCTCAATAAAATGTTCAAACTGGTGACGGCGTCGCGGGCCGGGTCGTGAGGTTCCCTCTATTATGGTTGAGCTTTGCGATGGCTGACCCTCGCGTCAACTCGTGAACGGGTGTTGCCAGGGGGAACTGGTCTGCTCGATTCTGATTCGACTTTTATTTTTATTTTTGTTCTTAACCATTTCATTGTGGTTACTCGATCACAAACAACATGTTTTATTATATTTAGATTTGTCTCTTATATTTTATTTTAATTTTGACTACACAATCTAGTGTATGTATAGAGTTAATAAATAGCCCCTCTGGCATGTTAGGCGACCAAGACTGTTTCATGAGTTTCTTTCGGCATTTCTTCTCAGCAGTGGTCATTCCGAAATGCTAGTAGTTTGTAGCTTTGAGACATAATATATTATGATAAATAATTAGTTTTCGACGTGAAAAAGAGCCTTTTTTGAAGGCCAAGTTTCAATAAAAAAATTGACATTGACTTTAATTAATAACATTATATTCCTAATGATTATACTCGTATGCCACCAGTTATATGTAAAAAGCATGATGTGATATTATAAAAAAGTAAAATAAGTTTCAAGCTCTTCTTGGTTCAACATCTTTTTCACAGAAATACTAAATTGAAACAGTTAAAATTTTATTAAAGTGTTTATGGGTTAGAAAAAAACATAAAGAGTAATAAGTAAATATGTACTTTAACCTCTATGACGTCAATTGAATTACTTAGTCCATTTATTATCTTCATATTGTCTTCCTCGATGCAGGGTCGGATTAAGCATTGCTGGTCGGATTGCTCCGGGCTATGAAACATTTCTTTACCCTTTTCAAAATTTCTAAAATATGAAATCATGTATTTTACTACAGTAATAGTTCTATAGTGATTTGGAAATAAGACAAAGCTATCCCATTTTTTCAATCGACTTTAAAAACAAAAAAGAGGAGGTTCTCAATTCGTCTGTATTTTTTTCTATATTTGTTCCCACATGGCTCCGTCATTTTACTAAATTTAAACATCGATTTAGAAAACCAAAAGCTTTTCTCTTAAAATTTATGCTTAAAATCAATATTTTTCATTTTTTTTTTAATAATTATTTTTTTATGCGAAAATACCTTTAAAATATTGGAAAATTCCATAAAAACTTAGACTGTATAGTTAAACACACTAGTGTAAGAGATAAGTAAACACATAAATGCGAATAAATAATTATCTGTCATGTTATGTACAGCCTGTGTATAAATTACCAGGATGCACCTTTAATGGCCGGTAATAGGGGCGAATTCGCAATGAATTTGCATTGCGACTGTACATATCTACAGACGTTAATTATTATACAACTTGTAAATTGCATGAGAATTAAAACCATTCATATAGTAAAACTGCAACTGGTCTTTGTCTGTACATAGATGATAATAGTATACGAGAGGTCTTTATAGGACCAATAGAAGCCTTTTTTTAGAATAGAATAGAATAATTTATTTGCATTGATACATCACCATCAATCGTCATTATTCATCATAGCCTGAATGTGATGTATTTGCGGATGGATGGAAGACGCTTGTCAGGAATTGTTTACTGTTTTGTGAGAATGGTGAATGTGAGTCGACTTGCATGTGATAAAAATGCAAATGTTTCATTTATACTTATCTGTTTTTCTATATTTTTTAATTTCAATGTATATCTTCTATTACTTAAATACTGTAATTGGCTACGAAATATATATTTATTTTCGTACGCGCATAACGCAAAAACTACTGAATTAAGTTTGATGCGATTTTCACATTTGTATTGCTGAAAGCTGGCGCAGGTTTTATCTGAATAACCTGAGATAATATATTAACAAAAGTAAATTTAACGCGGACGAAGTCACAGGCCAAAGCCAGTCCTATATCCATTGTAGATCACGACGTAGTATATCCTTATATTATGTATTCTATGCACAAAACGGTAGCTTATATTTCTTGATTTTCAAGTTCTTGGTACAAATGCCAACAAACAAAACATTACTAAACTTGTTATAATTATAATATTTTATGTGATTTTTAATGTCACGTGAAAAAAGAACAATGAACTTATGTCCTTTAACATATCCATTGCCCTGCAAAAAGGATTCTTTTATTGTGTTTTATTTCAAATCTCATCAGATTTTATTCAAAATTTTGCGGTTTAAGCTCTGTCAAGTTTTCTGGGATAAGCTGTTTCAGATTTATTTGAGACTTCTTGTAACTTAAATGATTTTGATGATTATGTTCTTTGAATACAAAATCCTTGAACTCAAGGAAAAGGCATAGGGCACTATGAAATCAAAATATCTATTTATAGATGCTAAATTGTTTAATAACAAAACATGTTTAGAACAAAAAAATAAATCGATCATTCAAAGTTTTCCTCATGGCCAAGAAGTCTTATGTATCGTATTTATCATAGGTTGTGTGATAGTTATTAACACGACTGCCTAAATAAGAGGTGCTATATTTTCAGAGTTCATAACTATAATTCTCTCTTTTATCTGAGTACCAAATTCTCCATATAAATTCCTTAAAAGTACCAGTACTTTGTATAAGAATTTAGTACCGGTACAAGCCCTACTTTACCGGTTACATCCTCAGACGCGTCGGAGCCCAGGGTCCGCTTTCCTTCATTTTCTTCTCCACTTTGCATCGTCTTCGGCATCCTTTGTTGTGAGATCATTGGCCACGCATATCCTCCTTGACGACATCAAGGCTCTTCTTTGGTTTGCCCCTTCTGCCAGGACCGGGCAGAGTTCATATTATGGTCATGTTTCTTTATTCCACCACAATTCCTAATGGCGATTAGGAATTGTGGTGGAACAATGAAATTGCCAGATATATATAGATGTGTAAGATATTAGATTCCTTACATTATCCCGGGAAACAGGTTTTGTTACGTCTAATCGTCTATAAATAAAATCGTTTCACTTTTTGTGAATCCAGTTGTCATTGAAAAAAAAGTAGAGACTATAAAATTGCTTTTGGGGCAGAAAAATGTGGTTATTATCTAATAATATTATAAATAATTACCAGTTATTATTGTAATTTAAAACTGAGTAGCCATTACAAATGACAGAATTAAATAGACAGACGAAAACACACGGACTTTGACTAAACAACATTGTAACAAAAAAAAACTTCCGTATAATTTCATACATCATTAAAAACTATGACCTTCCATATACATAGTGACAGAGCCGTTGAAATGAAGATCTAATAGTCTAATAGCACATTCGTTACAGACCTACTGTGTCAACAGAAACTGCCATTTATATCAGCTACTATCGGAAAAAATACAAGGAAAAACTGCAAACGTATAGACGAAGACATAATCATTCTTACGCCTTCTTACAAGACGCGCGTTTCGAGCAAACATGACTAAATTTAATTAAAACCAACAAATATGGTCATCTAGCATCTAAAATCTATAATTTAATATATTTGTTTAAAAAGGTAGCTTATTTTATGCCAGTTATATTTTTTCTTCTCAAAATCGTTCCACATTGAAAATAAAATTTATAGTGTAAACAGTTGGTGCAAACAAGTTAAACTTATAAATATAAATTGCTCTCTATTTATTTAACTTATAAAAAAAGTGAATTTTTCTAGTGAACTTTATTTAGTTTTGTTTTATTAGTGAGTTTAAACAGCGACTCTCGTGTTTGTGATAAGTAATCATGCTGGGAAAACATTCAAAGCTGTGTTTTGGCATTTCCCTGGGTACTCTAATAGTGTCTGTTGTTCTGGCGGCATGGGGTTTCCCGAAGATAGTGAGCAGGCAAATTCAAAAGGTAAGCCTTATTTTTATCACACTTATTAAGAGGAGTGTTTGTAAATTTGTGAGTTTGTTTGTAGGTTAATCTTCGGAACTACTGAACCGATTTCAATAATTCTTTCACCAATAGAAAGCTACATTATACCTGAGTGACATAGGCTACAATATTATGTACCTATGTACCTCCCGAGCGAAACCGAGGCGGGGGGACGCTAGTTTTTTTTTATATATATGTACAGGTGACTTTTTATTCAGCCAAGCTTTCGCAGCAGGTTTGGATGACGAAACTAAAAAAAAAAAAAGTTTTCCAAAAGTGTCAAAATTTTTTCACTTCCACAAACAAATTCGCCGATCGCCGTACATGGAAAATTTTATCAAGATCGGTTCAGTGGTTAATTATAGTATAGATTCCATGTTTTTTCCCCAAAATTCATCAAAATCCATCAACTAATTTTTAAGAAAGATATTAGAAACTTGTGCTAACATTCACTATTTTGACGCATTCAACAACGCATAACTTGGAATAAATTTGAATTTGATTATGTCTGTACCATGTTTTCCCGGAAACTAAGGTTCAAGACAAGTGCCTGTCTAAGCCGGCATCGTTTATCGTATGCTAATCCTATCTAATATTAACACATCAAAATAAAAATATTATTAAGAAATGTCATCCGCTGTATTTTAAGCACAGAAATGCATAATAGAAAAAATCAATAGGATTGAACATGTATTTGAGTAAGACAAGGAGCGTCATAGTTCTAAGCGGCTTTTGTCAGGTGGCGAAAAAATACGCGTCTATATTGAAATTATCTACATTTTGACATTGTACGAATACAAACTCGTTAATTACGGAACTCGAAAACGTTAGCAACACTTGTCACCGTACTAAATTGTCGTCATTCTACCTTTTAACGCTAAAACAAGCAAAGTAATTGGAGGTCTGACGAACATTTTAACTTACATTTAGATTTTCGACTTTAAGGTTAGGTAGGTATCCTATTGCTGCTACAGCCTCTCCAACGGTGCCAAATTGACTATCGATATATCGAAGCGCTGAAGTGTTTGTACGAAAACGCCACCATGTCGGTCCGTCTCCAGGATCAAGGCTCGAAACCTATCCAGTTGAAGCGAGGGGTGAGACAGGGAGACGTTATATCTCCGAAACTGTTCACCGCCGCCCTGGAAGATGTTTTCAAGCTTCTGGACTGGAGCGGACTCGGCATCAATATCAACGGCGAGTACCTCACTCACCTTCGATTCGCTGACGATATCGTAGTCATGGCTGAGACCTTGGAAGACTTCGGCACAATGCTCGATGGCCTCTGTAGAGCCTCTCAACAAGTGGGTCTAAAAATGAACATGGACAAGACGAAAATCATGTCTAATATCCGTGTCGCACCCACTCCTCTAAAGGTTGGAGACTCTACACTCGAAGTTGTTGACAATTATGTATACCTGGGACAAATAGTTCAGTTAGGTAAGTCCAACTTCGAGAAAGAGGTCAACCGTCGAATCCAACTCGGCTGGGCAGCGTTCGGGAAGCGTCGCGATATCTTCTCGTCCAAAATACCGCTGTGTCTCAAGACTAAGGTCTTTGACCAGTGTGTGTTGCCAGTAATGACATACGGAACAGAGTCGTGGTCGCTTACTATGGGCCTCATAAGAAGGCTCAAGGTCACCCAAAGGGCGATGGAGCGCGCTATGCTCGGAGTTTCCCTGCGTGATCGAATCAGAAATGAGGAGATCCGTAGGAGAACTAAAGTAACCGACATAGCCCGCAGAATCGCGAAACTTAAGTGGCAGTGGGCGGGGCACATAGCTCGCAGAACAGATAGCCGTTGGGGCAGAAAAGTTCTAGAGTGGCGACCACGAACCGGAAAACGTAGTGTTGGCAGGCCTCCCACTCGGTGGACCGACGACCTGGTGAAGGTCGCGGGTTGCGCATGGATGCGGGCAGCGCAGGACCGGTCGTTGTGGAAATCCTTGGGGGAGGAGGCCTTTGTCCAGCAGTGGACGTCTTTCGGTTGAGAGAAAGAGAGAGAGAGAGGTATCCTATTAATCCATACTAATATTATAAATGCGAAAGTTTGGATGTGAGTTTGTGAGTTTGTGAATTCGCGCTCAATCACGCAAAATCTACTGGACGGATTTCGATGAAATTTGGTACAGAGGTAGATAATGACCTGGAATAGCACATAGGCTACTTTTTATCCCGGGAAAAAGCACTGTTCCCGTGGGAATTTCACGCGGGCGAAGCCGCGGGCAAAAGCTAGTATTATAAATGCGAAAGTTTGGATGTGAGTTTGTGAGGATGTTTGTTACTCAATCACGCAAAATCTACTGGACGGATTTCGATGAAATTTGGTATACGGGTAGAAAAATATCGGGAATAGCACATAGGGTACTTTTTATCTCGAAATTCCCACGGGAACGAAGCCCCGGGGCGCTGCTAGTTTCTTCTAAATAAACAAGGCCGTAAGAATAGAATTTTTATGTAGCTATCACGGGATGCCCGATAGATGGAAAACATCGTGGCACGACAGCGCCATGCCGTTTGCCGTCACGGCATTCGAGTCGATTTTACTGGCATGGCGCTAATAGATGTTTGCATCAAAAAGTTGCATTAATTCCATTAATGGAACCGTTTAATAGAACTTGTTGGAACAACTGGAAATTCCCAAGAAAGCGCAGCCCTGAAGCTCATTTAGTATTGCATAACTTAAGAATCGACAACCCTGTCACTATCCCAATTTCATAAATCAGAACCGTAATTCGTATCTTGGGATGTAACTTCCATCAATTACGTACAACTATAAAAGGGAAACGGTTGGACAAAACCCGAATGAATGACTGGACTTTTTGTCTATTTTCAATTCCATTTTCAGAGTTCCGTACCTCAAAAGGCGAAAACGGAACCCATATAAAATCACTATTGTCCGTCCGTCAAACAACTTTCTCAGGAACGCACAAAGTTATCATATCAAATACTTTGTACACGGTCTCTTTCAGCTGTAAAATAATCAAAATTGTACGTTAATGGATCACAAGATATTACCGCAAATGTTATGAATGTTCGCAAACTTTGCGATTTCATAAGGGAATCAGAAATTATGGGGTATTTCCCGTTGACCTAGAATCATGAAATTTGGCAAGAAGCAAGGTCTAACAGTACTTGTACATATAAATCTGAAAACTGCAAATATGTGTGTATACGGAACTCGAGTATAACTCGCACTTATGATGAGATGATAGGCTGTTTGAAAGAGTCCACTGTCAGTCGAACCGTTGTCCTTGAAAACTTTAGAGATCCGCCATGCCACCCGCACCCTCGTAATAAATGTTTACTATGATTAATAAGGTATCCACAGACGGGTTTAAGTTGAGTAAAATATTAGCTAGGGAGATTCCATCGGACATTTCTCTCTAATAGGATTTTAACATTTTTTAAATTATTTTACAAATCTTATATAAATTGACCATTTTTGAGAATATTCTGCTGTGAATAATGCTAATATACAATAGCAACACCATTTTATGCAATTTTAGGGCATAATATATTAATTTAAACCACTACCTATTCAACAATTTTGATATCAAGATATAAATTTGATATTGAACGTGACATCGAAAAATTGATTTATTTTTATGACGTTGACTTTGACCACGATATTTTTACGTATCTACATACATCGTATAAATATGTGCTAATATACAGAATATAACCACATACGAAGATAAAAATTAACATATCAAGTAAAAATATTATAATAAGTGTTAATTCTTTCAATGCAGTAAGACCAACTGTCAACAGAACAATACAAAGAGTCTGTCAGCTATTCAAATAATAATTGGAAAACCTCATTAACAACTCTTTGAAGATATTTACACACAATACCGCGAAAATCCCACGTCCTAGCAAAATATATTTAGTAGCGTTTGTCCGATGCTTTACGCGCGTGACAATTTTTTATTCAATTTACGGTACAGGCCCTATAAATTAAATACCCCGCTTATTTATTCTTAAATATTTCTATATATACGAACAGACATACTCCAGTTACAGTTTTTTATAGTTCAATTATATACAGATAACTTCTGAGATGAATTATTTTCATGTCTTCATACGTTTGCATGTAACTTTGCAATTGAAAATGTTTACCTATTTTCGTTGTTTCTTGCAGACTTTTACGAGAATTGCGTAATGAGCCGTATTTATAGCAGTTCCATAATGCCTGATTAAAGGCATATTACTTGCCGATCGTCTGATAGGCAACATGTGGAGCACAACGATATAAAATGGCGGCCACTGCTCTTTCTCTCCCATCAAGGAGGCTGTAAGGTCAATCGATCCGATAACCCTGGTGTTAAAGTTTCTAAACAGCCTATTGGCTTATGGATATGCAAGTGTATATTCGTCCACATAGATAGTTCTTTAATTGTAAGATGTTGTAAAGTGACGTCTTTGGAGAAAATGCAGCAGTGGAGTTTGTTGCGCCGCCTCTTCTCCACTTGTGCTTTGGAGGCGGTAGTAACCTTAGCTTTAAGTAATTTTCTGACGTCAATTGACTAAAAAATAAGTATATGACGATTTAAAAGTGCTATTTTTAAGCCCATTTAAATAAAATCGTTTCATTTCAATGAGACAACAATTTTTCGTAAATAAGAAACATATTTCATATATCTCTTAAAACAAGTTTGTTCTTTACGAACAAAAAATAGTATAATTTTTACTATTTTTATCACACGTACCTATCTAAGGTCATTTTGGACACCGAGTATGTAGCTTACAAAAAGACCATTGTATAAAAAGTTGCTGGAAAACCGGCTCTAATAGTTGTTGTAACACAAACATATTTTGCGTCATTGGATAATTGTAGTTTGTAATCAATCAAATCATTATAAGTTTATAAGTATTTATTAAAGTCACAGCAGAAAAGGCCTTCTATTTTATTTTTCGAGATAACATAGTTCTTATTATCACAGAATACCTACTTAATATGTAGTACCTTGGCTATTGAATTGGCTTGGCTTGGCATCGTAGGTACTCGCATACTTCGACATTGGGTACTTTAGCACTTTAATATGTAGAACTAGGATTATTTAGAACTAACGTACATCGCACCAATACTTTAGAACTAACGTACATAGACATTTCGACATTATATGTGAATGAATTAATTCTTTCTTATACGTAGCTACACCAAAGAAATGGATATAATATACACCAAAGAAAAAAAACTCTCATATAGAAATCAAAATATTTATAAATAGATATATACATAGGTATACAATAAACAACTTTTTGCCTTCCTAAAGTGTATTGATAAACTTTGTTTGTCCTTCAACAACAAAGATGCCCAGGGCCTTTCGTCTTTGATAAACAAATGTTATCGAAAATCCCCCGTAAATGAAAATAGCATATTTTAAGCCATCTAACTTCTATACCTATCTGAAGAGTTAGCATTATTTTATCTTAAATTCACGAAAAAGCCCCAAGCCACAGCTCAAAGATTTGATCATAAAATATAACACGCGCACCAATAAACGTAATCTAGATGTTCTTTTGAAAAGGATTAGTGCTCTACAACGGGTACTTGGAATAGAATAAGCCTCTTAAAGGTTTACTTACGTAAAGGCTGGATCAAAGCTGTAGATTAAAAATCCCAGATTTCTGATTGTAAAATGTGATGTAAAGAAAAAAAAGAAGTGTGATGTCTGAAGGTTGGTAGAGAATGCTATTAGCATTAAGTCCGCCTTTTATACCAGATTGTATTCTGGTTTTATAAAGTTAAAAAATAAATAAATAATGGTTTGTACGAAAATGCGGTAAATAAGAATTAGGTCAATATCGAACGACTAGGGTTAACTGCGACATGATAAATATGCGGGCTGACGTGCCGTTACAACGTCATAGTTATGTCATACAAACATCTATTATTATATTATTATGATATATTATTTATTCAATATACCTACATTTAATTAAACTGTAACATAACAGATATTTGAGAAAAAATATTTGAGGGGGCTAATAGAAGTCAAAATGATTTTTTTACAGTCTGGCCTAATTTTGTAGGCGCGTCTCGCTAGGTGTCGTCTAGATTAAATTTGATGTGGTTTTATTGTCGGAATATGAATATATCAGAATAATTCATTTTTAAATATTCAACATTGACCTTATTCAACCGTATAAAATATTAATTTTTATATACTGAGGAAATCAGAAATTGATCTTTATTCCGATTCATCAAAGTAGCAGTTTCAACCCTCCTGGTTGTCTGACGTCACAAACTAATTAATACTTGTAATGTTCAATACTATTGTTCCAGAATGTACAAATAGATAACTCATCGATGATGTTCGAGAAATGGCGGGTGCTGCCGATGCCACTCCAGTTCAAGATCCACCTGTTCAACGTGACCAATGTTGACGAGGTCAACCAGGGACGGAAGCCAAGGCTGGTGGAAGTGGGGCCTTATGTTTACAAGTCAGTTTATATTTTTTATTTTCCGATACAAAGATTAAATTATTGACGCGAACTTATTATATTAACAAATAAAAATCACCCCATCAATTAATCACCTCTTCTCAATCACACGAGTACTCGAAAAAGAGGGACTATTTTGTAAATTTGTGTGTGAGTTTGTTTGTAGGGGGAATCTTTGGAAATATTGAACCGATTTTAAAAATTCTTTCACCAATAGAAAGCTACATTATACTCGTACCTGAGTGACATAGGCTACAATTTATGTATTTACCTCCCGAGCGAAGCCGAGACGGGGAGCTAGTCTTGTATAAATAACATTTTATTTTATTTTTATAGGAAGACCAACAGCTAGTTAGCAAAGGAGCCACTTAAAGGTCCTCACAGATAAAAAAACAGAATATAAGACGAAAGTTGAACACTACGAATGACACGCTATTAAGAGTTACAAAAATTACCTAAAAAGAATTACAACATATATTGTTACAGTCATCATCAAAAAGGAATTTAGAAATATCGAAATCTTTTTTCTTTAATATTTTATTTATACAAAAAAAAATTATACTTAGGTACTATGCTAAAAAAGTTTAATTTGTGGAACCAATGATC
The DNA here is from genome assembly GCA_018467065.1 of Ephestia elutella. NCBI lineage: Eukaryota > Metazoa > Arthropoda > Insecta > Lepidoptera > Pyralidae > Ephestia > Ephestia elutella. Next base: position 3,856,841 of record CM031576.1, on the reverse strand, counting down.
ATATAGCGGATGTTTTGCTGATGTTTTCATTCATACAAAAAAAGAAAAGCCTGTCTTGGCTTTCCTCTTCTAGCTTCTATTTTCCTTTCTATCACGTTTTTAATCAAATCATTATCTCAACTGCTAAGATATTCTACATCTTTTACTAAGGGAGTATCGAGAGAAGACCATTCTGGGCTACGGCGAGAATGACACCATCAAGTATATGCTGAAGAAGACCTTCTATTTCGACCCTGAGGCCTCAGGGTCGCTAACAGAGGACGACGAGCTAACTGTCATCAACTTCTCTTATATGGTCAGTTCATAGATATTAAAAATCAAATTTTACAATAGCAAAAATGTTCATTATTACAACTTAAAAATTTTGCTCTCACAATAATTTGAACACAAAATTTTCGTGCAATTTCATGGAATTCATGGAATTTGCGAATGAATTAGAAAATATTTTCGTCTCGTGGTTTATACACGATTATCCGAAAGTTAGCAGAATCAATAAAATTATTCAAGCACGTGTACGCAGTACATTCTTATTTTTATATGAAAAAGGTCTTTCATTTTTGTTAGTTTTTGTTATCGGAGGATTTGCTATTGTAGGAAAATTCCTTGGAATATTCGGATGGAAAATACTAGAGATTATATATTAATACTCAAAATACGCGTGATATTATTATGTGTATACATACATACAGTTATGAATGAGAAATGATTAATGAAATCCACGAAAATTAGAATCAAATTTCTCCGAAATTGCTAAAGTTGGTGAAGTTGTTTAGTAATTCTAACGGCTTTAGCAATTTCCTCAGTACTTTACTAGTGTACAGTTTGTTTAATTATAATCACAAAATCATCAGGGCATTACAATTATTATGTCGGTATTTAAATTTAAAATATAATAAGAAATAAATAAGAATTTCACAAATATTTAACTTAGGTCACAGAATTAATAATACGCTTAGGTGTGGCCATACACTTTTGAGGTGTGGCCAATTCATTCATTTGTCCTTGTAGGACATAGCCTTCTTCTTAGGAAAAAGCCATAGTAGGGTTGAGTGAAAACTCTTGAGTTCAGTTATTCTTACCTACTTACAAATTTAAAACTTAATCGCACTACAAAAAAAAATAAAACTAACTGTACAAATGGTGATCTTAAAGCCATTTGGCATCCTCTACCAGTCAACCATTAGACCAAACAGAGAGTACCTAGTAAGGTGGTGTGTGCGATAAAGTGCAACGAAATAATATTAAATCTTTCTATGTTTCAAGGCTGCATTGCTGACCGTGAACGACCTGATGCCTTCACTGATTCCAACCCTCAACAAGGGCTTCGAGGAGCTGTATTCCGGATTGACTGACCCCTTCATGACGGTGAAGGTCCGGGACCTGCTGTTTGACGGCATCTTCCTTAATTGCATCGGGAACCAGTCCTCATTGGGTCAGTTCTTCTTTTATAGCCTGTACTGACACTGATCAAACTAGTAGCTTCTAGTTTATAACTGGTAGGTACGATCATTTCCATCTGTCCATGCTTTCGGTAAGTAACTCCCAATGCTCCTGGTGGGCCCGCCTCAGTAACGGGGCCGTTGGAAAAATGTGTGTGTGTGTAGCATACACCCCCAGTAGTTTTTAAAGCAGGGAGAATAAAGTATTATTTTATAGATTGCAAATATGAATTGATGTGAAAAAAAAAGTTTTATTATCAGACACTACCGGAGCGTATGCTACTCAATTAGTGCTATACGCCCCATTTAAAAAACACACTCGTTGAAACAATTATTTTCAACGACCCCGTCACTGGGTCGGGCCCGCCGCCGTGGCCGTTAGGAGTCACTCCTTCCGGGAAAGGAAAATCGTGTGAAAATCTGCACTCCGGTTTACAAATCAATTCAGTAGCTTTTAATACTAATGTAGCTAAATGGTGGTATACAAGTTAGATGTCTTTAGGCAACTTGAAAAAAGTCTTACGTCAGTATTATCCATGACATACCTACACGAAACTACAATCGTCAAAACATATGAATTGAAGTAAATATTTACAAATGTCTCGTCGTGTAACGAATCGAATCCTCTGGATGGTATTGAGGTTATCACTAACTTGTATTTTTTTTAATTTCTAAGTTTCTATCTAATGTAGGTACGGGTGTTTACATATTTAAGCAAGCCCTGTACATACGTATATGTTCAACATTATTTACATGTTTAACATTCGAAATTTAAGAAAAACAAGTATACCTGGTAGTTTAAATACATACATTTTTCGTACAACATTTTTTGTTGAAGGAAACAACCAGAGTCCTTGTCAATGAAACTTGATGAAACTATTTGAAATTTGTGAAATTTCAACATGTTATTACAAGGTTCCCTACGCCACGAAACTTTTAAACTGTTGGGTGAAAAACGGAAAAAGGTACCTTATGGTCGTAGGTACTTAAAACATTGTACTTGCTATAAAAGCTAATTAATCTCGTATATTGGTTTTTCGGCCCACCTCCATAAGTTACCTTTTTCCGTAAATTAAATAAAAGTCCTCGTGCGTAAATTGTCAATTTAATTACTTTATACGATTATATCTACGCTTTATTGTTTACCTTCACGAAGCGAGGAAGCATACTGATTAGACATTAATTAACATCAAACAAACCAAGACAAGCTTGCAAGCAACACATAACTCAAAATGACGCTTCCGGAAGAAATATTTTATATTCAAAGGAAAACAATCTAAGTAGATATCTTTTGTGGTTTCCTAGAGAGACAAAAACCTAGAGAGTTAAACAAGTGGTAGGTAACTCGTAACTGAACAAAATTACTGGGTTACTCGCCCTAAAATAGAGGAATTATTTAGGAAGTTATCCTCAAAATGTAGAGGCAGAGTCTTCTGAAAGTACTACGATTGAAAGATGGTTTATTTCAGGTCTCATTTGTGCTCAAATCAAATCCGATCTGCCTCCAACCATGAGAGTAGCTGATGATGGAAATGGTTTCTACTTCTCTATGTTTTCTCATGTAAGTTAACACTTGATTCTGTTCGAATTAATTGTAATTGAAGCCGTGGTTACCATAGGCGGATTAAGGGGGAGGTCAGGTTAATCTTAATTTTGAGATTAATTTTTCATTTAAATTTAAGAACATTGTTCTTGTCGATGGAGTTTTGACCTTCTTGTACGACACAACTTTTGCCTTCTTCTTTATTTGGTCTATATAAGCCCTTCTTGACTTTCCTCTTCCTCTTCTAGCTTCTATTTTCCCTTCTATCAGTTTTATAATCAAATTGTCATGTCGTACAAGATGGCCGAACATCTTTTCACGTCTCGATTCTATAATTTTTAATAACGTTCTTTTTTCATTGACGGAACCCTACTTACGAAATTCTTCTCTCCCAGCTCAACCGCACAGCATCAGGTCCCTACGACATGGTCCGGGGGACTGAGGACATCAAGGAGCTGGGTCACATAGTGGCGTTCAAAGACAAGACCAGTATGAAGGCGTGGGGTGACCCCTACTGTGGCCGGCTGAACGGCTCCGACGGGTCCATCTTCCCGCCTATTGACGAGAAGAATGTGCCAGCAAGGCTCTATACCTTCCAGCCTGATATCTGCAGGTTGGCTATTTTCTATATATTCGGACCAAAGCAGAACAGGGTGATCTTTTATGCAAAAGCCAATGCTGATTTAGATGATGAAACTGTGGCTTTATTCCCGTATTAATCGTCGCTGCGTAAAAGCTCTGAGTCTTACCTGGAGCGAGGTAAAAAGTGCCGCGTCGGACAGATCACGATGGAAAACCTTTGTGTCTGCCCTTTGCCCCGACAGGGGGACATAGGAAAAGAAGAATAGTCGCTGCGACGTTGCGGCGACTTGCAGTGTAGGAGCAGCGGTGCGATAATAGTCATCAGTAGAGTAGTCGGATCCCAAAGAAATCTCCAAAAGTTTGTCTTATCCCAACTAATTTTATTTATTTATTTTATTTATTTATTTATTTATATTTGGGAAACAAACAGTTATATAGAAAAACAAAACAATATTAAACTTAAATAGTACACAAACCAATCAAGTTTCCTCTAATAAATAATACAAATTTCTCGAACAGACATTAAAAACAAAATCTAATGAAGTGACGACTTACGTAATGAAATTTAGTAGGTATAACAATAAATTCTATTCCATTACTTGCACACTGACAGACCTAATTTCTCTTTTATATAAACCAATAGATAATGCAAATATGTCTAGACTATTGTAATATGTATTGAAATTATGGCATGCGCGATATATAAAAGTGTTATGAGAGTAATTCGTTTTCTGTACTGGAACAAAAAATAATTTCTTTGTCCTAGCATTCATACGATGGCATCTGAGACTTATGTTACTTAAAAGATAAGGTGAATCTAAATAATTATGTAAAATCTTATATAGAAAAGTTTGGTCTTTTTCCATGCGGCGATCAGACAGTGAAGGTAGTGGATTTAATTTATTTTGAGGGCAATGATGTTCATAGAATTCTAAATGTTTCACAAATTTCCGTTGTATTTTATCAATCATATCGATGTATTTCTTGTATTGTGGGTTCCAAACTGTGGACGCGTATTCTAATACGGGACGAACAAAAGAATTAAATAAAAGTACACGAGTGGAATTAAACTTAAAATCTTTTCCTGTCCTGAGAACGAATCCCAACATTCTATAAGCCTTGGACGTAATTATATTTATATGTGAATTGAAAGATAGATCTTTGTCTAAGTACACACCCAAATCCCGTATCTCGGTAACTCGTTTTATTGGCGTATTATTAAAATGATAAGGATGTGTAACTGGCTTTAACTTTCTAGAAAATGACATTACATTACATTTGGCAATATTTAGCTGAAGAAAATTATTATGACAATAAGTTATTAAATTATTGAGATCATCTTGTAAAAATGAACAATCGTTGGAAGTCTTAATTACCTTGAAAATTTTCATGTCATCCGCAAATAAAAGTATCTGAGAATTTTTAAAAATTGAAGCAATATCATTTATAAATAAGTTAAACAACATAGGCCCAACATGTGAGCCCTGCGGGACTCCGGAATTATTAATAATTTATAAATGCGAAAGTGAGTTTGTTTATTCATTTCTTTATTTTTTTATTAAGAAACTCAACAGTTAAATTGTCCAAGGCGTGTAGTGATTTGTTTGTTAACTCTTCACGCTTTATCTTCTGAACCAATCTTCCTGAAATTTAGCATACACATAGTTAGAAGTACTGAGAAGGATATAGAATACCTAGGAGAAAAAGAACTGTTTCCGTGGGAAATTCACACGATCGAAGCCGCGGGCAAAAGCTAGTTTTGCTACAGTTTCTTTTGAAACCTGCTCAGATTTATCATACAAACCTGCTGTTAAAATTGAGCTCGTGGATAAAAGTCACTATACTATAAACGGGTTAGAACGGTTTGGTTGAATTTGTCAATTTAATTCTGTGTTCATCCGTCCAGTAAAAAGCCACCTTAACACGTTTTGTGCGAAACCATTTTAACGGGATTATGGTAATCCCATAAAACATCTGGTGTGTACAGCGGGCCACTTATAGTGGATCGTATTTCAGGTGATCAATATACTTTTCTATGTGGCCCACTGTACTTAAACGATTCTGGTGGTAGATGTATTTAAACTAGTGTTTCTTCTCAATAATATCAAATGTTGACAACTTTTAAAAAATATTTAAGTCTAACTAAATTTAGTTCTGAAGGAATCAGACAATTTATTTAAAACTCAACCTCACAACTTTACACCGCCTGTAAAAAATATGAGCAGCATTTCTACACTTAAAAACTTAACATTACCAGAAACTTTATAATACTCAGGTATATATCCTACTACCTACTAAATATATCAATTTTCTATACAATCATAAAACAATTTTGAATGTAAAGTGAAATTTATTTTATTTTTTCAGTTAAACAGATTTAATTATAGAGCTCTTTTAACGAAATTTTAATTGGTGCTTTCCTTAGAAATTAATTTACTTTCCAATTGTTCAAAGTATGTACACTAAAATACACTTAAAGCTCAATAATTCAAATTCAATTTTGCAACGGCGTCTTTGACTTTCGTACTGTCTATGTCTAAAGCATTACAAAATAACTTTAATAAAAATCAAAGTTCTAGTAATTTACTATTTATTGTTAATTTCTCCGGTTCTAAGCTGTGTATCAAGATAAAATCTACGTCAGATTTTAAGTTAGACCTTATATAATACAAAAGTGAAAACCGCATCAAATTTGGTTCAGTAGTTTATGTAGGTATTTATTTACAACTTATTAGATTAAAATTTATTTTATTTTATAAAGATACGTACAGATTAACAGTACACGACCAAAACATCAATTAATGCGTGATGCACGTACAAACATACAGACAGAAAGACTGACAGATAGATAAAAATTAAAAAAAAAAAACTTCTTATGACTTCTGAAGCTATAAAGACTCCTCGTAATGTGTTTCTTAGATATCTTTTAGGTACGGACACAGAGCAGTTACCGTTTTTTTATATACATATTGATGAAGATATGGAAGTTGTGAACCTCTTTGATATGGTACAATAGGGAAAATCACTTTTGAATATTCATATTCATATTCATTTATTCACATCAATTTGTAAACGTACATGCACATCTTAAATCTACATATTTACAAATTTACCTTTGCAGGCGTTGTGAATATAGGGTACAGGAAAATCTACAACTTTTTTCAATAAATATAGTTCACAAAACAGTATTAAATAATTTAAATCATATTCCATGTCAATCCTAAAATGTAAATTATCTGTAATAAATTAATAATTATAGCAAAAAATAAAATAAAAAAACAAATATATGGGAATAGTTACAACGTCATTTAGTAAATTAAAATCAATATCACAGTTTGTCAGTCCAATAGTCGTTTAGATTATAATAACTTTTAGCAATCATTAATTTTTTTAATTCATTGTCAAATTGTTTACCTTGAAGGGTTTTAATTGAATTTGGCAAATGGTTGTAGGCTTTTATTGCCATGTAATATGGACTACTTTTGTACAATGCGAGATGTGGGGTAGGTACCACCAAATCATTACCGCGGCGTGAGACGTAACGGCTAGGTTTGTCAGCATTTTTTTCAAAAAAGCGCGGGTGCTTCCGTACGAAGCGGCACAATTCATAAATATACATGCTAGTTACCGTAAGAATATTAAGTTTTTTAAACAGTTCGCGGCATGTTTCTCTCGGCTTAGTGAAAGTTATTATTCTTACGCAACGTTTCTGCATCACAAATACCGCCTGGACTTCGGCTGAGTTTCCCCAAAAGATCAACCCGTATCTTATCCAGGCAGCGGCATGACTGTGGTAAGTAGTGAGGGCGCATTCCATATTCGTACTTTTTCTAATTTGTCGTTCGTCGTTCGTAGGAGAATTTACTTAACTTGCTAACAACTGATTCTACATGGTTTTTCCAGGTTAACGTTGAGTCCATTTTGATACCCAGGATTGAAAATGTATCTACCATTTCAATATTTTTATTATCATGAGATATATTTAAAGGTATTTCATTTCTTTGGTATGGCCGAAGATGCATTATTTTAGTTTTTTCGAAGTTCAGCTCCAGTCCTATATTGTCACAATGATTTGTTATCTTTCGGAGGGCCTCAGAGAGAATATTTTTTAATTCATTTGAGCTGTCGTAATCGCAAGATATAACGAGTGTCGCATCATCCGCGAATAGGACAATTTTATGCGGCTCGACTACAGTGGGCAAGTTATTGATATATACAAGGAATAGTAAGCAACCCAACACGCTGCCCTGTGGGATGGACCCTTGTACCAAGCTACTAGATGACCGATACTGTAATATTTCTCTACTGGCTTCGGAATAGTGAGGTATTTGTACGGCTTGTTGTCTATCTGCTAAGTAAGAAGACAGCCACAGTTTAGCTGGCCCGCGTATTCCTAGAGCGTCTAACTGCGTCAGCAAGATGTTATGCTTTACTCGATCATATGCCTTAGACATATCCATGAACACTGTTATTACACATTTATTTTCGTTTAGAGAGTCATATATCTCCTTGCAACAGTCGAATACAGCCGATATTGTCGAGTGGTTTTGCCTAAAGCCATGTTGATTTTTATGTATTACATGAAACTTTTCCATGAATGTACCTATTTTTTTACAAATCGGTTTCTCAAAGACTTTAGAAAAGACTGATGAGAGAGCAATGGGCCGATAATTAGTAGGACTCGACTTATCTCCTTTTTTAAATATAGGTTTTATTATAGTTATTTTTAAGCGTTCTGGAAATACTCCTTCGTCATATGATTGATTAATCAAGAAAGTCAATGGTTTTATAAATTCTTCAACGCAGTGTGCCAACAATGTAGCAGGTATTTCATCATAGCCGCTGGTATTATTTCGCTTAAGTCCTAATATTACTTTTTTTATTTCTATTTCGCTTACGTTGTCTAAAAAAATTGTATTTGTTAATGTTGATATATTAGATTGCCATGTCAAAGTTTTATTATTATTTACGCTAAGAAAATAATTGTTAAATATGTTAGCTACTTCTTTAGGACACGTTATAGTTTCATTATTTTTTATTAATTCTATGTTTTCATACGGTTTAATGTCATTTCTACTAGTATTTATTTTCTCATTTATAATATGCCACATTTGTTTGTATTTATTCTTAGAATTGTTTATAATTTTTATGTTATGTCTTCTTTTGCAGTTAGAAATAATTTTTTTTAATATTTGGCTGTATTTTTTTGAATAGTTTTTAAGGTTTTCACTTTTAAATTTATATATTTTTGTTTCAATTTGTTCACTGCTATGTTGTTCATATTGGTGAATGTTGGGGTTATAACGAAGGGGCGTTATCTCTCTATTGAAGTCTTGTGATAAAAAACTTCGTCTTTTTTACCCCTAGGAGTGCTTAAGTGCTTGATGCTGGTAGAGTCTACACATAGCTTTTTGAGTGTATCTATTTCCTGTGCCTGTTTTTCCGTTTGTCTTTTTAGTTCATTTTTTTCTACAATTGTGTCATCGAGTTCGTTTTGTGTGGACTCCAGTTTTTGTTTCAATTGTTCGTTTTCTATTTGTATTTTATACAGCATTTCTTCAATTTCCTGGCTTATAAATTCTGCATTTTTGGGTAGCATTTGACTGTCGAGTAGATTTAGGGAGTCGGTTGATAAAGACTTAGCTATTGTAGCACTTGGTGGAGGGACATTGGATTTTTCTGGGCTAATAGTACAGATTATGTTGCCATCCAATGAGGTTAAGATTTTATTTGTGTTTGTTTCCCCTGTCATATTATCTGCAATATTTGTAGTAGAGTCTGTACTCACTGTGTCGCTTGGTGAACTCTTAGATTCTACTGGGCTAAGATTATGAATCGGTTGTTCATTTTCTTGACTTAAGTATTCGTTTGCAGGTTTGTCAACTATAGAACTTGTATCCGACGTATATTTCTTCCTTCTTGTCATAGGCTTATCTGTTTGGTGTTTTAATTCCGGTTTAGCTACTGGTTGTTTTGTCTTCTTTGTCTTACAAGATGCACACTTCCAATTATTTTTGTGTGCGGGTGTCATTGTGTTATTAAATCTTTTTTCAGGAATATTTGCACAATTCAAATCAAATTGTGAAGAACATAATGAGCATTTCATAAATTCCCTCTTATCTAGAGGTTGTTGACATTTTTTGCAAACTACAAGTGGCTCCATCTTCTGGTTTTTTGTGGAACTATTTATTAACTTTTTGTCAAGCTTATTAAGTCTTCCTTTATATCGAATTAGACCAATATTTTTTTACAAATAAAGGCGGGAAGAATGTCAAATTATAAAAAAAAATCAAATAATGTAAGAAAAAATTGGTATCAGGAAACAAAAATAAAAATAAAAAATTCCTGGCAGGATTCGATCTTGGGGCTCTTAGATCAGGATGTGTTAGTGCAAAAAACTGTTCCAACAACCACACACGTAACTGAGCGAAATAGTCCGTGTATATCGTTCGGCTGTTTCTGGGATGAGTCAACGGTTTCTGCTCAGATTTTATCATATATGAGTCACAGTCACTAATGTTCGTCACTGCTAATACTTTAACAACACTGGTGAAACGATATTTTTTGAAATTGTTTTTGCTGTTTCACTGGTTAAAACGTCTTTAAAATTGTCCGGTTCTCAATGAGTTAACGCTTAATAGAATAATTGTTGCACTGGTATAACTTTTAACACCTAAAATACTGTTTACTACACTCAATGAATTTTATAGATACGGAGCTTTGTTATGTACAACCGCTCGGACCGCGGGGCGCGCGGGGTATCAATACCCGGATGTTAGTCCAAAAATAGAATCAGGGAAATCATTAGCCAGCAATTGAGGGTATTCAGGGTTCAGTTGCAAAAGGGTAAAAAAGGACACAATAAATATGCCTTCAGTAGGTAATAGGCATAAAAGTAGGCAAAAAAAAGGAAAGGCTGCGAAGGTGGCGCGCGTAATTAGGCCAGTACTAGTAGTAGGTACCTAAGCCACCAGTCAAATGACTTTGTCTGCGTAACTGGAAAGCGATGGATGAGATTTATTCAGTTATTTAATTGTAAGACATATGTTGTAAAGTGACGTCAATGGAGAAAATGCAGCAGTGGAGTTTGTTGCGCCGCCTCTTCTCCACTTGCGCTTTGGAGGCGGTGGTAACCTTAGCTGTACGTAATTTTATGACGTCAACTACCTAAAAAACAAGAATTTGACGATTTATAAGTGCTATTTTTAAGCCTATTTCAATAAAAATAATTGACTTTGACTTTGAGACTGGCACAGGACCGTACTTAATGGCGTGAAAAAAAGTAGGCCTATGCCCAGCAGTGGGCTTATATAGGCTGAAGAGAAGAAGAAATTTGCCTTCTCCGCGATCTGTCTGTCTGCCATAAAAAGTAAGTAGTAGTAAGTAGTTAAAAGTGTATACGCACATGTCATTTGAATTGTAATACTGCAGATACCTTTGGGGTGGAATATCCAAAATTCCTTTCTTAGTGCCACTTGCGCTAAATAATTCAAATTCAATTTCTTTATTTCAGACAAACATCCATATGTGTTAGTAAAAAAGAACATAAAAATAATGTTAGTACTTAAATAAATTATAAGTATGTAAATAAATAACCTCGGCAAAATTTCAAGTGTCTCCGTTCAGCGGTTACGTCTCTGGGTTAATATACCTTAAGTAGTTCAATAAATTTGCATTACTCAAGCTAGGATAGGTACATACCGAAATACCCATTAACCGAAACCGGTAGATAGCTGAAATTTGGCTTTATAGCCTACATTAAACCTGTATGATGTAGGGCCCCTACGTCATACGTACAGTAGGGGCGCACGTACTAAGAGAGAATTTTCGAAATTCCAACGGGAACGGAAAAAGCGGTATTTTTATGAGTGTATGTAGTCGCAAAGCCCAGTTTTTATCCCCCCTTTAGCTGTATTCCTCATGACTGAGGATCGTGGAGATTATGTCGAATGACACGCACAAAACGACTATCTTGGCAATGTAATGGAGAGGAGCACACACTATAATCGGGCCGAAACCTAAACTCCCGTATGACGTATGTCAGTTTGACAATATTAGCGATGTACCTAACACGAGTCGCTACGATTATTTGATTTTACGTAAAAATGACAAATCCAAATAAAATAATTATTTTTATTAATCAGAAGTCTGAACCATCAAAGTAGCTGTTATAGTCACTAACATGGATAATAAATTCATAGTGAATAATATTATCTACTCTGATTTTATTATTCGATACGATTGCATGAATTCTTGTCCCTCTTCCTATTTCTTTTTTTTTGTATTGCCTCAATGCAAATTTTTGTTAAGGTGCAATAATTGTTATATTCAGCATTTAAAAATCAATAACAAACCTTATTAAATAAATCGACGATGTATCGCGATTTTTTATATTTTCACTATCGATTTATTGTAGCCGGATGCAATGGAACTCTCTAAACGGGCAAGCCGGAAGTTCAAGTACTACATTTCCTCGCATAGAATTAAAATGTCATTGGAATTAAAAATCAAAAAATTCGGAACTTCATGGGCTTGACCCTGATGACACCTGTCATACGGGAGTTTAGGTTTCGGCCCGATTATAGCTGTAATCATCTACTAAAGTGCAGGTTTCCTCACGATGTTTTTATTATAATAACAAAATTAAGTACCTAATTGGAGTAATATTAACTACTATCGACTCCATAATCAACATGTATTCAACTTAGTATTCTTCCTTCTTCCAGATCCGTCTACATAGGCCTGGTGGGGAAGACCAGCATCTTCAACATGTCTGCCTACTACTACGAGTTCTCTGAGTCCACTCTGGCTGCGAAGAGCGCCAATCCCAATAACAGATGCTATTGCAAAAAGTACGTTATTTTGGTTGCTTAGTACTTACTTACCTACTTCTTTATATATTTATGTACGTAATATTAATATATGTATATACAAACGGACAAATCACACAGATTGAGTTAGTCCCAAAGTAAGTTTGAGACTTGTGTTATGTGCTACTAACTCAACGATACATACTTCGAGTACATACATACTTCGTATTATAACAGATAGGTACATAAATATACAATCTATTGGACCTAGATCAATCTGAAAAAGATCGTTTTCTATCTTAAAAACGACCATAGATCGAACCCGGAAGTAAGTTATTAGCTGTGGTTATTAGGTACCTATATTATATAACATACGTGCTACTTATTTCGAATGAAATGTATTTCAGGAAAGCCGTGAAAGGAGACTTGATAATATTTTTTTATCTTAAAAATACAAGTTGTTCTTTACTAAAAATAAACTGAGAAATTGGAGCTCCAGCTGCCTACAATTTGTATTCAATTTGAATTATTATCTTCCTAGGGGTTCATTTAGTTGATTGATTGTAATTTTGACAAATCCAATACCAAATTGTAAATACAATTATTGCTAACTAAGGTAGATATGTACTTTAAAAAAAAAGCGTTACTTTAACGCATATATGTGCCACTTGGTGATACGAAGCGTTGCCAAAAAAATCGTTAATCTAGAAATTTGAAAAATTAAATCTCTACCTACTGTAGTAAACAATTATTACTAAGATTTTCACAAAACTATGTTCACGAAAATCTAGATTTACCATTTCTTAGGAAACTCTAACTTTGAATCCTCTATAAAATATGAATTAGCATTGATCGTCTAAACAATAATAAAATGAATTAAATTGTCTTTCAATGTAGGTAAACTTAGCTAATTGAGTTGTGATGGTATAATTGAATAGGTACCGTTGAAATAACGCCTCTCGTTTCATTTTAGACTTGAATTTAGTTTTCATTTCAGATTGTAAATATGGCCGAATTTTCTCAGAAATCGTAGATGTTTTGATTACCTTCATAACTAGGAAATTGTAATTTTATTCACGTCCGAAATTCGTACCCCAAGTGCTTCGTGCTTTTATTAGCTGAAACATTGGCATAGGTTTAACAAATCTAGACCTAGATCAAGGAGACAAACTTATAAACGAGTACCTATTTGTAATTTACACCTATAAGTAAGTACCTATTTATTCTGTTATTTTTTTTCTTTGAAAATCTAGAAACCTTAAAATTTTAAAGTATTACTTTAGAGACAGACAGCTGAGGAAGCGGGATGTCAGATATGGTTTTTGCCTATGTTGGTGAAGGACAGGTGTCTGTCTGACAATCTTCTGTGAGGCTCATTTTTGTCATGTTTGACATTAAATTTTTGGTGTGTTTTGGTTACATAGAATTTGTGAACAATCTGTAAAAAAAAATTGAATTTGGATAAACGCATGGAAGTAGTAAGTACTTTGTACAACAGTACTTACTACTTCCATGGATAAACGTTTTTGGGCTTCATTTGACAATCAAGTAGTCTATTAAAGAATGTTTTTTTTATCTTCTATGTCTGTGCGTTGAACTTACCTTATTATATCGTGACATCGTGAGCTATATGGATGACTTTAATTACCGTTTTTCTATTATGATAAATCGACAGAAATGAAATGATTAACATAGGTAACAGGAAAATGTAATAACAAGGCCAATTAGCTGAGTGACTTCCATCCAACGGCCCCGGCGGCGGCGCGCCGGCCCCGGTGACGGGGCCGTTGGAAAAAAATTCCAACGGCCCCGGCGGGTCCGGCTTTTGCGTTGACGGGGCTGTCAACTACTAAATATCTCACTGTCTCTGTTGTATTTTTACTCCGTAACTAATTAACGTATTATTAACTGATTGTAACATACAAACTCTTTTTTAATTTCACTTCATATTTAAGGTCTAAGTACAAAATAATACATAATTTCATACATACATAGAATCACGTCTTTATCCCTTACGGGGTAGACAGAGCCAAGAGTCGTGAGACTCAAAGGCCACGCTTTGCTGAATAGTGGGCTCTCTGATTGAATACATAATTTCCCCCCCTTAAAACACTACCGGAGCGTATGCTATAATTTTTTCATGCTATCCGTCCGATTTAAAAAACACGCCGGGGCCGTTGGTAATTTTTTTTTCCAACGGCCCCGTCAACGCAAAATCCGGGGCAAAATGAAAAAAAAAACCCGCCGGGGCCGTTGGAAGTCACTCAATTAGCTTGGCGAAATTGGTCTTCGCGAATATTCGAGTCAATTCAATACTGATTAATGAGTATCATACGCCTCAGTAATCTGTAACTTTGACTATATATTATATACTTCGCTGTTGATGAATTAAATGCAAAATTGATATTAATAGCTAGAAAGCCTTTCTTAATTAGGTAAACAATTTTCTTTATAAGGTATTTTACCTGACTAATATTTATAAATGCGGGAGTGAGTTTGTTAATTTATTTGTTTGTTTGTTACCTCTTCACACTGAATCCTGAAATTTCGCATACATAGTTTCCGGTTTCCGAAAAGCATGTCAAGCACTGTTCCTGAGGGAAATTCACGCGGGCGAAGCCGCAGGCAAAAGCTAGTAAGAGATAAAACTGCATTCATCATGGTCTCAACGCCTATAGCTGATAAACATTTTAATCTATATTATACTGTTTTATTATACTATATATAATAAAACAGTAAAAATATTTTGTCTGTACATTTTGTATTTTTGACTGAAATGGATAGAGGGACACTTAATAAGAATAATAGAAAGCAAAAAATTTTTTTTTTATTTTCTTGTCTGTCAATCTGTCTGTCTGTCTTTCTGTCTGTCTGTCTGTATGTATGTACGCGTTTCACGCAAAAACTACTGGACGAATTTGAAATTTATTGCAAATTGAAGATTATGGAACAGCTGGTCTCTTGGAGTTTTTCATCAGCTGTTACTCTATAAAATAAATGGAAATGGGGCCTTAGCAAAAGTCGTTCAACATGATGAGCATTTTCTACTGATGTATAAATAGACAGGACATGGGATAGGACAAAGAGGGACTCGGGGTGGGAGTGGTAGTATACAGGAAATTGTAAATAACGAGCAAACGAAGATCGTTTATTGAATGAAATATCACTTTTCATTCGTTTTAACACTGCGACTGTACTACTACGAGTACCTAATATATTTCGGACTCGGGATAACCAAATGGCTGAAATTTTTAGTACTGGAGTTTAGGTTACTACAGTTTGGAACACAAAAAGATTTTTCATCTAAGCGAAACTCACGCGGGCGAAGCCGCGGGCAACAGCTAGTAATATAATAGGTATATTTAAACGCAAGGACTTAAAAACTTAGTTTAAAAACATGGATTCATTGATTCGTCCATGGATTTCAGAAATTGGAGCGCCAACCACGACGGCTGCCTCATCATGGGTCTGCTGAACCTGATGCCGTGCCAGAAAGCGCCTGCCATCATCTCCATGCCGCACTTCTACCTGGCTTCCGAAGAACTGCTCGAGTTCTTTGACTCCGGCGTCAGCCCGGACAAGGAGAAACATAACACGTTCGTTTATCTTGAACCTGTAAGTTGCTTCTTCACACTGGAAAAATTCTTCATTTTCTTAGACATACCTATGCCTCTGGGTATGAGGGTTTTCCGAAAGGTGGAACATCTAATGTCAATGATTCGCCTGATGTCATTGGTCAATGATATTACACATCCTGTCTCGTCTGATTTTCGTTCAAATGAAGAAAGAAATCGTGAGGAATCCTGCTGCTCATTGGTTGACTTCTCAGTTAACAGTTCCAGGTGTGTAATAGGACTGCCTACGGTTGGTGGTAGTCATTAGTCAATTAGTAGGGTAGGTACTTTTAAGTTCCTTGGTCATAATAATATCAGATGCCTTTAGGCGATTTAAGAAAAATCTTACAAAATTTATAATACTTTTCAAAAGAAAGTGTAAAAAATAAATATAAGCTTGTTATTGTTTCAGGTTACAGGCGTAGTGCTCAAAGGGGTGCAAAGGTTACAATTCAACGTGGAACTGCGTCAGATGAATGTTCCACAGCTGGAGAAAGTGCCCACAGGCCTGTTCCCACTGTTGTGGATTGAAGAGGTGAGTTCATTGTTACGGCTTGAAGGTATTAAGGCGAGAACCAATCAGGATTTTCCGAAAACGTACTGTCTTTAAACGTCAAGTGTGAACCATAGGTTAAAACTACTGAAGCAAGAAAAATATCTTGTGAAGAGAAAAATACTAAACTAGAATTATACTGGATCAAATTACAAATAAAATTAATTAGACTAGATAAAAAAATAATAGGTACGTAATCCTGTTTTTTTTCCTTTATCGTAAGTACCTAATTTAAGCGATAACAGTAGATTTTTTTTAAAGAATTAAAAAAAGAATACAATTATATAAAACGATACTGGCTTTATTTTTTATCATAATTAAAACAAAACCTCTAAAATAGAGGAGCCTAAGAGCCTAAAAGAAAACTCGCTAGCAAAAACACAAATGATAAAAAATTGGAATAGTAACCTTATTGTGTCTGCTTTAAAAGGCGAAGTTTACGTACCGCACCTCACCCCCTCTGATCAGCGGAAAACTGCCTTGGGTCTCGCCTTAAGTATTTTAATATCACCGAATTACGATTTGAACGTCTATTTCCCCCGAACGCCCACATCTCTTGAACGGCCACATCCCTAAATGGCCATTTCGTTTGAACGACCACATGTAAAGCCAAATAACTTGAAATAACTATGTACTAGATTTTACAAAAAGTAGAGTAAAACATTGGGTACCTAATCGACTCGTGAAGCAATAATTATTATAGTACAAATTGAACGACAAAATTTAAAGATACAAGTACGAAAGCAGTACTTATATTAATTCTGTGACGAAAGTTAGATATTAGTCAATTGAACACCAATAAATTAGTTTATGACATACCAACACTTATCAGACCCACGTCTAGATACCTACATCAATCCCGAAAATGGCCCTCTTTATCTGGGCACTAAGACCTAAGTCTTTTCCTATCCATTTCATCTGCTAAAACGCCACAATACTTAGTAAATACTTATTGGATTTACGTTTTTATACCATTAATCCAAGTGGAATTTAATGACGGCTATTAAGTCGAGTAGAACTTATAAATAATGATCATTATTGTAGGTCTCATAGCATTGAACGATTAACTGGTGCGGAACAATTTAATGGGAATTAATTATGACATCACGCCATGGCTTCTTTGTAGATACTTACGGACTTGGTTATTATACCTACTACATTTTATCTGATACATTAATTAACGCGCCTCGGGCTCGGGGCTTCGCTCCCATAGAAGTTTCAGGATAAAAGCACCCTTTTATTTCATCGAAATTCGTTAGATTTTCCATGATTGAGTAAGTAACACACAGTCACTTAAACGGGTTCCTACTTGATTCGGAAACACACACACTCAAACTTGCGCATTTTTATCATAACTAGTTGTTCGCCGCGAACTTAGACCTCGCGATTATTGACCGAGCGAGCGAAGCGAGCGAAGGTCTCTAAATCGAGTTGGGGGCGAAACACATTGTTTGTATGTATGTATGTATGTATGTATGTATGTATGTATGTATGTATGTTTGTACCGCGATAACTGCCGAACCGATGGTCCGATTTTGATGAAATTTGGTAGGCATGTAGGAAATATCAATAGAATTTTCAAGTTCGTTGGGCATCAAAATCGGTTCAGTAGTTTTTGAAATATTAATAACTAGTAGTTCGCCGCGAACTTAGACCTCGCGATTAGTATTTTAAAAATATGAGAACGTAAATTTACTGATCCAATTTGAATTTTCAGTAAAATACTGGATTCTGTTAAAACAAAAATGTAACGCGCAACGCATTACATTATTCAGTCATTATTAATGCGCGGTTGAGGAGAACCAATTTTCCAACCTTCTTTCTTCATCTATTCTGAGCTGCAACAATTCAAGCGGATATAATCAAAACCTGGATCAAATATAATATCTGTAAACCGTTTTGATCTCGAAAGAGCTACGTATGTACATCCGGCTGCCAACTCTTTTACGCCATTGTCCACAACTACTTTATCCAAAGTAAGTTATATATAATCGAGTATACATCCCCGAACTTCATCTAAGGAGAATATAACTGTTTTTGAAAACATTACAGTAATTTTTCGTCACGTTTTAGGTTTCAGCTCAATATCACAGAAACTGTTTCAACAATTTTGATATCCTAATCCTAACTAATACCAACTAATATTATAAATGCGAAAGTGAGTTTGATTGTTTATTTGTTTGTTACCTCTTCACGCTTTATCAACTGAACCAATCTTCCTGAAATTTCGCATAAACATAGCTGGAAGTACGGAGAAGGACATAGAATACCTTTCATCCCGGGAAAAAGCACAGTTCCCGTGGGAAATTCACGCGTGCGAAGCCGCGGACAAAAGCTAGTATGTATTAAAATTGTAAAAGTGAGTTTGTTTGTTTGTTCGTTTATTTGTTTGTTTGTTACCCCTTCACGCTTTATCTACTAAACCAATCTTCCTGAAATTTCGCATACACATAGTTAGCAGTACCTACTGAGAAAGACATAGGGTACCTTTCATCCCGGGAAAAGGCATGGTTCCCGTGGAAAATTTACGCGGGCAAAACTGCGGGTGAAAGCTAGTTCATTATAAATGAGAAATATAGCAATACTCATCTCATAAAATGTTAAGTTTCTTCCAAATCTCATTACCGGTTACAAAATTATAGAGAAATATTTATTTTCACTAAAATACCTACGTACGAGTATAACGGCTAAATGAATCTACACTATAAATGCGAAAGTGAGTTTGTTTGTTTGTTACCTCTTCACGCTTTATCTACTGAACCAATCTTCTATAGTGGATCGTATTTTAGGTGCAGCGGTCTCAGGTTTTCTATATGGCCCACCGTACCTTTTATCCCGGGAAAATGCACTGTTCCCGTGGGAAATACACGCGGGCGAAGCCGCGGCCAAAATATTTGCTACACGCATTCCACGAAATTAATTTAAAGTTTTGATAAGTTATCGTGGAACATAAATACATATACAAAAATGTCACTAGATGTCGCTGATACGAAAATGAACGATTCATGTTTTAACTCAATATCTCTATAATAAAAGATGAGCAAAGAACTTAAAAATTCTAGGAATACTTGCTACACGCATTCCTAATATCAACGAAATTAATTCAACGTTTGACGGAACATGTACAAAAATGTCACTAGATGTCGCTGATACGAAAATGAACGATTCATGTTTTAACTCAATATTTCTAAAACTGGTGAAACAATTTTGATATACAATATACATGAAATAAATAGTGATACTATCTCGTGATTTGTGAAGTTTCATCCAAATCTGAATAACGGTTCAAAAGTTATAGAGCAGTATTTTTTTTCATAAAAATGCGTGTTTCTCTAAAACGGCTGAACCGATTTTGTTGCGCAACGAACTTGAAAATTCTATGGATAGTTGCTACACGTATTCTTAATATCATCGATATTAATTCAACGGTTCGAGAGTTATCGCGGAACAAACATACATACATACATACATACATACATACATACATACATACAAACAATGTATTTTCGCCCCAACTTGAATTATAGCCCTCGCTCGCTTCGCTCGCTCGGTCAAAAACGTCCGCGATTATCTAGCAAACGAAACCATAGCGTGTTCTATTTTTGGATAACGCCATCTAGATTTTATTTAGGGAACTGAATTATGTTAGAAAAGTCGAAATTAGAGTATATCAATAAAAACGCGAGTAATAATCGCGAGGTCTAAGTTCGCGGCGAACTACTAGTTATTTTAAAATATCTCAAAAACGGCTGAACCGATTTTGTTGCGCAACGAACTTAAAAATTCTATGGATAGTTGCTACACGTATTTGACCGAGCGAGCGAAGCGAGCGAGGGCTATAATTCAAGTTGGAGCGAAAAACACATTGTTTGTATGTATGTATGTTTGTTCCGCGATAACTCTCGAACCGTTGTTCCGATTTTGATGAAAGTTGGAATATATGTAGGGATGGTTAATAGAATTTTCAAGTTCGTTGGGCATCAAAATCGGTCCAGCCGTTTTTGAGATATTTAATTTTTTGTGAAAATAAATATTGTATTTTAATAGTCGCGAGGTCTACGTTCGCAGCGAACGACTAGTCTTAATATCATCGAAATTAATTCAACGGTTCGAGAGTTATCGCGGAACAAACACACATACTTACATACATACAAACAATGTTTTTTTCGCCCCAACTTGAATTATAGCCCTCGCTCGCTACGCTCGCTCGGTCAATTACTAGTAGTTCGCTGCGAACTTAGACCTCGCGATTGTTGACCGAGCGAGCGAAGGTCTCTAAATCGAGTTGGGGGCGAAACACATTGTTTGTATGTATGTATGTTTGTACCGCGATAACTGCCGAACCGATGGTCCGATTTTGATAAAATTTGGTAGGCATGTAGAAAATATCAATAGAATTTTCAAGTTCGTTGGGCATCAAAATCGGTTCAGTAGTTTTTGAAATACTAGTCGTTCGCTGCGAACGTAGACCTCGCGACTATTAAAATACAATATTTATTTTTTACAAAAAATTAAATATCTCAAAAACGGCTGGACCGATTTTGATGCCCAACGAACTTGAAAATTCTATTAACCACTCCTATATATATTCCAACTTTCATCAAAATCGAAACAACGGTTCGAGAGTTATCGCGGAAAAAACATACATACATACATACAAACAATGTGTCTTTCGCTCTAACTTGAATTATACTACGACGTTGCTTCCTCGATATTTATTCAATCAATTCACTATGCAGCTCGCTCTGCTATGTACTAGGCATGACACAATTTTTAGGACCTAGGGATAAAATAAAATAAAATAAGTCCAAAATTTACATCCGACTCTCGTCCCACCCTTACCTGTCACCGGCGGAGGCGCCATACTTCATTCGCTTTTTGTGTGCGGGCATGGCAACACACACACTACAACAATATTTTTATTTTCTTTATATTCCAAGTATCTGGAATATCTTTAAATTAAATTAATTTATAACCTCAGTGTCAGTGGAAAATGACGTACTTTAAATTCATTTCAATCGTAAACAACAAAAAATGTAAGTATTTTTTCATTACCTGAATATCTGGTTTGAATATTAACGATACTTTGAAAAAGTTATAATGCCTAACAAAATGTTAGATAACTACGTATTTATGTTGCATTGGCTACTATTACTCGTACGTAATCGTGATTTTACATCACACCTGTGTGCCCCTGCGGGTACTTTGATAACATTTAATCATAAACTCAACAAACAACGGTCGTTAGACCAATTGAATTTTATTTTTTTCTCCGCTGACCCAACTATGCACCTACCTTCCTTTTATCTAGGAATTGTCTGTGCATGATGTTGCATAATACAATATCGCGAATAGTATCTCGCGTCCTGAGTTGCGATTTTACATGAATCGTAACCATAATATGCGTCACATGTTTAAGTCTTACATTTGTAAAAACATTTTTTCGTGGCAAAACACGAATCTACATATGTATTGATAATTTTCTTCTTATTCCTTGATTGTTCTGACCGTCGTTAAAAGTTAAACTCAAGGCCCAATTGGGTTATTTGTTGATGAAAGATTAATCATATTGAACTACGATATAACAAGTATGTTCAGAATAAGTCTGGGTCCAATTCTATACTGAAGACCCTGGAATAATTGTGTAAACCAGATTTTAGCCAAGCATAAGC
Source organism: Ephestia elutella (assembly GCA_018467065.1). Lineage (NCBI taxonomy): Eukaryota > Metazoa > Arthropoda > Insecta > Lepidoptera > Pyralidae > Ephestia > Ephestia elutella. The sequence goes on along the minus strand of CM031576.1, from coordinate 3,834,628 downwards.
TGTCATCATTGCAACATTTAAAATTAAACTTTTATCCGTTACGTCAATTGCTTAATTGTTTATTGTGATAAAAACGTACGTACCTATTTTGTACGCATTCGATTTTTTTTCGATTTTAACGTTACTTCGTTAGTCACTGGATGGGTCTGTCTCAGCTGTATTCACAGTCTTAAAAACCCATCAAACCCCATTGGGCCCACTTGGTGCCCTAATCCTCCTTACCCATCCATGGGAAGGACAGTGCCCCAATATTGGGGACATTAAAATAGCTATGATGATGGCTGTTGGTCTACGGGTAGTCAACGAGGAGTCTACAGGCGATCTACGGGTACTCTACGGGTGGACTACGGGTGATCTACGGGTGGACTACGAGTGATCTACGGGCGGACTACGAGTGATCTACGTGTGGACTGTGCTAAGCACATACAGAATTACAATGCGATTGTAGTCACGTGTGCTCCGACCCAATAGATCTACAATGCGATTGTAGACGGGGTTAGAATTACAATGCGATTGTAATCAGGGTTTTACACTATAGTCAAGCACATACAGAATTACAATGCGATTGTAGTCACGTGTGCTCCGACCCAATAGATCTACAATGCGATTGTAGACGGGGTTAGAATTACAATGCGATTGTAATCAGAGCGACTATAGTCAAGCACATAAAGTCCGATAGAAGAACAACAACAACGCAGAAGATATGCAGCTGCCCAGTTTCCTTACGTAAAATGGGCCCAATCAAGAGGCCTAACTACAAAATCTTCGCGCAAAGTAAAGTATTACCCAATATGACTACGATATAATCGTAGTCTAGTTTATATACTACACCTATATAACAGCACATATAGAACTACAATGCGATTGTAGTCGCGTGTGCACATGTAATTTTAATAAGTCTAATTTTTGCCATTTCGACTCGAGATGATGATGATGATTATTACCTTATGTAACTACAACGCGATTGTAGTCAGGTATACACATTATTACCCATTAGAACTACGACGCGATCGTAGTCTGGTTTATAAGTATTTTTACTTACTTACTTATTTTATACACACTTTTATTGGCATAAACAGAACTACAATGCGATTGTAGCCAAATCTACACATTATCAGCCAGATATACGCAATAGAACTCCCAAGCTATCGTAGATAAACTATTATCCGAAGTATAACTATGCCAATAGTAATATTATCAGATGATAACCATGTAACAAAAGTGTGTATCTTACTATACATTTCGAACACCCTTTAAGTATCTCATATTTACCAAAACTTTACTAGACTGATACAGTCAAGTATTATTTTTTCTGGCTGCGTAAGTTCTTGGAACTATAGTGATGTTATAACCATGCACTGTCAGTATTAACTCAGCTCTGTTAATTTCAGCTAAACACGGACTTCGAGTCTCAACTCTTGGTAGTGACAGATTATCTGTATGTATCTGTTGTTATAAATGTTTGAACATCAGGACTGATGAAAATCGCTGACCATTGCTGGTCATCATAACAGGTATGTACTCATACCAAATATCTAAACATTGGGGAGCAGATAGAGCCCAAGAGAAAGCTGGGAAACGGAGTTCGGTAAACTGAGGAAAGGAAATCCACTCATCAATCGAGATGATTATTCGCCAAATATACATAATTTAGATAATTTACAATATACACGTCTGGTACATTTATTCAATACTTTTAATAAATCGACTGATCAATCGATCAATCAGTTATTGCCTTTATATTTCATATATATTAAACAGGTATTCTATGTCACTATTGAGTATGGCGTCAAATTTGACAGTATTTTAAATAAACTGTTCCGGCGATCAATTTTCTCCTAAAAGTTTGTATAATGAAATATTTTCATTGTCAGTCCGGGTGACTCCGGAACCACCCAATATCGGGTCAATATCCGATACCGGTCTCTTTATCTTTTTATAATTAGCAACTCGCTTCACTGACAGTTGCCCATGTATCTTTATACATAAAGAACACATACCTACATAAAGTTTTATAATACATAAAGATTCAGCTTCTTGACTGATTTTTTTGCAGATTGCATCCAATCCATCCAAAGTAATGATACCTAATACAAACTGAGATTATGTACTTACTTATTATTACATACTTTATTTCAATACTTACATATGATCAAGCTTATCAATCCAATTAACCGGCTTCTACGCTCACTATAGTTGTACAACAGCAACGCTCTAAAGCACCTTATAAATGGAATATAAGTGCCTTAAGCCAGTAAGAGCAGTGCTTTCTTTTTTGGGCAAATTAAAGTAAGATAACAAAGCACTTGTTTCTTAAGAACTAGACATTAGCCCTTAGCTCTAGCTTGAGCAAGCAAGTACTGAACAATATTAGATACTCAGTATGTTGTTTTTTAGTTTCTGTCTATGGGGATTTATTCAAATAGCCAATATGGCAATGGATTTTTTTTTTCTGATCGTAAATGTGTTGAATACTCTACGTAAACTCGAATCTTTGGAACTAATATCCCCATCATTCTATTAATAATTCAATTTCCTCCGCAAATTTAATTCAACAACTGGATGCATAATTATAGATATCTTCTTAGTGATTTGGATGCAAATTTTTTGATCAATAAAAAAAAAAAAAAAAGAAGACGTAAAGTAGTATAATATGGACCTTTTCTTTCTACAGCTACTCTGTATTTATTACAAATAACTCCTAGCCAAGGTCATCTGCAACGACTTGCGCGAGTAAGTTACCATTTGGAACAAGGAAGTAATCTATTATCGAGAATCTAATCACAATTAAAGACTCTCTTGTCATTACACGGCCTTTGCCTATACGTTACAGAACTTTTAGATTCTTCTTTTGGAAAACTAAGCATCATAACTATTTTCTTTATAATATGTATTTGTTACTGGAAACATAATAAGCTTGTACAGAAAGTACACTTGAATTTCGTTTGTTGAATTCAGTATTTCGTTAATAGTTCTAACTAAAGGCTCGTGCATACGAGTACGTACTCATAACAAAAGTTATATTAAAATCATCGTACTGTGGGTAGGTACCTAATACTACCTATAGTTTATACTCTATGACTGTAGCCAATTCACCTATATATTCGGCTAAGTACAGTCTATAAAAAAAGTGTAGTTTATATAAACAGTATATTTCAGCAGAAATGTACCGACCTCAAATTTGCATATTCATGTTTTTTCTCTTGCAAACTAATATAGGTATATTTGTCAGGTGAAGGTATTCCTCGAGTACTTATAGAAAGAATCCTAAATTAGTATAGTGTCCTTTCAACTCGACACATTAACCATCTAGAAGTGTATGTTCATAATCAATACAATAAAGATTTCTAACATTAGGTAGTCAAAATTCTAGTCGCTATTCGTAAAATTAACTCTGAGCAAGCACCTCTGCCTGCGTTGAGTTTGCTATTGCAGACTAAAAAATGTTCATTCATCACATCTCTCTTAGTAAATATTTACGTTTTAAAGTTAACATATCTTATTCCCAAATAAGCCTGTTAAAATATCCTGTCTCACAGAAAATAACTATGATAGTGTTAATTTGGTTATGTTAATTATTGTCCCATAAGGTATACTCATAGAACTTTTAATCTGTTTCTTGTTAACTTCTTTTTCTCCCAAAATATCAAGGCTAGCAACCAAAGTCTGTATCCTACAGAACTTAAACATTGTATTTGATAAGCTTTAATATTTTTACCATTTTGCATTACAAAATGAAAAAACCGTAATGGCATTGCATCACATAGCCTACTCGAAGAATTTTTTTCTCAAATTTCGTATTTTTTTTTTTGTTTATTACTAATATCTTTTTGGAAGATAATCGTAGATGCAACTACATTTGTATTTATTCATGTAATTAACCATCCTATATCAAAGTATCTAAGGATCCACTTTTAATAGCTCACATTAAAGAATAATAATAATTAATATTATTATAATGATATAAAAATAAAAATCTTGCAAATTTCGCAATGGTTCTAAACATCTGCATAGTGAATTGATTGAATAAATATCGAGGAAGCAACGTCGTAGTATAATTGATGGTTAAACAAACTTACCTTAATGAAGTTTGACCATAATTATACAAGACGTTGCTTCCGAAGATATTTATAACCCGCCCGTCCCAATCAATATGTTAAATACATATTACGCGATATCCCAAGCGCCACATTTCGAAATTTTGTTCTAAAGGAATGAAGTATGGCGCCTCCGCCGGTGACAGGTAAGGGTGGGACGAGAGTCGGATGTAAATTTTGGACTTATTTTATTTTATTTTATCCCTAGGTCCTAAAAATTGTGTCATGCCTAGTACATAGCAGAGCGAGCTGCATAGTGAATTGATTGAATAAATATCTTCGGAAGCAACGTCTTGTATAATTATGGTCAAACTTCATTAAGGTAAGTTTGTTTAACCATCAATTATAGCCGTCGCTCGCTTCGCTCGCTCGGTCAATGAGAAATATAGCAATACTCATCTCAAAAAATGTAAAATTTTATCCAAATCTCATTACCGGTTACAAAATTATAGAGAAATATTTATTTTCACTAAAATACCTACGTATAACGGCTAGATGAATCTACCCCGTAAGGGAAAATGTCGTGATACTAATATTACTAGTAGTTCGCCGCGAACTTAGACCTCGCGATTATTACTCGCGTTTTTATTGATATACTCTGATTTCGACTTTTCTACATAATTCAGTTCCTTAAATAAAATCTAGATGGCGTTATCCAAAGTTAGAACACGCTATGGTTTCGTTTGCTAGATAATCGCGGACATTTTTATTAATATTTCAAAAACTACTGAACCGATTTTGATGCCCAACGAACTTGAAAATTCTATTGATATTTCCTACATGCCTACCAAATTTCATCAAAATCGGACCATCGGTTCGGCAGTTATCGCGGTACAAACATACATACATACATACATACATACATACATACATACATACATACATACATACATACATACAAACAATGTGTTTCGCCCCCAACTCGATTTAGAGACCTTCGCTCGCTTCGCTCGCTCGGTCAATAAATGCGAAAGTGAGTTTGTTTGTTTGTTACCTCTTCAGGCTTTATATACTGAACCAATATTTGACCGAGCGAGCGAAGCGAGCGAGGGCTATAATTCAAGTTGGGGCGAAAATACATTGTTTGTATGTATGTATGTATGTATGTATGTATGTTTGTTCCGCGATAACTCTCGAACCGTTGAATTAATTTCGATGATATTAAGAATACGTGTAGCAACTATCCATAGAATTTTCAAGTTCGTTGCGCAACAAAATCGGTTCAGCCGTTTTAGAGAAACACGCATTTTTATGAAAAAAAATACTGCTCTATAACTTTTGAACCGTTATTCAGATTTGGATGAAACTTCACAAATCACGAGATAGTATCACTATTTATTTCATGTATATTGTATATCAAAATTGTTTCACCAGTTTTAGAAATATTGAGTTAAAACATGAATCGTTCATTTTCGTATCAGCGACATCTAGTGACATTTTTGTACATGTTCCGTCAAACGTTGAATTAATTTCGTTGATATTAGGAATGCGTGTAGCAAGTATTCCTAGAATTTTTAAGTTCTTTGCTCATCTTTTATTATAGAGATATTGAGTTAAAACATGAATCGTTCATTTTCGTATCAGCGACATCTAGTGACATTTTTGTATTTGTATTTATGTTCCACGATAACTTATCAAAACTTTAAATTAATTTCGTGGAATGCGTGTAGCAAATATTTTGGCCGCGGCTTCGCCCGCGTGTATTTCCCACGGGAACAGTGCATTTTCCCGGGATAAAAGGTACGGTGGGCCATATAGAAAACCTGAGACCGCTGCACCTAAAATACGATCCACTATAGAAGATTGGTTCAGTAGATAAAGCGTGAAGAGGTAACAAACAAACAAACTCACTTTCGCATTTATAGTGTAGATTCATTTAGCCGTTATACTCGTACGTAGGTATTTTAGTGAAAATAAATATTTCTCTATAACTTTGTAACCGGTAATGAGATTTGGAAGAAACTTAACATTTTATGAGATGAGTATTGCTATATTTCTCATTTATAATGAACTAGCTTTCACCCGCGGTTTTGCCCGCGTAAATTTTCCACGGGAACCATGCCTTTTCCCGGGATGAAAGGTACCCTATGTCTTTCTCAGTAGGTACTGCTAACTATGTGTATGCGAAATTTCAGGAAGATTGGTTTAGTAGATAAAGCGTGAAGGGGTAACAAACAAACAAATAAACGAACAAACAAACAAACTCACTTTTACAATTTTAATACATACTAGCTTTTGTCCGCGGCTTCGCACGCGTGAATTTCCCACGGGAACTGTGCTTTTTCCCGGGATGAAAGGTATCCTATGTCCTTCTCCGTACTTCCAGCTATGTTTATGCGAAATTTCAGGAAGATTGGTTCAGTTGATAAAGCGTGAAGAGGTAACAAACAAATAAACAATCAAACTCACTTTCGCATTTATAATATTAGTTGGTATTAGTTAGGATTAGGATATCAAAATTGTTGAAACAGTTTCTGTGATATTGAGCTGAAACCTAAAACGTGACGAAAAATTACTGTAATGTTTTCAAAAACAGTTATATTCTCCTTAGATGAAGTTCGGGGATGTATACTCGATTATATATAACTTACTTTGGATAAAGTAGTTGTGGACAATGGCGTAAAAGAGTTGGCAGCCGGATGTACATACGTAGCTCTTTCGAGATCAAAACGGTTTACAGATATTATATTTGATCCAGGTTTTGATTATATCCGCTTGAATTGTTGCAGCTCAGAATAGATGAAGAAAGAAGGTTGGAAAATTGGTTCTCCTCAACCGCGCATTAATAATGACTGAATAATGTAATGCGTTGCGCGTTACATTTTTGTTTTAACAGAATCCAGTATTTTACTGAAAATTCAAATTGGATCAGTAAATTTACGTTCTCATATTTTTAAAATACTAATCGCGAGGTCTAAGTTCGCGGCGAACTACTAGTCTATAGTAGATCGTATTTCAGGTGCAGCGGTCTCAGGTTTTCTATGTGGCCCACCATACCTATCATCCCGGGAAAAAGCACTGTTCCCGTGGGAAATTAATGCGGGCGAAGCCACGGGCTAAATACTTGCTACACGCATTCCACGAAATGGATTTTACGTTTTTATAAGTTATCATGGAACATAAATACGTGTACAAAAATGTCACTAGATGTCGCTGATACGAAAATGAACGATTCATGTTTTAACTCAATATCTCTATAATAAAAGATGCGCAAAGAACTTAAAAATTCTAGGAATACTTGCTACTCGCATTCCTAATATCAACGAAATTAATTCAACGTTTTGATAATTATCACGGAACATAAATACATGAACAAAAATGTCACTAGATGTCGCTGATACGAAAATGAACGATTCATGTTTTAACTCAATATCTTTAAAACTGGTGAAACAATTTTGATATACAATATACATGAGAAAAATAGTGATACTATCTCGTGATTTGTGAAGTTTCATCCAAATCTGATTAACGGTTCAAAAGTTATAGAGCAATATTTATTTTCATAAAAATGCGTATTTCTCTAAAACGGCTGAACCGATTTCGTTGCGCAACGAACTTAAAAATTCTATGGATAGTTGCTACACGTATTCTGAATATCATCGAAATTAATTCAACGGTTCGAGAGTTATCGCGGAACAAACATACATACATACATACATACTTACATACATACATACATACAAACAATGTTGTTTTCGCCCCAACTTGAATTATAGCCCTCGCTCGCTTCGCTCGCTCGGTCAATTAATAATAATGTCCGCGATTATGTAGCAAACGAAACCATAGCGTGTTCTAACTTTGGATAGCGCCATCTAGATTTTACTTAGAGAACTGAATTATGTTGGAAAAGTCGAAATCTAAGCAGTGGTTATAGACTTTGTAGATGATTTGTAAACTAGTAGTTCGCCCCCAAACTGTATACTCGCGAATAATAAATTTCAGCAACTCCTTGACCGATTTCAGCAACACCTTGACCGATTTGGCTTATGTTCGACCTCAAAAGTTCTATTAGCCATATGCTTACCAAATTTCATGAAGCTCCGATCAAAATTACTTGAGTTCTCATCGAACAAACAAACATACACATATAAGCTAATAAATCGTTTTTTTTTATTTTAAATATTGCCATTTTAGTTCGTAATAGTTCACTAGATGGCGCTGAACAGTGATTTTTCAAATTTCATCAGAACCAAGTACCGTTTTTCATAGTAAAGTCTTGTGGTGGTAAATTTCGGTTGTTGTTTGTTTGGTCGTTCGTCTCGTTAGTCGTTTGGTAAAAATAAAACTTACATAAAAGAAAATGGTACACCCTCATATTACAAATTATTATTATTATGTATTTAAAAAAACAATCATTTTATAAACAACGTTTGTAAAACTACACATTTGAAAAACATATGCTTTGACAAACTCAACCTTTTCAAAAATGATTATTTTACAAACTAATTACTACACAAATATTGATTTTTTCAAATTATCATTTACCTAACAAATTATTTAACAAAATCTTCAGTTGGTAAAACAACGTTAGACTAAAATATCTTATGGCAAATACATCGTTTGAAAAATATTATTTACCAAAACTATAAGATATTTATTTAATGAAAGATATTTACAAAAAAAAACAAAAATATTATTATTGGCAGGAATCAAGTTAGGTTCAGGTTAATTTTTTATGACCACCCGGAAAGACTTTGAGAGCGTAAAAGAAGTTAGGTTCAGGTTATTTTTTTTAGGACCACCCGAAAAGGCTTGAGGGCAGAAAATAAGTTGGGTTCAGGTTATTTTTTTTAATGACCACCGGAAAGACTTTGAAGGCATAAAAGAAGTTAGGTTCAGGTTATTTTTTTTATGACCACCCGGAGATACTTTCAGGGCGTAAAAGAAGTTAGGTTTAGGTTATTTTTTTTATGACCACTCTGAAAGACTTGAGGGCAAAAAATAAGTTGGGTTCAGATTATTTTTAGGGTTCCGGTTAGGTAAAAACGGAACCCTTTTATGATCACTTTGTTGTCCGTCTGTCTGTCTGTCTGTCAAACTTCTTCTTCATCTTTGCTTCCCATCGAGCTAGATAGAGGTCAAACGCACTCAAATTTTCAATAAAAAAAACAAAAAATCTCAGCTTCGTACGCCCAGTCGTTTTCGGCTGTGCATTCTCTGTAAGTCAGTCAAACATTTCAGCTTCGTACGCCCAGTCGTTTTCGGCTGTGCATTGTCTGTAAGTCAGTCAGTCACTCCGTAACGCAAGATTTTATATATTTTGATGATTGATTGATACTATGTTAGCGCCTGGGCTATTAAGAGGTCCTCCAATTTTTTTATATTGTAATTGTAAATATATTATATTGTATTGTAATTGTTACTCGCGTTTTTATTGATATACTCTGATTTCGACTTTTCTAACATAATTCAGTTCCCTAAATAAAATCTAGATGGCGTTATCCAAAGTTAGAACACGCTATGGTCTCGTTTGCTACATAATCGCGGACATTTTTATTAATATTTCAAAAATTACTAAACCGATTTTGATGCCCAACGAACTTGAAAATTCTATTAATATTTCCTACATGCCTACCAAATTTCATCAAAATTGGACCATCGGTTCGGCAGTTATCGCGGTACAAACATACATACATACATACATATATACATAAATACATACATACATACATACATACATATATACATACATACATACATACATACATACATACAAACAATGTGTTTCGCCCCCAACTCGATTTAGAGACCTTCGCTCGCTTCGCTCGCTCGGTCTATAAATGCGAAAGTGAGTTTGTTTGTTTGTTTATTTATTTGTTTGTTTGGTACCTCTTCACGTTTTATCTCCTGAACCAATCACCCTGAAATTTTGCATATACATAGCTATGTAGAAGCTAGAAGCACGCTAGAAGTACGGAGAAATCCCGTGGGAAATCCACGCGGGCGAAGCCACGGGAAAGAGGTAGTAAAATTTAAATTTGTAATTTCCAGAGCGCAGAGATACCAGCGAACATCCAGACAGAGCTCCGGCAGTCGCACAAGCTGCTGGGCACCGTGGAGGTGGCGCGCTGGGCGCTCGTGGCGGCCGCGCTCGTCGTAACAGCGATCAGCATGGTGCTCGTCCACAGAACAGGTTACTGTCGCACATACACTTGCAGAGCGCAGTACCAGCCAACATCCAGACAGAGCTCCGGCAGTCGCACAAGCTGCTGGGCACCGTGGAGGTGGCGCGCTGGGCGCTCGTGGCGGCCGCGCTCGTCGTAACAGCGATCAGCATGGTGCTCGTCCACAGAACAGGTTACTGTCGCACATACACTTGCAGAGTAGTACCAGCGAACATCCAGACGGAGTCACGACCCTCAGTATTGAGGAATACGACGCGAGGAGGAGTGAACTGACCAATCAGCTTGTGTGCGTATAGATTTTCTCGCGATGTATTACTTCATCGGAAGCAGGTGATGGTCGAAAAAATACCGTACTGTCATATTGAACTGACCACTCCTGAAACTCGAATGTACTTACGCACGTTTCGAGCGTAGGTAGGTTAAGCACCTAGCCCACTAGGCCAACACTTTTACGCTATAGAATACTTTTATGGAAATTTTAATAGATACAAAACATCCACTTTATTAACGGTCACTTTTTTCAGGAGCACTTCCGATGTGCCCTCGCAACAACAATGCAGTGAGCTTCGTCCTGCGGCCGGCTCCAGGAATCGACGTCAATAAAGGGTGATGGATATGATCACACTTGTTTTATTTACCCACTTATTCCCAAAATACCCTTAGATGACCCTTAAGGCGCTAATCAAAGGGGGTGAGGGGCGGTATATATGTCCCAGTCGGATTGTATAATCCGCCGTATTACATTACGGCTAGCCGTTTTGCAAAACTGCGCCGTTTTGTAATTCGGCGGTTCAACGACTAGCCGACTAGCTGAATGAAAATCGCCGAAATGTATTTGGCACGATACGTTCTTCAATACGGCTGGCCGTAATGTAATATAGCGAGTAATTAGCCGCGACTTTGTCAATTTTCAGTTCCGATTTTTAACACTCGTGGCGCTGCCTGACGTAACAACAACGATGGCGAATAACTATGATAATTCTTGGTTGCTAAAGAATATCGTAAAAAGAAAATCTGTTAGCATTTTCTTATTAAAGTATATTTTCATTTAAACATAGTTTTGTTTGTAAGTATAGTCACCCTACATTCTAAATATTTAGTAGTACGATGCGGCTTAACATGGGCCGCCAAATTTGAGAACGTGTCGCAGTGACAATCCGGCTAATCGTTGAACCGCCGTATTACAAAACGGCGCTGTTTTGTAAAACGGCTAGCCGTAATGTAATACGGCGGATTATACAATCCGACTGCGACATATACGTAAGCTCCGCCTTAAAGCCGACACAATAAGGTTACTTTTCGAATTTTCTATAATTTGTCTTTGCTAGCTAATTTTCGTCAGGCTCTCGTCAGGTCATTATTTTAGAGGTTATCTTTTAATTGTGATAAAACACTAAATATATTTTAAAAAATAAGCCAATATAGTTTTAAATAATTGTAGTCTTTATTTAATTCTTTAAAAAAATTCTACTGTTATCGCTTAAATTACGGTGATTTTCGACGATAAAGGAAAAAAACAGAATTATGTAAGTATATTTTTTTTTATTTAGTCTTATTTATTTTATTTGTAATTTGATTCGATGTAATTCTAGTTTAGTATTTTTCTCTTTACGAGATATTTTTCCTGCTTCAGTACTTCTAACCTATGGTTCACACTTGACGTTTAAAGACTTACATTTTAGGAAAATCCTGATTGGGTATGTCCTTAAGACAAAAACTTCGAAATTCCGTGCTCAGGGGGAACACGGAATTTAAGTTTTCGTAATCATCTACTAGAGCGAAACTACACCTTTAGCCTTTTAGCGGTGCTTGGCTCATTAGGACAATGAGGTCCCTATAACTTTCAAATAGCAATTTAAAACAATCTGTTGTGCAATGATGGGCGATCTATAGTGTGCCTCATATATGCCATGTAGAAAATACGGGGCCTGACCAACGGAAAAGTATCAAATGGGTTACGTCCGTCGCAGTGGGCAAAATCTAGCCAATAAAATACATTGGTTCAGTAAAAAAAAGAATTTATTACTTATTCAGAATAACATATTTATACAATTTCATAGTTTAATGTCGTAATTACTAATTTATTAGTATTAGAAGCAGTCGACATCTAAACTATTTTTATATCACAAAACTGGGCAATTTGTTCTATTTACGGTTCAAAACAGATTTGCTCAGAAGATAAGATTTAAATACTACCCTTTCAATATATTTTACCTATACATGATTATCATGAGTTATACCTAAGTCAGGAAAAATTACCCAGCAATTTTACTTATAAACCCGTGCGAAACAAATAGTTTGTTTCATTGTATCGGCTAAACAATATTATAAATTATTTTGTCCGATTTTACAATAAATTACTAAAATCGGTCCTTGATATGCCTGACAGAAAATTAAAAAGTTTGATGCAAAACATCAATTAGCGCGGCTTGGAATTAAAATCGACTCGAATGCTGCGAGACGGCAAATAGACGCTGTCGTGCCACGATAATGATCAGATGTTATCTGCCGGGCATCCCGTGAAGGCAAACTTTTATAGAGATTATTATTTATAAGAAGGCATATTATAGGACGGACGATTTTCTTAATTTATATAATTATTATTACATATTATATAGTTACATAAACACAATATAGTTTTGACGATTCTAAAAAGCACAACGCGCCTACAACATATTGAGTAAAAAAATGACTGAGTTCAAATAAGTATTTATCCATAGCTGGATCTATACAACTAACACGCATTATGGCAGTGGTTTTATTTACAATATTTCAACTAAATAAGCTCAAAGAGTTTAATTTAAATCACAAAAATACATGTTATATCATTCTAGTAAAATCTGGGTCAACTTCTCATAAGCCAGTGTAAATCGTCAAAAAGAGAGTAAGCTACATGTTTTTTTTACAAGCTTATATAACTTGCTATGTTCTTTCGTCGTTTTTTTTTAATTTTTATTAGTTAACTAGCACACAAAATAGACTACAAGTAACACAAAAAGAAACATAATGGTAGATCTGGATCATATATGAAAATATACATAAAGTCCGTTTATTCATAATTGTCTTATTACTATATAAACAATCTTACCATGTCTTTTTGTGATTTTACTACAATATAAATTAAAATAGACTTTGTAGGAAATTACTTTCGTTTACAAATATTATTCAAACATTAGAATGTTTTGGTTGAATTTATTTTCAACAAAATTCAACAAAAAGTACTGTGAAGATTGTTTACATAGTAGGACAATTATAAAAAATATGGAGTTTATTTACCTCATGATTTGTTTTATTGATTGCAAAAGTACTTAATGGTTTCTCGTTTAAACTACTCTAGGTAGGGAAATAGTTCTACTAACTACTTACATTACCTGGTAGTGCACTCAGGATAGGTAGCAGCTAGCTACCTAGCCAAACGAGAGAACTATTCAACAGAATATTTTTTACATATTTAATGCACTAGAAATACTCAGATCACTGTAAATATAAAAAATGTGAACATTATTATTTACAAAAGTTAAAGCAGAACTTACATATAATTATCATATGATATTAGCTAACATTGTGCGCCATATTTATCATGACTTTTACATAAATGAAGACTAGCTAAATAAATACTATGTTTCCCAGAAAGTTCACAGGAAAACATATATTTTTATCCTTAATAAAAGCATAAACTTAGCAATACTAAGTTTATGAATAAAAGGGAGGGCCGTGTCAGGGCTGGGCCCACCCACTAGCAATTTTTTTAGGAGTACAATTTAAAAACATCACCAAAAGAATTTGAGGACCTTACCTTTTTTACCTTTACCTAAGGAAATTAAATACAGTCTATATATAACTTACTAGCTTTCGCCCGCGGCTTTCCCCGCGTGAGTTTCCTACAGAAACCGCGCCTTTTCATGGGATGAAAGGTACCCTATGTCCTTCTCCGTACTTCTAACTATGTGTATGCGAAATTTCAAGAAGATTGGTTCAGTAGATAAAGCGTGAAGAGGTAACAAACAAACAAACAAACTCACTTTCACATTTATAATATTAGTTCCGAAATTACGATACGATTATTTTATGACATACTAATTTTTACCCGCGCGTTTACTATTGATATTTAGTTTATTCTCTCCTTCTAAAGCTGGAATAACAGCCACCAGTAGCTTAATCCTGTGTACTGGATTGGCACTGGATTTGTAAACATATTTCAATCCAGGACAGCGTCCAGTATCCAGCACTAGATCTGAACAAAGCACGTTCTATTTCACTTGTGCTCCCCGCACACATCGTGTCAGTGGCACTGGATCTGTGTGTAATGTATATGCATGTTTTTTTTATAACGCTTCAATATGCGCAACACTGATTTTTGAACAATCATTTATTTATTTCGTCGGACATAGGTGGTACATGGTGTATATGGTAAACATATGTTGCTCTATGCTGCGCCATTTGACATGCTAAATTTTCATTAAAAAATACTAAAATTTAAAATTAATTTGATTCTGATTTATTTTTATATGTAGTAGGTACATGTCTCCACCTCAACAATCCACCAACGGGATCAATGTGAAACTGCCTTGATTGGAGTTTAGGTGTAAACCTGTACAAGTTTACACCTAAACTCCATTTATTCTTACCAGTCCTATCATGTAAACAATCTTACCATGTCTTTTTATGATTTTACAACAATATAAATTTAAATAGACTTTTTAGGAAATTACTTAGAATGTTTAGGTTTGAACTAATATTTGATTTATTTTCAACAAAATTCAACAAAAAGTACTGTGAAGATTGTTTAAATGATAGGACTGGTAAGAATAAATGGATTTCACATTTTTTATTGGCATTACAACTGTGAAATCCGCATCAAAGTTCATTTAGTAATTTTAGCGAGATGCTCATGCAAACATACAGACAGAAAGAACTCAGGCAATATTTCTAAAAAAACATTTAGGCTTCTATTGGCCCTATAAAGACCCAGTAGCTAACAACATTGTAGGTGTGGAGTCCTGCCTCTCAGCACTTTCTGGACTTTTGGGGCTATTGTTACGACACTGGTTCTGCCACTACACTCCAGTGACGACCCTGCATACGTATTATTACTTAAATACCCAATTTCCTATGTACAGAGCTGTGGTACAGAGAGACCAGTTACAGTTTTATTATTATATATACGGCCCTCATGTATCGATACTCTTGTTACTGACATGGAGATAGTTTACAAATTAAATCCTCTAAGATTTTTCAAACGTCGCTCCAGTTCGTCAAGTCCTTCTTCATCATCAGGCCACGCTGGCTGTTTCTCTCGTTCTCCACCGGGAGCCATTTGAAAAGAACCACCAGTTTTTCCTGGACTTTCAGCACTAAAGTACTCAGTGCTAGCTGCAAAGGCTCCATCTTCATGCTTATCTTGCTTATTGAAATACCACACTCCATTGTCAATCTTGTGATCCTGCACTTGGAAATCATTACTGTATAGTCGCGGGGGAGAAGTGTAGTCTACTTCCGCCGGCTGGCCTGGGTGCAGTCTGTCATCTTGTCTTAGCTCACTGGACCAGGCATCAGTGATCTGTTCAGCCGGAAGATACCAACTCTTTGTAGGCCGATTGGAACTTGCCTTTGGCTTTTCTGCAAGACTTTCAGCTACAGCAATTTTTTCACGTTTCTTCTGCCCCGGACTGGTGGCCTCCACATCCAATTTGTCAAGTTCTGCTAGTATACGCTCTTCACCATCAAAAACAAAATCCCTTTCGCTGACCTTCTTTGGTTGCTTTTTTGCTGCTTTCTCTGGCTTGACCGGAGTGCCTCCTCCGGGAGGCCCAGGCTGATCCAGAAGATCCTTTAGCTCTTGTTCTAATTCTTCCACATCATAATCGTCTATTGTGGTACCCAATGCTTTTTCTACTTCATTGTATGATTCTAGCACTTCTTTCAAACTATCCATTGTCTCATGGACCGCTTCTTCCTCCAGACCAGACTCCTTCATGCCGCGCTTCATGGCTTGAGAGCTAGTTTTATAAGTATCCACGATGACAGCATTCACGTCGACCTCTCTCATTTGTTGCAATAGTTGCTTAACATTTTCCAATGCTGATTCACATTGGGTGAGACGATGTTGGACTTTGAGTTTACGTCTCAGATGATTTTTCGCAGCTAATTTGTTGCCAAGCTGCAATGCCGCCCTAGCGTCGCTCTCTGCATTAGCAACGTCGCGGGACAATCGTGTCGCATCACATGACAGTCTTGCTTCAGATGCCATCAGTTTGACTAATGCCTTGTCAGTATCAGATACTGGTGTAGCTTTCTTGTTAGGTTCTGCCAATTTGACCACATCATCTTCTTTTACAGCACTACCCTGGGATACAAGGTAACCCAACAAAACCTCAAAAGTCTCTCGTCCTTGCTCAAACCCACACGCTTTCATTAAATGATCTATTGTACCAATGCGTTCAACCCCCGCAGGAAAGTTGTATAGAAGGTCTGTGGCTTGATCTTTTACTGCACTCTCCAGTACAAATCTTTGTGTTGTCTCAATACTTGCTTTTGGGAGGCCATCATTATCCAAAAGCTGCTTAGCTGGTAGAAGTGAAGTTACTGCTGTGAGCGCAAATGCTGCAGGCTTGAAGGCTAACCGGGCGCCCCAGCGGACCCAACCTTCACGGCCATTGTGGAGGATCTGTTGGTATTTAGATAAGGGTGATAGTTCACCATTCCTGAACATTTCTTCAATAACAATGTCCATGCATGCACAGGTCCTACCTTTACGCTGAAACGCAAACTTGGCATCCGCAGAGCACAATATAGGATCTCTCTTGTGTTTACACCACTGTCTCAACATATCTGACCAAAACTTCATCTTCATATCCCAAGATTCAGGATTGGCGGACTTTAATCTAAAAGGAGCGAATAATGCATTCATTCGCACGTCGTCTGACCAACATTGTGGTAGTTTATCTTCGGGAAACACACTTCCAGGTAGAACCATTTTAATTACAAAATTGTTGTTTCTAGAGAACAGACAATATTTTCTTACACACTAAGCACAACACAAATAATCACAAAATTACTCACAAATTATGTAAAATTCTTTAATCTTTGTTTGTCAATTTATAAATAAATTTCGTTCAACTGACATTTATTCAACTGTAGGTTAGGTTGTTGACAGTGACATTTGAACTTATAAGTTTAAAATGTGAAAAGAAAATGGGTTCATACAGCCAAGATTAATAAATTTTAAGGACATCAACCCACAGATGCGCACAGACTCTAATACTCTTTAAAAAATATATATTTCTGTGCATAAGCTAAGCGTACACATAGGTAGGTAGGTAGGCAGTTTCTACAGTAGTACAAAGCTGATGATGATGATGATAGCCAAGTTTTCAGTTTAAGATATTGTTGTATTGTATTCAACATTATTTATTCAAGTAATATCAACACAACACCACTGAAGATTGAAGTCTAATTTTTCAAACCGGATTGGTAGTTCCTGAGACCGCTCTCTCTTCAGCTTTATTATGCTTACCCACTTTTACCTCATGTATTCCCTTCGTTAGCCAAATGGAAACAGCCTATATTTTAACAGCAACATCGCTGAATGGTAACTTCTCATAATGGCCTACATCTACACCTACCTACATCAAAACGAATGGGGTCCCTAATAATCATTATATTTTATTTTAACAAATAACATGAATCCCCAAATTCTCCAACTTCTAGCAAATAATACAAATTGGTAAAAACAATCATTTATTGCTTAATCAGAATCGGAGGCGGTGCCGCGGCCACTGGACTCGTTGTCACTAGTGTCCATGGCTTCCAACTCGCGTTTTGGAGTCATTTCCCCCACGGACTTTATACACTTGATTGTGTATTTGTTGAAGTCGCATCTGCAACAAAACAATTTCATACATACAGAGAATCACGTCTTTATCCCTAACGGGGTAGTCAGAGCCAGGAGACTCGAAGGCCACGCTTAGCTGAATAGTGAAAACAATTTCGATGTGTTATATAAGTGTGAGGCATGCATTCTATTTGTATGTTTATTTGAAACGGGGCGGGTAGTTCAGTAAAAATCACGAAATAAGGGGAAGCGAAATATCACGTGTAATATTTATATCCATACTAGCTTTTACTCGCAGCTTCGCTCGCGTGAATTTCCCATTGGAACAGTGCTCGTTCCTCCTTCCCAGATATAGGAACATATGTTCCTATATCTGTGGCATAATCACATGTGACTACACTTGACCTTAATATAATATCAGATAAAGTATCACCAACGATGATCCATCTTGATAGGACGTCAAGACGTCGACCTTACCTTGCATAATGTTGATAAGTACGGTCACATTGATATATATTCAATTTTAGATCTTATGACATTGTCATAAGGACCGATATGCTTACATATTAATGCTCGTGACTGTACATAAAATTATTTGGGGAAATTTTTCAATGAAACTATGCTGTACGTTGAACCTGATATAATTTGCTCATATGTTTCTCGAGCATGGTCGTAACAGATCACGTTTTCATCCCTTACGGGGTAGACAGAGCTAACGTGGGACTCGAAGGCCATGCTTAGCTGAATATAGGTCGTATGAGTCCTAACAAGTCCCAAAAGAACGAAGTAAGCATGCATTTAGGACGGAAGAATATATTTTTCATGTGGGATGAATATGTGAAGGTCAGCAGGATAGCTAATTTGAGCTGTGGAAATAAGTAGTTAAATACTTTTATTATAACACTAGCTGGCTATAGGAGGTATGGGTCAAAATAAAATACTTGCAGTTAAAAACTACTGAAATAAATTTATTTATTTTATATTTCTTTTCCCTTCGAAGTAATACGTCCGTCTATCAAGATCCCGTGACGCAATGTGAGAGAGTCAAAACATACAGTGGTTACATGGAGAGAAACAAAGCATTGTTGGGGGTAATATTAAATTTTGCAATATAGACTCCAACAGCCCGCGGCTTGGATAGATAGTTTGTTTGGAAATTTCGGGAAATCCTCTCTAAGTGCTCCTCTACACCTAAGGAACCGACATGCAAAGAGCTAGGGCAGATTTTTATCCCGAAGTTTTTAAAGCATCTTAAAACCTCGGGGCGGTCAAAAGTCATTAAATATTTTTAAAGATTTTTCAGTAAATTAGTCATTTTGATACCACTTCAGGAAAAAAAGTAATAAAATAAAAATAGCTATTGTGATAGTAGATTTCCGTAGCGGCCATTTGTTGTAGTTACAATGTTACCAGTCTAAATAATTATTTTTCCTAATATACTAGTAGTTCGCCGCGAACTTAGACCTCGCGATTATTACTCGCGTTTTTATTGATATACTCTTACGTATGTACAGTATATGATTGAAGAGTGCTGATGAGCAGGGTAAAATCACAGTTAAAGAAATAGTATAATTCACAATATAAAAAAAATTGGAGGACCTCTTAATAGCCCAGGCGCTAAAATAGTATCAATCAATCATCAAAATATACAAAATCTTGCGTTACGGAGTGACTGACTGAGCTGACTGACTTACAGACAATGCACAGCCAAAACGACTGGGCGTACGAAGCTGAAATTTGTTGACTGACTTACAGACAATGCACAGCCGAAAACGCCCAGTCGTTTTCGGAATACGAAGATAAAGCTGAAATTTTTTGTTTTTTTTTTATTAAAAAATTGAGTGCGTTTGACCTCTATCTAGCCTGATGGGAAGCAAAGATGAGATCTAGGGTTGTACACGCATACTCAAAAAATGCCTATTCACCCTTGCCTTGAAGATCCCTAAATTATACTTATCGGGAGACAGCGACGCGGGGAGAAAGTTCCATACCTTAGCTTAGCAGTTCGCATAATAAAGGAAGAGGCGAACCGAGAGGTGCGGTGAGTAGGAATATCAACCACATTATGGATGGAATCCCTGTCCCCGTGTCGTCTGATGGTGGAATGGTGCAGAGGGAATTAGATCGTGCGATTCCTGCGCGCACTCTCCGAAGTGCAGTCTGTAGAATACACACATATGTATATTCTTTAGAGGATGTGAGAGGATTTCCAGAAATTCCTACGAGAACGAGTAATAATGGGTTGCGTTGCGTGTACAAAGTCGCGGACATGGGCTAGTAAATAATAATTTGCTAAAAAGCTGCCAGAGCTGGTGGAGAAAGGGTTAGTGAATGGAGCTTTGGATTATGGGTAAGGGTATATTGGTTCGCCCGATTTATTATATTCCTAATATGGATTGACATAAGTGCATACGAGTACTTTTCGTACAACATTTTTAGAACATTTTCATTAATTCCAATTTAGTATAGTCTTGATAGGCTATAAACTATTCAATTTCGAATTGAACAAGAGAGAGAGAGAGCAAAAATATTAATTGACCGAGCGAGCGAAGCGAGCGAAGGTCTCTAAATCGAGTTGGGGGCGAAACACATTGTTTGTATGTATGTATGTATGTATGTATGTATGTATGTATGTATGTATGTATGTATGTATGTATGTATGTATGTTTGTACCGCGATAACTGCCGAACCGATGGTCCGATTTTGATGAAATTTGGTAGGCATATAGGAAATATCAATAGAATTTTCAAGTTCGTTGGGCATCAAAATCGGTTCAGTAGTTTTTGAAATATTAATAAAAACGTCCGCGATTATCTAGCAAACGAAACCATAGCGTGTTCTAACTTTGGATAACGCCATCTAGATTTTATTTAGGGAACTGAATTATGTTAGAAAAGTCGAAATCAGAGTATATCAATAAAAACGCGAGTAATAATCGCGAGGTCAAAGTTCGCGGCGAACTACTAGTTAGGCTAAACGATAATTTTACACTACAAGCTTCGACTAATAAGGTTCGGCGAAGTGAAATTAGAAGTAAAAATTTTCCGCGAAACAAAGGTCACCCGGGTAAAAGTACAGTAATTGGAGAAATGTTTCATTGACCGAGCGAGCGAAGCGAGCGAAGGTCTCTAAATCGAGTTTTGGGGGCGAAACACATTGTTTGTATGTATGTATGTATGTATGTATGTATGTATGTATGTATGTTTGTACCGCGATAACTGCCGAACCGATGGTCCAATTTTGATGAAATTTGGTAGGCATGTAGGAAATATCAATAGAATTTTCAAGTTCGTTGGGCATCAAAATCGGTTCAGTAGTTTTTGAAATATTAATAAAAATGTCCGCGATTATGTAGCAAACGAAACCATAGCGTGTTCTAACTTTGGATAACGCCATCTAGATTTTATTTAGGCAGTTATCGCGGTACAAACATACATACATACATACAAACAATGTGTTTCGCCCCCAACTCGATTTAGAGAGCTTCGCTCGATCGGTCAAAAATCAGGAATGTTTTTCTTGATATAGTGATTTAATATCTTTACAATTTAAACAATACTAATTAGTATTGCTTTTTATAACTTTATATATGGCTTTTAAACAAAATACAGACAAAGACGCCGCCGCCGCCCGACATTTGAGAGGAAGCTGGCTAAAACACTGCCATTCAGAGCTGTCAAATTAATAAAAAATATGACGTTTGACGTTGAAGTTTCTTTCCAATTTGATTTATTTTCATATTTATTGATGACGTTTAGACCCATAGACCCACACAACTCGCTTGCTTACGCCCGCGCTCCGTTGTGTTTTGTATGTTTATGCTGCTTTCCTCCTGATTACATGCGTAATCGTTATTATTGTGGCCATTGGGTAGAGTTAAGGTGGATTGATCTTCCTAAGATAGGTATTTGATACAACAGCTAATCTTAACAGCTTCAGAGAATATAAATCTATCCCCTGCCCAATTGTCCAATCTGATCGTAATCCTCTCTTCTCTACTGACTTTCCTGCTCTGGTCTTCCGGCCACGTGTTCTTCTTGATGTGGGTATTGATAAAAGCTCTCCGTTTGCGGATCTTCAATTCAATGATCTTGTCAGGGAACGGTGGTCGGATTGGCTAATTGTCTATACAGATGCTTCAAAGATCACAGATAGAGACAATATAGGTGCTGCGGTCTGGATCCCAAAATTCCAAATTCTGTTAAGTTTTAAATGTCCCCCCCAGACTTCGGTATTTTCTGGCGAAGCCATAGCGCTTCTGGAAGCTGTTTCGTTTGTAGAGTCCCACCAAATTAAAAAAGCCGTGATATTGTCAGATTGTAAAAGTTGTCTCCAGGATATAATGAAATCACCATTCCATGCTCGAGACAACTTTTCAATCACCCTGAAGACTCGACAATCGCTCTATCAGTGTCACCAAGCTGGTTTGGAAGTTGTTCTAGCCTGGATTCCAGGACATTCTGGAATTCTTGGTAATGAAGCTGCTGATATGCATGCCAAAAATGCCATTAATGTTGGTATCCAAACACATTTTGAATGTCATCCTCGTGACCTCAGACTTTCGGCCAAACCGCATCTCAATGAAAAATGGAAAAGGCTTTGGTATAGCAAGGGTCCCTTCAATGCTAAACACTACTCGAAGATTCAGCCTGATATCCCATCTCAACCGTGGTTCTATAAATACCGTAAATTTGATAAACGTGCTACCTCTGCTGTAATTCGTTTACGCCTAGGCCACGTTTGCTCTCCGGTTTTTCTAGCCAAAATTCGAGTTAAAGACAGCTCCCTATGTGAATGCGGTTTGGACGAGGGTTCTTTAGAGCACATTTTCTTTAACTGTCCTCTGCTGTCTGTTTCTCTGTATGACTTACTTCCCCGCAACATTCCTCGTCCCGTCAATGTCTCTTTTCTTCTTACCTTAGTTTATACTCCTTTTATATCTGTTCTTATTAAATTTATCAATAATAATAATATTCACTTATGACCCTATTCCTACCTCTCTCCTGCTTGTATTACATATATTTAGACCCTCTTCTGTATTATATTTACTTTTGCCTACCGTACAATATTCAACCGTCCATTTGTAAATAGTTTACTAACATTAGCTAGGTACTTACTAACCCTTTTTTGTTGTGTTGTTTTAGGTTGCCCCTGCAGTTCAGAAACCGGCCAATAGTTAACTAATAATTATAGTCAATTAATATTTGTTCATATTATTAACATTGTGTATTCTTCAACCTTGACATCGGCAAAATCATCGTTTGGCCGAACGATGGAGCCATAAAATTAAAAAGTGAAGTGAAGTGATTTATTTTCATATTTATTGATGACGTTTAGACCCATAGACCCACACAACTCGCTTGCTTACGCCCGCGCTCCGTTGTGTTTTGTATGTTTATGCTGCTTTCCTCCTGATTACATGCGTAATCGTTATTATTGTGGCCATTGGGTAGAGTTAAGGTGGATTGATCTTCCTAAGATAAGTATTTGATACAACAAAAACTAAATTATGATGGTCGTTGGTGATATAACCTAACCAAACTTCAACACAGGATAATTCAACAACCAGCAGTCTTATGTTTATGACTATTTTAGCATTAAGATCTAGAAAAAAAGCTCTATCAAACAAGATATATTTCATTCAAAGACGCTAACTTTGAACATGACCTAAAATGGTGTATGGGAAGCCGCCCTAGCTCTTTTCAGCTTCCTACGCCCAGTAGTTTTGGCTGTGCGTTGTCTGTTAGTCACTCAGTCAGTAACGAAACAATTTTTGAAATATTGAAATTACTATTTTGGCAACAGCTAGTTTAAGATATCTTTCTATTACTTACATCTTACTCAACTGCGAGTATTTGACAGTGAGCACTTTCTCCAAAGCCAGCAAGGTGGTGGCGGGGAACTTCCTTCGTTTCACTGCGACCACAGCTTTCACCCACAGCAGCAAATGTTCTAAATGCCGGCTATCTTCCAACAAGCGAGCCACTGAGGTCAGTAGGCGGTCTACGTAGTCGTCTTCCAGGCTCGATACTGTCAGTTCAACTGGAAAATACAATAAATAATAATCCTACTATATATAATACTAGCTTTTGCCCGCGGCTTCGCCCGCGTCGATTTCCCACGGGAACTGTGCTTTTTCCCGGGATGAAATGTACCCTATGTTCTTCTCCGTACTTCCAGCTATGTGTATGCGAAATTTCAGGAAGATTGGTTCAGTAGATAAAGCGTGAAGAGGTAACAAACAAACAAACAAACAAACTTACTTTACTTGAGAGGGCAGTTTACTTGCAACTTTGTAGATATATTGAGGCTAATGACATTTTGCCGATTTATCAGTCAGGTTTTAGAAAAGGAATGGGCACTGTCACCGCGCTGTTGGATGTTGTCAACAATATATTATCCGAACAAGATTCCGGTAAGGGCACTTGTCTAGCATTGTTGGATTTCTCGCGCGCCTTTGACTGCATTCTGGTTCCTCTACTACTTTCCAAGCTCTCTTACTATGGGGTTGAACAGAGTTCCCTCGCTTGGTTTGATAATTACCTTCAAGGTCGAACCCAGCGAGTAAAAATTAGAAAGGAAGACGGAAAATACATCTTCTCTGACTCAAAATCTATTGATCGTGGGGTTCCTCAGGGATCAATTCTCGGCCCTCTTCTTTTTATAATATATGGTGCGGATCTTGTGAGGAGTATTAAATATTGTAAATATCACCTATATGCAGATGATGTTCAATTGTACATCTCTGCTAAACCGGAAGACTTTGACGTGGCAGTGTCTCATATTAATGAGGATCTGGATAGTGTGGCTCATTGGGCTGATAGAAACGGACTGGTTCTAAATCCTAGTAAATCAAAATTTGTTA
Source organism: Ephestia elutella (assembly GCA_018467065.1). Classification (NCBI taxonomy): domain Eukaryota; kingdom Metazoa; phylum Arthropoda; class Insecta; order Lepidoptera; family Pyralidae; genus Ephestia; species Ephestia elutella. Next base: position 3,809,707 of record CM031576.1, on the reverse strand, counting down.
TTTTAGGCTCAAAATGTCAAATTTCTAAAATTCTTGCTACCGACGTGTCGATCAAAGTCTGCAACAACGAGATTGTACGGGTCGAGAGAGGCAAAAAATTTGGGAATACTTCTCGATAGCCAATTACGCTTTGAAAAACACGTTGCTAACTTGGTAAAGTCCTGTTTTTACCGTCTTAAAATGTTATATCGCATTCGACATCTACTAAGCCAAACCGTTAGGGTCATGCTTTGTGAATCATTGGTTCTATCATGTCTAAATTACGGTGATCTTATCTATGGACCTAGAATGTTGGCTAAGTCGCGTCGCCTAGTACAGAGAGTGCAAAATGCTTGCTGTCGCTTCTGCTACAACATACCACCTAGAAGTCATATATCACCTTACTTGAACGCAGCTTCTACTTTGAATATGGAAGTCAAGAAGACACTTGCACCTTGCATCTCTCCTGTTTGACGTGTTAAAATTTAAAAAACCCAAATATCTGTTTTCCAAATTAAGGGTATCAGCATTTCACCAAAGATATGGTACTCGAAAAACCCGCGGAATAATATTAGCAGGTTATTGTCACAAAACTGCAGCTTTCGCCGGCAGCTTCCGTTACCTAGCAACCAAATGCTGGAACAATATTCCTCCACCTATAAGAAATTCAACGTCCAAATATTCTTTTAAAAAACTTTTCAAAAGAGTCACTATTAACTAAATAAAGATTAGGTATACCGCGTGGTTGGTTGGTAACGGATTTTGCCATTTAATGCTATAAATATGTGTACTTTTATAACAACGGACATGACAACATTCACATGACAACTACATCTATAACACTGGACATGACTTATAAGTATTATTTATTGCGTTACAATTTCATTATTTATGTATCTATATTTATTTATCTCTTGGTTTATACTAAATTAATCTCGTTTTATTATGTGCTTGATCGCTGTGCTGTGTTGTGCTTGTATAGTGTAATAGCGTAGAAATACTGAGTCGTAACAATCAGGCCATAGCAGAAAACCAGTGCTTTGCTCATCATAGCTGTGAGCAAAGATTTTCACTGAGCTATGGCCTCTTTGAATTGCTGCAGCGCACACTTGCTGAATCTGTGTATTGTTAGTTTTAGTTTTAGATTTAAGTACCTACTTATAAGCATGTGTGTGCTAAGCTTTCAAATAAAATTTTCATTCAATTCAATTTAATTCAATTTCCCATTTATAATAATATTAGTTAGGATTACAAATGCAAAAGTTTGGATGCGAGTTTGTGAGGATGTTTGTATCAATCACGCAAAATCAACTGGCGGGATTTCGATGATACACATAGTTAGTAGTACTGAGAAGGACATAGGGTACCTTTCATCCCGGGAAAATGCACAGTTCCCGTGGGAAATTCACGCGGACAAAGCCGCGGGCAAAAGCTAGTAAATAAATGAAATAATCAGTTTAAGGCCATGTACCCCACATTCGAAATAATTGTAATTTTTCATGAAGAAATTTACCTAATTAGAGTTTAATTGCGAAGTGAAAAAAAAATACAGGATATAGATTTTGTTCTTTATTAAGGTTTCAACCGTGTACCTTTTAATAAAAATACATATTTTCGGCTTAATTACTTCATAAAGGCACCGAAAATTTAGAAAAAAATTCAGCTTTATGTCATGAAACTTAAAATTTTCAGCGATAACATATATGTACATATTTTTAAATAATTAGTTATAACCGAGCACTTTTGTTTTTAGTCTAATATTTTTAAAAGATATTTGAGAAATAGTTGCTAAATCGGTACAAAATCTGTTCGATCCTGCCAACGAAAATAGAACATTGTGTTGTGCAAAAAGCTATCTTATTGTAACGCGCACACGCCGCGGTTAAGCGCATATGAATTTTGTTTTTAGCCTCGGGTCAGACCTCGTCTCAAAATGAAAAAAAAAACTCACTATCTCCAGGCGGTACGGTTTCCACGCACTGCTGTATGAGTGTATGTTCGTTGAGTTGCAAAGCGCCCACTAACGCTTTGCCCCACGACTTCTCTTGCAAAAGTTGCCTCACTGCGTATGGTGTGGAACCCTCTTCTAGGCGATACGGTCTGAAATACAAAAAGTTTAACATTAAAAATGTTTATGTGTAGGCACAGGGAGGGTGCTTCATAGAAACGGGCGTCATATATACCTACTACTACAAATGAAACTGTACAGTCAAGCGTCATAAGTGCAGTCATACCTCGAAGACCTTATTGCCTAGCCTTAATGATCATAATGCCTTGTAGATTCTGACTGCACTTTTGACTCTTGACTGTACATCCGTGAACACGTCAGTAACACGTCAATATGTGCGTTTTCATAGTCATAGCGTCCCAATCCGCATCGGGGGAGAAGCGCGGGGGTGCCATATTGCGGGAGGGGCAGGGAGCTTCCTTTCTGTACGTAGTACTTATATCGATTTAGCCAGTAGTGCGTAAAGGCCGTAGATGGGTCGGAATTGCAGATATAAAATTGAAATGAAAGTTTACAAAAAGTGCAGGGCACGGAAATCTATTGTATAGAGCTTGAATTTCGAAAAAAAAATCCAATCTTTTCCGACTTGCCTGACAAAAATTACATTTTCTTCCAACTACGCTGTAATTTTGCCATTAAAACCTAAATAGTATACACAAAACAGCAATTTATTGCTCCATAACAAAACAGCGCAGTAAAGTATGTATGAAAATCCATTGTTGCACTGTTTTTACTTGAAAACAGTGCAGAAAAGTAGTATGAAAATCCATTACTGCATTGTTTTTGACCTAAGGCCGCATATCCCAAGCGACTGACCAATCGCAGGCCTTAATTCTGCAGTCATGACCAACTAGATTTATGTCAGCCAATCAGCGCTATTCCTATAAGAATAAGCCAATCACAGGCTGTAAGCATGACCAACTAGATTTGTATCAGCCAATCAGACTTATTTTTATTCCCGCGAACAAAGGCTGATTATATTATTATTATTATATTTTGAACACGCGTGTGTATCTTGAAGTTGATATAAATTAGAAATGTGCGACCATTGCCGAAAAAAAAAGAAAATTGACGCGAATTAAGGACCTTAGGACCGGTAGTTG